>JANRMT010062827.1:12284645-12299937 GCA_026402145.1 Polypterus bichir lapradei
TTCAATGTATATTTGTTGTATGTTTGTAAGGGGTTTAGAAATCAAAAATTATCTAAAAAATATTTTGGAAAACACCTTAACCAATCACCAATACACAGCCTTAGGAGCTCTGACAGCTTCTTAGCTTACATAAAAGTCTTGAAATTCGTCAAACTTTCAAAATAGAAAATAGTTGTTTTTACAATTTTGATTGTATATTGAGGAAAGAGAATGAAAGTTTAAAATTAATCTTAGCAATTACCTTTACAGCTTTAAGGCAATATCCTCGCAGCTGAGAAGAGTTGACTTTAGGTGTTCAAACCTAGTGATATTTTGTGTAACTCGGCTAACTTTTTGTAAGGCTGTATAGTTTGCAGTGCTGCCTAAAGTATTGTCCGTGTGTGTGTGTGTGTGTGTGTGTGTGTGTTGGCATTTTTGCATTCTTGAGTTGCTACACCAGGGTAGTGTTGAGGTAAAATCTGTATTTACATTTTTTCTTAATATGACTTTAGGTGTCCAAACCTGGCAGTGAAAGAAGCGGAGGAGGATGAGAATATTGAAGAGGAGGATGTTCTTCCAGTCAAGAGCACTTCAAAGATGCTAATGCAGGCCAAAAAGAAGAAACAAAGCAAGAGCAAAATAACATGGATTGGTAAACCTGTGGAGGTAGGGGTGTGTGTGTGTGTGTGTTTGTTTTTGTAGTCTGTTTGGGGGGGGAGAATGAAAGTCAAAGAGAAATATCATCCACCTTAAATTGAGGCAAGTTTAATATTCTCTTTTGTCCTTCAGACTATAGGCAAGAAAGATTACTACATGAAAGCTTGCATTGAAGATGAAATTGTTGAGGTTGGTGATTGTGTATCAGTCAGCCCGGATGATCCCTCAAATCCTCTGTATTTGGCCAGGTATGTTCTGCTTTTGGTTAAATGAACCAAACTAAACCTCAGGAATCTTTAAAGGTGTGCAAGTGGAGCTAATATTTGTACAAGAGAGCAAGTCTGAAAAAGCAATCTAGAATTTTTTTTGGGAATTTAAAAAAAAAAAAAAAGCAAAACTTTGCTAGAAGGCAGATCAGGACCCAGCCTTGAAGTTGGGCTCTGTAGTCGTTTTTGATATCCTTTTATAGGATTTGTGGCTTACCTACAAAGCCTAGTTTGATTTAGTGCAATGAAGTCTATTTTTAAATTATCTTAAGCTTGTCACCTGAAACACACCAGAAATGGTTTTGAATCCAGTTTAGACTCGCCAGAAATTTCTTATGGAAACGGAATCTTGCTAATGAAGTGACATTTCTCTGCCCTGAAAGGAATTGAAACTTGTGTAAGAGATTTAAAAGTACTGGCTAGATAGTGTCAACCTCATCATTGAAGAACTGCCTCTTAAAACTGACCTCTTGGTAAAGGAGTAAGTGTTTAGAAGTACTTAGATTATCATTGCGAAAGTGCTGTGGCAGTGGTGAATTGATATAGCTATTACTATTTTCACTTATGTTTGTAAGCCACATAGTGGCTAAAAGATGTGATTTCTGATACAACCACAGAAAGATACTAAGTGCTTTAAAAAAAACTCAGTAGAGCTGCTGATCTACTGTATATAAGAATGGCCTATTGGTGCCGCTTGTTCTGAACCCCCAGCAGTCATCCAGTCGACTCCATTCCTGAAGGGCCGCAGTGGCTGCAGGTTTTCATTCTAACCATCTTCATTAGTGACCACTTTTTGCTGCTAATTAACTTCCTTTGCCTTAATTTTGAATTAACTTGACTGGGGACCCTTTGTTTCTTTAGCAGCCAAACAATGAGACACAAAATGAGCCACCACATGACCAGCTCGCCTGTGCCCATCGCATAATATCTGAAAATAAAGAAAAGTGAAGGTCTCAGTAAGGTTATTCTGCTCAGGTCATCAAAACATCTTGATGGTATTCTTAGGAAAAAAAAAAAACAGAAAATCAACAGTTTTGTAAATGTCTGCTCTGGCAGAATGAGAGCAGCAACAAGCCGTGGAATTAAATAACAAGTTTAACAAAGAATCGGCTTCTCGTTAAAGTGATTGGAATGAAATTGGTTGGAGTTTGACACCCCAATTCAGCTGGTCATCTGTTGGCTCGTTTCACGTCACATTTCTGTTTGGCTGTCATTTTAATGAAGAAAAGAATCAATTCAGAGCACTGAATCCTTAAAACCAGAGCTATTAAAGTGAAGGGAAAAAAATTTAATTAGCAGTGAAAACTGGTCACTGATTAGGAAAAGGGTTAGAATGAAAACCTGCAGCCACTGCGGCCCTCCTGGCCCAGAGTTCGACACCCCTGATAGCTGATCAGTAAGTGATTGCTGCTTGGAGGGTCTGCTCTGTGAAACTTGGTTAGTTACTGTCTCTCTTATAGAGTCATGTTAAAATTATTGCTGTTCACAGTGAGATTTGTGACCACTAGGACTCAAACCTCCACCCCCAAAGTAAATTACGGAAACCTGACTTTATGTATGTTTTCAGGATTACAGCCTTGTGGGAAGATGACAATGGAAAGATGTTTCATGCACATTGGTTTTGCCGGGGCACTGACACTGTGTTAGGAGAGTCCTCTGATCCCCTTGAGCTGTTCCTAGTGGATGACTGTGAAGACATGCAGCTGTCATACGTTTATGGAAAAGTCAATGTTGTGCATAAAACTCCTTCAAAGAACTGGTTCATGGAGGCAAGTCTTGATCTTAAAACTAGTTTTAAGTTGCTCTGGGCTGCCTAATTCATAGAATAATATCCTAGTACTAATGGCTTGTTGCAGCTGACCGGTCTGGGTTTTTTCAAGCCAACAGATGCTTGCTTTTTATTGCGCAGTATTCTGTATCACTATCACGTCAAGGGAAAACTTCACTATTAGTTAGAAAATAGAATAATTTATAATTCGCCCTATTCAATTACATTTTATATAGTGGTCTTCTCAATAGGATGACTCTCTGCTTATAAATCACTGTACAAAATAATACTTTTGAAATGTCAGCAGTGCTATGCTTGTTACAGTGTATGCATGTGGCTACAGGATAGAAGGGCAGCAGACGGGTGGGGGGACTACTCTGACCCTTTTAAATGATTAGTTTTTGGTTGCAGCATGCTTAACATTTAACATCAATACATCAAACTATATTTTAGGGAGGAACAGATGAAGATTTTAAAGTGGTTGATGATGGCAAGAGCTACTTTTACCAACTGTGGTATGAGCCTGATTACGCTCGGTTTGAGACGCCTCCCAGTGTTGTTCCTCTCGATGACTGCAAGTACAGGTAAGTTTATTTTATTTATTTATTTTTTTTAATAACCGATTAGACACAAAGTGGCAATGAAGACAAAGTACAGGTTGGCCCACGAAAAAGTGGCCAGCCCCCACTGAGACGACTGCATTACGTGGTGAAGAGGAAAAATGATCAAATTTGGTACTCACATTTACAGAAGATGCTGAAAATGATCTCCTTGTGCATCAGTACATCTGTGCCCGTTTCAGCATGTTCATGGACACTTGGCAGCAGACGAGACGGGAGTCTTCGCAATGGAGGCGGGGGCCACTTTTTCGTGGGCCACCTTGTATTTTCACATTATTGCAAAGTACTTTTCCTAGCAAGACTGGGGACTCTGCATCCAAATAAAAGTAAAACTGGATAAAAGCTGCAAACAAGACGGCAAGGTTGCTAGTCACTAGAAGGAACTTGGAATTCTTCCAGAATAATGTACACTGGAAATTAAGACATAATGTGGTAGTGGCAAAGGTAGCGATCATTAGAATAAATGCAAGAAGTTCTGGTTAGGCACAGTTCCCTGATGGCTGGTTAAAAACACTGAGGGTGCCAGATTTTTTATTTTTATTTATTTATTTATTTATTTATTTTTGCGTATATTAAGCTGGAGACATTGTACATTTTCCTCTAAAACTTGGTGGCAGGATGTATATATTATGACAAGATCTTCACTCGCAAATGCAGAAAGTCTTGCTTCTAATGTAAAGACTGTTAAAACCAGCATAGCATCTTGAGATGATGCCATTAATCCCTGTTTTACATTATCCAGACCTGTTTTGGAGTTGTGACGTTTTTAAGTTTAGCAGATGTTCTGTCGTGTAATTTGCTAATGTTGTCTAAAACACTAATCTCTCTGCATTTGCTCTGCTTGGTCATTATATGGTCCTGTTATAGCTTGAGCATTATGCTGCTGTAGTGAATCGTAATGTTTCAGTGCCATTCACTGATTTTTGCAAGTTATTCTATAGTTAGTCTCTAAAGCAGCATTAAAGCAGTAAACTTTCCAAGTACTGGTTTGAGAATCACTATTCAGTGTTCAGAAGATGCTTTGTCCAGTGCACTTGAGTGGCAGTTGGTTAGAAAGAACAGTATTGCCAGGCCATGCACCAGTTCTGTTAGGGTAGCCTTTGTTGGCCACTTGTGTATGCCTCTTGGTAATTCATTTTCACTTGCAATAGTTTAAAGATGTATATCCTTGTTCCGTCTTGCAGAGTCTTGTTGCAAATGTAGTTAAATTGAGCTTCTATACATTCAGCATCCTCTGTAGACTCCAGTAGTATTTTAAGTAGGCAAGAAATGCAACCCAAAAATGTTTTCTAAAAGTTACGTTAAAAGCAGGTTTTTGGTTAAAGGCAATTCTTAAAGCTATGTATGCTTTGGAATATGATTTCTTAATCGGATTTATTGGGTAAGTATGCACACATACAAGGAATTTCACTCCAGTTTTAGTGACTCTCCAATTATTTACATAATCAATATATACACAACAGTTCATCACACACACATACAAACAAGATGGAGAATGTGGGTAGGTAATATGCATACAAAGTGCAACTCCGTGCCAACAAATGCTGAAATAAACGCTGGATACAAACAAAGTGTTAATATGTGAACAGTATTGCAAGACCCTGGGAAATTTTAAACTAACCATGTGTGCGCTTGACAGCCGGTGGGGTGGAGGAGAAACCTGTTCTTATAGATTAATATACACCAAAATAAACAGATCTAATGCCTGGCTGATGGAAGAAGTTCAAAAAGGTTGTGGCCTGGGAGTGACGAGTCAGTAATGATTGTCATAGCCTGTTTCGTGACTCGGGGAAATAATGCAGGGTCCTGTAAGGTAGGCAGACTGGCACCAATGATATCTGCAGACCTGATGAAGTAGCCAGTTTTTTGTTTGGTCATGTTTAGTCACTGATCTGATCCACACTGTTATGAATGAGCTGAGGACAGACACTGACTGCTGTGTAAAACTGAATCAGCAGCTGCAGTGGAAGGTTGAACTTCATCACCTGTTGCAGGAAGTACAATCCCTGTTCCTTTTTATGATGGATCCATGGGGTGTTCCTCCTTCTCTTCCCTATTTACTTTGGCACAGACCCAAATCTTTCTTTTTTTTTTTTTTTTTTTTTGTTTCCTCAGATTTTGCTCCAGTTGCATTCGTCAGGAAGAAGATAAAGAACGCTGCACTCCCAAAGTATTGGACCCTCTAGAGGAAAATGATGCTGCTAAGGCCTACTATGCTTTGGCTTGCCTAAATGGTCAACAGTACAGAGTTGGTGATGGGGTTTACCTGTTGCCTGATGCCTTTTCGTTTAGGTAAAGTATACTTTTTTTTTTTTTCTTTCTTTCTTTCTTTTTTTTAAACTGTGGTGCACCTCATTCATATTGAATGATTTTTTTTTTCTTAAGTGTTACTATTATGTTTCCAAAGTGTCAAGTCAGGAAGCCCTGTGAAACGCCCTCAAAGGAAGGACGATGTGGATGAAGAGCTTTATCCAGAATACTACAGGAAGTCTTCTGACTACATTAAGGGTAGCAACCTGGATGCTCCAGAACCTTTCCGTATTGGTCGAATCAAAGAGATTTTCTGTTCAAAGAGGAGCAACGGCAAAGCTAATGAATCGGACATCAAGTTGAGAGTCTATAAGTTATACAGGTATGAGAAACCTATTGGCTTTCATAGAATTCCCTTGTCACAGGCTGCTGGAAAGAACTTGCAATCTCCACTTACATTTTTTTTTAGACTATAGTGCTCTCCAAAAATGAGCATGTCCAGCATGTTTTTGGGTTTAAAATTTGAGGGCAGTTCAGGTGTAAGCAGCACAACCTTCCACAGATACAAGTGCCACTAGGACCTCATTCAAGGTTTTTAAACTAAATGGTTGGCTTGCATTTAAAATATGGTTTAAGGTGTGATGGGTAACACCAGTGTCAATACATACATTGGTATGTAATTAATGACTTTCTGCAAGATCACATCTTTCCTTCTGTTAATCCCCTTCAGCTTGAAAGCTGTTTTTTTCTGATCCCCTGATTTTTAAGTTGCTAATTATACTTAGTTCTCACGTTTACAATTTTATCTGTTACATCCATGAGGTTCTTAATTTTGAAGTATGCTTTTCACAAGGTCGTGAATTTGAGGCCGTCTTAACATTTCTCGTGCCTAAAATAACCACATTTGGATGCAAGTACTAAATCTGCCTTGCACGGTGTACCAGTCCATTACAGGGCCCACCTGTACACGACTGATTTTTAGAACTACCAGTCAGCCTAAATCGCTTATTTTTGGGTACTAGAGTAAAACTGGAGACACCTACAGACAATTTAGGTGTGGGTTTAGACCTCTGGAAACCAGATCCTTGAGGATTTTGTAATACTTCTCATGTCTTTATTTTATTGAAACATTTTGTACATGTAGAGCTGAAATTCTTGGCTCCATTGTGTTGCATTGTAAAGTTTGGGCTGATGGGAGTTTCTTCTTCCCCCACCCTCAAATGTTGGAGCAGTTTATTTTGTGTCATTTTTTCCTAATCAAATTTAATTTTTTTTTTTCTATTAGGCCTGAGAACACTCACAAAGGAATAAAATCCAGTTACCACACTGATATTAACATGTTATATTGGAGCGATGAAGAAGCAACTGTAGATTTCAAGGATGTTCAGGGACGTTGCTTTGTGGAATATGGGGAGGATCTAACGGAGAGTGTGCAGGAGTACTCAAGCAGGGGGCTTGATCGGTTTTACTTCCTTGAGGTATTCTATTTATAGTGCATGTATCCTGTCAAGTTTCTGGGGAAAAAATGATTTATGAAAGTATTGCATAATTATTAGTGCTGGACTGTAAACCACAAGGTGTCCATTTAAGTCCCCACTGTTGACTCCTAGTCGGAGTTGCATGCTATTTCTACCAAATAAGCACTGCAAAGTTAACACTGGCCTGTACACTACTTCTGTTGCTTGATCATTTACCAGCTAAATACACCTTGCTTAATAAGGTTTCTTAGTAGGGTTAGAGCAGTACTAAAATTCTGACTTTGGTTTAGATACCAGCTTTTGAACCTCCGCACCGGTACCAGGACAGTTCAGAAGCAAATAACTCCAGACTCCCTTATGATCTGTTTACCTTTTGAAGCTGTGAAGTCCCTGTTGCCTCAAATTTTGGGGAGGTGGGAGGGAGAGAAGCGGTGGTGCCAATCCCGTACCATATATACTCACTCACGTGTAAGTCAGGTTTTGAAACCTGAAAAATCAATCATAAAATCAGACCCCAACTTATACACCCGTTCAAAAATGCAACATCTAAAAAAAAAAAAAAAAAAATCTATAGATATCATATTGTCTCCTTCAATCTCACACCAGTTTCTCAGATATGTCAAATTTTGTTGCAGCAGTGCGGTTAGCAATTTCTTTCGCTACTTCAACGACGTTTAATTTGAAAACCACTTCATATTTTCTTCTGATCGAACGCTCCATTGAAGATAAGGGATGCTCTTACGATAAAGGTGTATGAGGGTGTGAGATACAAAAAACACAAATCGGTGCAAACGTAGCTTCGGTATTGTTCGGGTATTACCATGTGGAAAAATAAAATGGCAGTGTGCTCCATGGTTACTCTCTCAGGTGGGTGTTAGCATATCACCTCTTGGACCAATAGTGCGAGTTTTCAACATTCAGCTTATATGACCGACATAAAATACCAGAAATTATGTGATAAAATCAAGTCCCAACTTAGCAGCGGGAACTTTATCCTTGAGTCTATACGGTAATTCTGATGCATTGAAGCATGTACTTTTAGTTAAATTTTACCACAACTGTAATGCGGAGTGTCTGGAAGGTTTTAGGAAAGCTCATGTTTATGCGGGTTCTGTACCATTTTAGTTAGATTTTGTCGTTACTTTTCAATTTCTGGTATAGATCCTTGTAAGGGAGAAAAGACTGACCTTTAGGTGGCACTTGATATGCTTGTTAGAGTTCACCAAGGATTCTTTTAAATGTTTATCTCAAATTTAAAAACTTTAATTTTTGGTGTTACCACATTGATCCATGCGTTTACAGAAGTGCCTCTGGTAAAGGAGTAATGTAATTTTCATTTTTGTACAACTGGAAAAAATAACGAAGTAAGGTCAACAACATTTATTTATATAGCACATTTTCATACAAAAAAATGTAGCTCAAAGTGCTTTACAAAATGAAGAATAAAAAAATAGAAGAGACAATAAAAAATAAACATAAGTCAACATTAATTAACATAGAATAAGTAAGGTCCGATGGCCAGGGTGGACAGAAAAAAAAAAAAAAACTCCAGAGGCTGGAGGAAAAAAAAAAATAAATTAAATAAAATCTGTAGGGATTCCAGACCAAAAGACTGCCCAGTCCCCTCTGGGCAATCTACCTAACATAAATCAAAAAGTCCTCTTTGTATTTAGGGTATTTTTATTTATTTTATTTATTTATTGTATTTGTATTTATTTCTTCCATTTAGGCAATAAATAAAAATCCTACCACTAAAATATACACATTTTCCAGTCTCAGCCAATTTGTCTGTATATTTGTGTGTGTGTGTGTATATATGTATATATGTATATGGATGGATTTGTCAGGTTAGTATAGAGAATACACTTGCTAGAAATACACCAAAATAAGATGCTTCAAGTTCTAGTGTCATTTGTCCTCAGATTTTGGCTTTGCTTTATAATATGTTTGTTACAATACTAGCTCACAGCCTAACGTGGAAGAGTCTCAAGCCATTTTTCGTGGCCCAGGGCTGTCCTTTTATTCTCTGAAACTGAAATGGACATTTTAGAATGGCTCTATAGAATACTGTATAGCAGCTCTTACTCTCTCATTTGCTGTATGTTATGGTTAAAAATTAACATGGGGGGGGGGGGGGCATGCTTATTGAATATATGTAAAGGATGATCATGTAATTTCCTTTGGGGGAGAAAAACTGTACTAATATCCTTTCTCCTCTCTCTCTCTCTCTCTCTCTCCCACACCCCCACCCCCCCCTTCCTCAACAAGGCATATAATCCCAAAACCAAGAGCTTTGAAGACCCTCCAAACCATGCACGTAGTGCAGTTGGAAAGGGCAAGGGCAAAGGGAAAGGAAAAGGTACGTATCTGCAGTCCGGTTTGAGTGTATAATACATTTACTTGACATTCCTACTAAAGCAACTTATAATCTCCCTTTAAAGACATCCTATGCTATTACAAATAGTATTCAACAACTCCGGCAAACAGTGGAGTCAATATAAACTCTGTTTTGAATGAAATAAAAACCTTGGGATACATTTTCTTAAATTTCAAAAGCAATCCCACCCATAGCTGTTTGCTATTCTGCACACCAATTGCAATTACTGTAAGTTGAGAAAAGAATCTGTATCCTGTCGGTAATGAATGAGATTTTTATTTTTCACAAAGTTGACACTGCGGGGGGGGGTGTTGGGTTGGGTAATGTATCCCTGGACGGCAAATACTTTTTTGCTGTACTCCCCCCCCCCCCCCCCAAACCCCACCATGCAAAGAGCATCACAATTACTGCAACACTGATCATTTTGCACACTGCCAATGAACTGTAACAACTATATACATTTAATAGATTGTTGCAGTATTTGATTTATAAGGGGCAACTGACTCATCAATGAAATTCAGTAAATCACCGAGCCAACTACACTTGTACTGGCTGCCTGCAGGCACACAGAGGCCAACGCTGATGCTTGCAGGCCAGTCTAGTGCAGCGGCTGAATCCCAGGGACAGTGATGCTGATTCGCTAGTGGGCAGCAGTGGTCACGAGCTGGCTGCTCAAACATATGGCACGGACTGATCAGCTCCAGCGTGCTGGGAACCGACTATAGCTGGTTTCGGCAGTTTAAGGGTTAACTTGCAGAGTAATTGTTTGTTCTTCACTTCACAACTGCTTTAATTGCAACTCTACCTGTTCAAGGATGACTGGTTTATGGTTTTTAGTGTGCGTGTGAAGTTTTCAACCAAGATACAGATTTTATTTTTTATTATCTACTTGTGACTTTCAATAGGGAAGGGGAAAGGAAAATCCTCAGCAGCAAGTGAGCCAGAGTCCCAGGAGCCAAAAGTGCCCCCATTGCGCTCTCTGGATGTGTTTTCTGGATGTGGGGGACTTTCCGAAGGATTCCATCAAGCTGGTAAGTTCAATTCTGAAGTTGTGGTTATCCATATGCATGCTACAAAATAGCATTAACTCTTCAGTTATGTTCTCCCTCGATGAAACTAGTTATAGCCACTCTAACTGCACTGCTTCTTCTTTTATGCCTCTGTCCGTCTCTTTCATCATCCCACCCAACTTGCATAAACCTTCGCCTATTCGGGCAACCCCTGGCACTGGACATTGTGTACCTAATTGAAACAATTCAACATAAATGGTAGATTTTTGGCCTGTTAGTACTTGGGTGCTCAAATGCTCAGTTAGATATTTTTCTCTAATTAATTAATAACCCCTGATAAATGACCACACCTACATTGCTTACTGCAGGGGTGGGCAAAGTCATTCCTGGAGGGCCGCAGTGGCTGCAGGTTTTTGTTCCAACCCAATTGCTTAAGAAGCACTTTTTGCTCTAGAAACACTTCTGCTTCATTTTTAGTTATCTCCCTCATTAAGATTTTGAACCCTTATTGCTTATTTAAGTCTTTAAACAGCTGCATTCTCAGTTTAATTGCTCCTTATTAACAATAAGATGCAAATGACAAAAGAAACCAGCAGTTATCCGTTTTGCTTGTTACCCTTTACACCTGTGTGTATTTACCGTGCACTTTTTGATTTAATTAAATACTTGGAAGGAAAGAGAAAAAAGTGAAGGATTGAGAATTATCCATCAGTTTTACACTTCAAAGTATTTGGATGATATCCTTAGAATGGGAAAAAAAAAATTAGGCTATGAGAATGACTTGAAACAGCAGAGTTAAAGCACCAACAAGCCATGAAATGTAATTATTGGCAAGGATTGTTTTCTAATTAAGCAACTGGGTTGGAACAAAAACCCGCAGCCACTGCAGCCCTCCAGGAATGACTTTGCCCACCCCTGGCTTACTGAATGCTATGTGCTATGCTCCTCACCCTTCTATTAACTTTCTGCCTTGTAGGTATTAGCAAAACGGAATGGGCAATTGAGATGTGGGATCCTGCTGCTCAGGCTTTCCGTCTGAATAATCCTGGCACTACCGTTTTCACGGAGGACTGCAATGTGCTGCTCAAGCTGGTCATGGCTGGCGAACATTCCAACTCTCTAGGACAGAAGCTGCCTCAGAAAGGAGATGTTGAGATGCTGTGTGGCGGCCCTCCATGCCAAGGTTTTAGCGGAATGAACCGGTTCAATTCTCGTACCTATTCAAAGTTTAAAAACTCTCTAGTGGTGTCCTATCTCAGGTAAAAGGATTAGAATGGATCGAGTGAGTGAGGCCTGAAATAAGGATGATGTTTGTGGACCGGTTCCTGTAAACTGTTTTCTTTATGTACTTTGTTTTTTTGCAGTTACTGCGACTATTATAGGCCAAGGTTTTTCTTGCTGGAAAACGTGAGGAACTTTGTGTCTTTTAAGCGTTCCATGGTATTAAAACTCACGCTGAGGTGTCTTGTACGAATGGGTTACCAGTGCACCTTTGGAGTGCTGCAGGTAAAATTATCTATTTAGATTAAATTCATTATTTTTTTCCTATCCCAGTACTTAACAGTAACATTTTTGTAGACTAAAAACTGCTCCAGCAAGGAAAGTAAAGTTTAATTGTATTAGAAATTACACTTAAAGGCACAGTCTCTTACTTGGGCCATTTTGTGCCATACTTTCCAGAATTTGCTCCACTGAATTCTGTAAGCTACTATCCAAAATTAATTTGCTGTGTAAATTTAAAAACTATTCTGCCAGATGTTGTAGCACACGGGTGTCTAACTCCAGTCCTGGTGGGCCGCAGTGGCTGCAGGTTTTCATTCTGACCATCTCCATTATTGACCAGTTTTTGCTGCTAATTAACTTTTGCCTCTGTTTTACTTAACTTGACTCAGACCCCTTAGTTGTCTTTTTCTTTAATTAGCAGCCAAACAATGAGACACAAAATGAGCCGCCACATGACCACCTCACCTGCGCTCGTCACACATTGTCCAAAAATAAAGGAAGGTGAAGGTCTCGGTAAGGTTGATCTCTCAGGTCACCAAAACATCTTGATTTTCTTAGAAAAAAACAGAAAAACCCAACAGTTTTGGAAATGTCTGCTGAGGCAAACTGAGAATAGCAACAAGCCATTGAATTAAATAACAGGTTTAACAGCAAGAATAGGCTTCTCATTAAGAAAGTGATTGGAGTGAAATTGTTTTAGCTGGTCATCTGTTGGCACATTTCATTTCATTTCGGCTGCCATTTAATGAAGAAAGGAATCAATTCAGGGGACTGAATCCTTAATCAGGGCTATTTAAAATGAAGGGAAAAGTTAATTAGCAGTGAAAACTGGTCATTGATTAGGAAAAGGGTTAGAATGAAAACCTGCAGCCACTGCGGCCCTCCAGGCCCAGAGTTTGACACCCCTGCTCTAGCAAGTACTCTGGTTTTACAAAAATGCTGCAGATGGCGCCATTTTGTCAAGTTTCTATTTTATGAGAGATGTTCAAAAAATTTTTTTTTTAACTGTTAATTTCAAAAACAAATGGCATCACTTTTCTACATAGTCACATTCCTTTGCGGTGCAAGTTTCCCAGCGTTGTACCAGCTTTTTAATGCCATCGGCATAAATTTTTTTGCCTTCAGTTTCCAATGAAAATATAAGTGTGGAAACTTTTTGAACATCCCTCATGTATACAAAAACATGTGTACAGGATTTTCTGAAATATTTTAGTTTCCATTCTCCCTAAAAGTCTAACCTAAAATTTTATTCTCTACACTACTTATTTTAAAGTCTGATCTGTTGCTTTGATTCTTTGCTCCTTGGCATCTTGCAGGCAGGGCAGTATGGAGTAGCACAGACTCGTCGGCGAGCTATTATCCTGGCTGCTGCACCTGGAGAGAAACTTCCTCGGTATCCAGAGCCTCTCCATGTATTCGCACCTCGTGCCTGCTCCCTTAGTGTTGCTGTGGATGACAAAAAATATGTCAGTAATGTCACAAGGTAAGAGTGCCAGACTGGGGTTAAGAGGAAAGTGGGTTCGATGTAGCTGGAGTCATTTTATCCTACTTTGACATAATGGACGTGTATGTGTGTGTTCATACAAGTGTTTTGTGGCTGCCATGAAACGACTGTCCAGTTTAATAGAATTGTCATTGCGTTTTCACCTGGCTCCATGGCACAGCTTATTTTTTTGCCCATATAGATGCAGAACTGGTTTCTACCTGTCACCACCCCCCAATACTGAAACTGTGTTTTTTCTCATATGTATTAAAGTTTGAATAATGGCGCTTCCGGAATTTGCCGTTAAGATGCAGGTTGTTTGCCTAGACAGAACTGTATTGTCCTGCAGTACTTGTCCTAATGAAGTATTGCTAAGCACCGTTTTTGCCAGTTAGCCACATTAACGTCATGCCATTTGCCAAATTATCAGGTGATAAATGCAGCATCTATAAAGTGTTTTGAATGATACTGGTAATAATTGAAACTGATATAAGACCACTACACAGATAAGTATTGTCAACCTTATCAAAAGTAGGACTAGACGTAGCCAAGCCTTCACCCTGTCTTGTTGAACTTTAACACCCTCTTCTCACTACTTTGTCATTACCTATACTTGACACCATATACATTGTTGGGCTACAAACATAACATTCTCAAGCCCATTTAATCCAATTCATGGTCATGAGAGGAGGCGATATTTCCTTTAGCCAATCCTGGCAGAAACCAACACTAAATGGGGCACTGATCTGTTGTATGGTTCACCAACACACAGCCCCCATATTCACTCCAGTCAAATTTTAGAGCAAGTCTCTTTAAGATGTGGGAGAGAATATTGCACATGGGAGGAGCGTGTAAGCTACGTGTGTGTGTGACGACCTAACGTGGGATGTGACTGCAAGGTCCTCAACTTGTGAAGCAACCATGCTGATTGTGCCACTGTACCTGCATGGTTGTGGACATCATACATGTCTAGTAATGAAACATGAACATTTGACAGTTAACTCTTCTAATATTTTACTCAAATTACAAAATGTGTCTCAAAACTTCAGTTGTAGCAGGACTTCTAATAATTTAAATATACTTGCAACAAAAATGCTTTTTTTGTATACATTTCTTTGAGAGCTTCTGAGTTATAACCTAGGAGGGTAAAAAAAAAATTCTCATTTGCTTCTATAGTGGCCATAAGTTTCCATGGTCTTTCATCTTAATTTGGCATCTTTGTAATTAAACTGATCTGATTCATTAGGTAGGGACAGAATTTGGAATTTGCACAAAGGCCAATAAGTGAATGTTCAGGTAAAATCCTGCCCCCAAAGTAATAACCTTTAAAAAGTCGTGATTAGATCCGGTATGCATCTAAAGTGCCATTTAAATGCCAGAGTACAAATAGGAGCTGGATGTAAGCTGTTACATTTTTTTTTTTTTTTTTTTATGGGTAAATAAAGGAGTAGAACAGTGTAGTCATTTAAGTGTTTCTAACATGAACACCAGAAGGAACTTTTTTTTTTTTTTTTTTCTTGATACAATACTTGTCATTGGCCTGGCCACCGGGTCCTACTTATTGACTTTCTTGTCTCCTTCAGATTAAACTCTGCTCCGTTTAGGACCATTACAGTACGAGACACAATGTCTGATCTCCCAGAGATCCGAAACGGAGCCTCTGCCCTGGAAATTTCCTATAATGGAGAACCTCAATCATGGTTCCAGAGGCAGATAAGGGGATCCCAGTATCAGCCAATTCTGCGTGACCACATCTGTAAGGTAGAGCTACATTTTCATTCATTTTATTTATTTATTTATTATGAGCCTCTTCTAGTTTAAGTCTCGGTCATACTCAGGGGTTTTTTTTTTTTTTTTTTTTTTTGTTTTTTTTTTTAACTAATTTGGTGTTTGCAACTTTT
>JANRMT010062827.1:12300037-12348748 GCA_026402145.1 Polypterus bichir lapradei
TTTTTTTTTTTAACTAATTTGGTGTTTGCAACTTTTTCAGGATATGAGTGCCCTTGTTGCTGCTCGAATGAGGCACATTCCCTTGGCTCCAGGCTCTGACTGGCGTGACCTTCCAAATATTGAGGTTCGCCTGTCTGATGGCACAACCACCAAGAAACTGCGCTACACACACCAGGACAAAAAGAATGGCCGTAGTGGCACCGGGGCACTTAGAGGAGTCTGTGCTTGTGCTGGTGGTGAGTGAGCTTAGGTTGCATGAATTTTTTGTTGGTTAAATGTAAATCGCGTTTTATCTTGTGTGACGAGTGCGGTGTGGTGACTTCCTCCCACTAAAAGTACTCCGCTTTCTAATTGCTGTTTTTTCTTGGTTTAGGGAAACCCTGTGATCCAGCAGACCGGCAGTTCAACACATTGATCCCCTGGTGTTTGCCACACACTGGCAACCGGCACAACCACTGGGCGGGTCTTTATGGCAGACTGGAATGGGATGGCTTCTTCAGCACAACAGTCACTAACCCTGAGCCTATGGGCAAGCAGGTAGAGTTGCTTTGGAACATAAAGTTTAATTGTTACATGGAAGACCAGCGAGTTCCAGAGCCAATAAAACCACAGCATTCTGGAACCAACATGACACAGAACTCCTGTGTGTGTGTGAGAGTATGGCTTAATTTAATAATTCAGAATTTATTTCCACGTGTTGTCTTCGTTTAGAGGTTAATTTGTTCTACATTTATGAATTGTGGGTTGAAACCTTTGTTTGCGCTTCTTCCCTTTTAGTCAAGTTTGAGAACTACCCTGTTGGGATATTGTTTTGAATGCATTTAGATGTTAGAAATGGAATTTAAATGATTCAAAATGCTGCCAAGTTGCCTTCCCATGTTGGGATTAACCAGAAAATGTTTAAGTAGCTTTTTACTAAATGATTGGCTTTAAGCCCTGCATATCTGAAATGGCCCTTAAACACAGTCCTTTTCAAGCAATACAGTTTTTAGTGGGCACAATTTCTGACATTTTTTTTTACATGTCTACATATAGTAAATTTTCAGTCATTTATTGCAAATGATGCTGCTACTCTAATGCTTCAAAGTCTGCTTCTACAATCTTGAGGGTGCTAGATCTTTCCTATCTGTTGTTCATGACAAATGTGTCCTTTTCAGTAAGTGAGCCGGTGTGTTTATCTGTATTTGAAAATGAAGACCTACATCTTGTTCAGAAGCGGCTCCGCCATTCTTGGGTACTATCAATGTAAACGTCTCGATTCTCTGCCATGGTGCTGATTTGGTGTGCAGTATTCTCTTCAATCCAGACGGCTTGAACAATGATTAAATGTTTCAGGCTTGATGAGGAGTCACACTCGGGAGGAAGTAGAACGCGGACTATTTCGGTTGTTTCAATTGGTGATGCAACTCCACGCTGAATGTGCCGAGCTTGTAATGAAGAACGAAGTTATTGCCTCATTGAGTTTCCTGAAGCGTTTGCCGCCTTCTCCTCCATGAATGATTGTGCCTTTTAATCTTCTAGGCTTAAAATGGAAACCTTTTTGGTTTTACTTTCTATGGCTGAGGGCATTTTATTTATTTACTAGGGGGCTCTGCCCCCTGCTCACTTTGCTTGCCAACCCCCAGGTTTGGTTAACCGGATATACAATTTAAAGAGATCTTCATTTCATTTTTTGATAACTTGCTAGTAATAAAGCTGTAGTGAATGAGTTATTCCACGCCCCCCCCCCCCAACCGCTGCTAGTGCCGTGCTGCTTGATCTGCATGTTGTGCTGCGCGACGATCATTTAAAAGCCTGTACAGCAGCTGTCCTTTTTGTCTCACTTCTTTGTCTTGCGGGGACGTCAAAGTGTCTTCTGAGAAGATCACATCTCATCTCCCTCCTAAGATATTTTATATATATTTAGAGAGGTTTGTTTGGAACAGCCCTGCACCTGATACCCTGCAAGCTGCATCCCACAATGATTTGTCATTCAAAGTAATATTGTAACCAAATTGTTTGTATTTATACATGAAATTTGTTTTTTTTCCATACACAGGGCAGAGTTCTGCATCCAGAGCAGCACAGAGTTGTGAGTGTGAGAGAGTGTTCCCGATCTCAGGGATTCCCAGACACCTACAGGTTCTTTGGCAACATTCTTGACAAACATAGACAGGTAAGAATCTAGAAAGAACTATTGGATGTATGCGTTCCTTAATCTTGACCCCCCTATTACCTGAAAAGGGGTAAACTTTGACAAGACTCATAACTAAGGCTAATACAGTCATGCAGAAAGAGTGGATTTGAGGTTTGCAACTTGTTATGTAAACCATCCCTTTGGTCCGCTTTAGTTTGAAGTTTGTGTGTTCGTGGTTCATCACCTACTATCTATTTGTTCAGGATGCTGGGTTTTGCATATGTGGTTAAGCTAAAATGATAAAAACACCTACTGATCTGTAGATCTGATAGTGCAGTATCTTTTCAGTCAAGTGGTTCAGATCACCATCACAGGAGGCTTATAAATCTCTCAAGAGTGCAGTGCAAAGCATACAAGTCAGATGTGTTACCGACTTTGGAGAGAGTAAAAATGACAAAGAATCGGACTAACATTGAGCAATATTAGAGAATCGGTCATAAAAGAAACTGTTTCATGGGGTGTGGTATTTTTTTTTCCATAACACATGTGGACATTTCAAGATTTGATCTTAAACAGTATCTTTAACGGTAATGTAATGAGAGGGGAAATGTAATTTTGAAATATTCAATAAAAATGTACAAATGCTGTTTTTTTGTTTATAGAAAAGGTAAATACATGTTATGCTCTAATAGCTAGTACTGTACATAAACCCGACATGAGGAGAAAAAACCTTAAGTGTTTCCTATAACGGACTAGCACTCTCTGACATTGACTAGGAGACCACGTTTTTCACTCCATGCAGAATTCTTTCAGCTGTTCAGTTGTTTGAGGGCTGTCATGTGAGCCCACCCCATTCCAAATGCCCCCATCACATGTTGTAAAGTCCACTTTTGGTTGAGCTTCATTCTTCTGACCGAAGATCTCACAAGCATCCTCTAGTACAATGAAGAACTCCTAGTGGATTCTGTGATAGTGAGCTGCCTGGGCCCTAAAGCACGTCTAAACCAATACCATTTCCATCACTGTGCTTTACAGTTGGTGTTAGGTTCTTCTAGTCAAGTGCAGTCTTTAGGGTTTTTACCAAATGTCTTATTTGGCCACAGTACCAGAACTTTCTTTGCTTCATCGGTCCAGATCACATTGTTCCAGCACTCTAGGAATTCCTTGACAAATGAGTCTTGGCCTGATCTTTCTGGCACACTTCCCATGTTGTTGATCTAATTTGTGCAGCCTCTTCAAATAGCAGACTTGTGCACTTTGACATCAGCAATGGTGAGAGTTACCTGTAGGTCCTGTGATGAAGTGATGGGATTCTTAGACATTCAGCCTCTTGTATTCTTCTGTCAAGCAGAACTTGCTACGCTGGCCTGAATAAGTTTGATCATTCTGAATCCTCATCCATCCATTTTCCAACCCGCTGAATCTGAACACAGGGTCATGGGGGGTCTGCTGGAGCCAATCCCAGCCAACACAGGGTGCAAAGCAGGAACAAATCCTTGGGCAGGGACACACACCTACACCAAGCACACACTAGGGCCAATTTAGAATCGCCAATCCACTTAACCTGCATGTCTTTGGACTGTGGGAGGAAACCCACGCAGACACTGGGAGAACATGCAAACTCCACGCAGGGAGGACCCGGGAAGCGAACCCGAGTCTCCTAACTGCGAGGCAGAATCCTACTTCTCTTTTGGATGATCTTCTGGAAAGTGGAATGACGTCCAATAGTTTGAAGCTTTTTGTTCCTTTCCAGGCTCTTCTGCATCTCTTAATCTTCTTTCTCAAGGCCTCCGAGAGCTCCTTGGATCTATACATGGTGATAACACACTTCAATTAGAGAAAACCAAGCTAGATATCTGAGGTTTAAATAAGACCAGTTCCTCCAAGATCCTCTCTAATGATATTCTAATCATTTGCACCTGATTTTTAATTTGCGAACATTTCTGAATTTCCATGTTTAAGGCTTCATTCCTCTTTACAGGTTGGAAATGCTGTTCCCCCTCCTCTTGCTAAAGCGATTGGTCAGGAAATTAAACAGTGCCTGCTGGAAAAGATGAAAGAGGAGCAGACAGGTAAGCTACTAGCACCGTGTGTAGACATTTTATTAGATTACTGTAAAAACTGGTGAACGGAATTCAGGTTGGGCAGGGGGTTTTGTTTCTTGTACCTACTTTTCCGAGTCGGTGCCGTGATCTCCAGGTCTTGGAATATAAAGCACGGGTGTCAAACTCAATTTATTGAAGGCCAGAAAACTTTTTACAGCCAGTGTGGTGTATGAATCTCCCATCTGATTTTCTTTACAAACTAGACGCCTGCACCTTTCTCTGTTCATCACAATTACATATCCTGACTCGCATCTCTCTCTCTGTTACTGGCCTCCATCTTGATAAGCTGTTTCTTTGATATTACAGCAGGTTAGGAAAGCTACTAAAGCTACTAGGGCTGAAAGCGGCATTGAGTGGGAGTTTTTTGGGGGTGTTGGCATGCCAAGTCAGGTGGGAGTAGCAGTCCAAACACCAGTAAAGTTGCAGTTACAGCAAAATAAATCCTGCAAAATACATTGCGTCACTTGACCACAGTGTAAATGGGCCGTTGATGGATCACACTGACGACATACAGAGTTGGTCTGAAAGGTATAGTAATCGCATTTAGTGAGTGGAAATGCAAACGTCTTTCTATCCACATACAATAATCAAGTTGCTGGAAAAGGTAAAAGAATCGCGTAGGGCGGTGACTCCAGTCCGATAAGCCACAAAGAAGCGTGGTCATCGTAACACCTGTTCACCCACTCCATTAGTCACCCCACTCACTTTTTTTTAAAGCTGAAATCAAGCTGCAATCGTCTTAAGACCGCCAAATCTTCGCGATCATGCTGAAACACTGACGTTCTCTATGGCATGAAGGCATGTCCCCTTTTTGTTTTGGGTCATTAAGAGCTGCCAGTCACCATTCCAAGTACAGGTTAGTAGCCTCTGGAGATTCATTTCATTGCAGGGGATAAATTTAAATTATATACAGTGTCAAAAACACAAAGGGAGAGCAGAAAAAGATTTGGGGTTCCACCCCATATATTATAACACACAGTGCAGAGTAAATGGCTCCAGAGTACTCTCTGGTTACGCATCCATCCATCCATCCATTTTCCATCCCCACTGAATCTGAACAAAGGGTCATGGGGGTCTGCTGGAGCCAATCCCAGCCAACACGGGGCACAAGGCAGGAACCAATCCCGGGCAGGGTGCCAACCCACCACAGGACAAACACACCCACACACCAAGCACACACTAGGGCCAATTTAGAATTGCCAATCCACCTAACCTGCATGTCTTTGGACTGTGGGAGGAAACCCACGCAGACACGGGGAGAACATGCAAACTCCACGCAGGGAGGACCCGGGAAGCGAACCCGGGTCTCCTAACTGCGAGGCAGCAGCGCTACCACTGCGCCACCGTGCCGCCCGTTACGCATCCAAAAAAGGGACAAACTAAGGAGGGAAGGTGCTGGGTTCTTATAGAGGCAGGCGAGGAAGAGGTGGGTCTAAAATCAAAGAGCAGGAAATGATGTCGATGGGGGTGTGGCTAGAAAAAGGGGTACAGGAACTAGAGGAAGCTTTAGGTTGATTTCTCCTTGGGTAACCTGCAGACGATGGAGAAGAGAGGTTAGTACATTTCATCAAAGCCTGCTCTCGTATCTTGCCCTCAGTTAAGCACTTAGTCGCCCTCCCAAGCGCACATGTGAGACCACGGGTACAATTTATACACTGCTCAAAAAAAATTAAAGGATCTCTTTTTAATGAGTATAGGATCAAGTCAATGGAACTTCTGGGCTATTGATCTGGTCAGTTAAGTAGCAGAGGGGCTTGTTAATCAGTTGGTGTGCTAGAGGGGCAACAATGAGACGACCCCCAGAACAGGAATGAATGGTTTAACATGTGGAGGAGGCCACTGAAATTTGTCCCCCCTCTATTTATTTTGTTTTTTCTTCTTCACTAGTTTTGTATTTGGCTACGGTCAGTGTCACTACTGGTAGCATGAGGCCATACCTGGACCCTACAGAGGTGGCACAAATAGTCCAACTTCTCCAGGATGGCAGGCACATCAGTACATGCCATTGCCAGAAAGTTTGCTGTGTCTCCCAGCACAGTCTCAAGGACATGGAGGAGATTCCAGGAGACCGGCAGTTCCTCTGAGAGCTGGACAGGGCCCTTCGTAGAAGGTCCTTAACCCATCAGCAGGACCCACCGCTATCTGCTCCTTTGGGCAATGAACAGATGAGCACGGCCAGAGCCTACAAAATGACCTCCAGCAGGCAGGCCACTGGTGTGAATGTCTCTGACCAAACAATCAAACTGACTTCAGGAGGGTGGCCTGAGGGCCCGACATCCTCTATTGGGCACCATGGAGCTCTATTGGCATTTGTCATAGAACACCAGAATTGGCAGGTCCACCACTGGCACCGTGTGCTTTTCACAGATGAGAGCAGGTTCACCCTGAGCACATGTGTCAGACGTGAAAGGGTCTGGAGAAGCCATGGAGAACATTATGCTGCCTGTAACATGTTCATCATGACCAGTTTGGTTGGGGGTCAGTGATGGTCAGTCTGGGGAGACATATCTATGGAGGGACGCACATATCTCTACAGGCTAGACGACGGCACCTTGACTGCCATTAGGTATCGGGATAAAATCCTTAAACCCATTGTTGGACCCTATGCTGGTGCAGTGGCTCCTGGGTTCCTCATGGTGCAGGTAATGCTCAGCCTCGTATGGTATGAGGATGGAGGAACTGATACCATTGACTGACTGCCAGGCCACGCTCACTCACCTGACCTAAATCTTGGACATTTTGGTCCAGATCTGGGAGGAGATCCCCCAGGACACCATCAGTCGTCTCATTAGGACGTCGTCAGAGGCATGCATTACAAGCACGTGGGGGGCCATACAAACTACGGAGTACGATTTTTGGAGTTGCTGCAATGAAATTTCGGCAAAATGGACTCGCCGAGTTTGATTTTTGGGGGGTGTCTGAAAATTAGCCCTCTGTCGATCATTTTCATTTCCATCCTTTCGTTCCTAATACATCACCCTATCAGTCCATAGCAGTAGAGACAGCCAGCAGGATTCCAGCCCATTGATCTGTTGTGTGCTCAAAAAAAAATTAAACTAACACTTTGAGAAGTTTCTATAGAAAACGCATGGGGGTCTCTGACAATCTAGTGGTCATCACAGACTGTATGCAACATGTTTTTATTAATGACTATGAAAGCTGCCTTTAAAAAGAGCCAGATGTAGACCACAGGCTTTGGGTTTGACACCCCTGAATTGTAAATTGTACCCTTCTAGACGTTGAGATTTAGACTTCACCTGATTAGGGTGTATGTTTCTCTGTCCCTTTGGGATTCTTTTTACTTTGTCTCTATAGTGAGGTGAAATGTTTGTGATTTATCATTTTTTTTTTTTTTTGTTCAAGTTCTCCTTCATTGTTTCGATTTCGTAACCAATTGTGTGTTTTTTCTGGACAGAGACTCTGAAACAGGAAAAGATGGAGACCACAGACTGATTTGACCCTGCTGCCCACCTCTACCTTAGGGCACTTCGCACAGCACTAAAGCCCTCTGATGGACCGAGATCTTTAATGACTATCGTTCATGAAATATTGTGTGCAGTTTATTTTTAAAATTGCCATTCACAACATATCCTCATTGTTCGGCCATTTGAACTTGGTCCCATGCGTGCAGTGATAACGTGAATCTTCATGTGTTTTTAAATTGAATTGTATTTGAGCAGCTCCATTTTATGTAAATGGAAAGTTCTATGTAGGTTTTTATATGTTGTAATATTTTAAGTAAAGCTCTTATTAAATGGTATCCATCTATTCCTCTTGTCCTGTAGAAAGTCAGTCGCCATTCTTTAACAGCTCTCTCTCCTCCTTTTTAATGCCTGTTCCTTTAGCATGCCGAAAATCTTTTCTAGCCGGTACTTTAGAAGAACAAGGACTTGAACTCTTGAGTGCGTCAAATGGAAATCAGCATGGAGTTGTCACATTATGAATGAAGACACGAGCAGGGTGACGTACCAGTGCTACCTTCTAAGTCCTGCTGCTCCCTCATGACCAAACTCCGGTCTTCAGGTACTGTGTATGCACTGTAGTCTGTCAGCAAGTTGAGCTGATTGCCATATTAAAGTAAGGGGGGGGACCAGTTGATGATTCGCATGCATAGTCTGGGATTTTTAGAGTTTTAAGCATTCATGTTCATCCTGCTCAGTCTTCAAGTCTTTACTGGTGTCATATTTTCCATTTGAATGGAGTTCATATGCAAGTCTCTTGAGTCCTTAAATTTATTTTTTTTGTACTATTCCAAGAGGTCAATTTTGCCTCCACTCGTCCATTCTAAGGTGACATCACAACTGGTGTTGGCAATGAATGCCATCCACAGCGCAGGGCAGGGATATCAAACGCAGACCTTGGAGGGCCGCGGTGGCGGCAGATTTTCATCCTAACCCTTTTTCCTTAATTGGTGACCAGTTTTCGCTGCTAATTAACTCCTTTTTCCTTCATTTTAAGGATTCAGTCCTCTGAATTGATTCGTTTCTTCATTAAATGGCAGCCAATCAGAAATGAGACGTGAAACGAGCCAACGGATGACCAGCAAAACTGGAACGTCAAACTCCAACCAGTTTCTTAATGAAAAGCAGATTCCTTCTGTTAATTAAACCCGTTATTTAATTCCCCGGCCTGTTGCTGCTCTCATTCGGCCACAGCAGACGTTTCCAAGTTGGTGATGCTGTTCTGGTTTTTCTAAGAACACCGTCAATGTTTTGGTGACCTGAGCGATCAACCTTACCGAGACCTTCCTTTTATTTTCAGATATTGTGTGGTGGGCACAGGTGAGCTGGTCACGTGGCGGCTTATTGTCTGGCTGCTAATTTTAAGGAAAAATCGGCAACTAAGGGGCCCGAGTCAGGTTTATTATAAGAAAGGCAAAAGAAGCTAATTGGCAGCAAAAACTGTTCACTAATGAAGAAGGTGGTTAGAATGAAAACCTATGGCCCACCAGAACTGGCGTTGGACTCCTCCTGGTCTGGGGGATTTGTGGGAAGACCCCAGAAAATAAGTCCTGCTCAACAAAATCAAGCCATCAAAAGCAATGCAATGACAGCCAATTGAAAGTCGTGTATTTCTATAATGTGTCGCCTTGATGAGAACAAAACAAACTTAGTAATGCAAGTCGTTCTTGTCACGCACAGCAGCACAGAATTCTGGGAAATTTCTTATTTTCATGACCTACCAACATGCAGTGAGAAACCAGTCTGTAGAAACGTACGAAACCTCAGGGTTGTGTTTTTTTTTTTTTTTTTTTTTTTAAATAGAAAATGTCAGCATTTTTCTGATTTAAATATTTCTACCAATGTATACAGTAACTGGAGAGTTGCAAATTGTGGTAGAAATTTAACATCTTATTAAAGAAAAAACCACCTCTGACAGGACAAATCGGTAATTGGGGAGGAGAAAAGCTGTTCATATACAGTGATCCCTCGCTATATCACTCTTCGACTTTCGCGGATTTTAAATGTAAGCATATCTAAATATATATCACGGATTTTTCGCTGGTTTGTGGATTTCTGCGGACAATGGGTCTTTTAATTTATGGTACATGCTTCCTCAGTTTGTTTGCACAGTTGATTTCATACAAGGGTCGCTATTGGCGGATGGCTGAGAAGCTACCCAATCAGAGCACGTATTACGTATTAAATAAAACTCCTCAATGATCTACGATATGCTTCCCTTCGCACACTTCAAAGCTCTAACAGCCCGTATTGATTTTTGATTGTTTGCTTTTCTCTGTCTCTCCCACTCTCTCTGACATTCACTGCGCCTGACGGAGGGGGTGTGAGCAGAGGGGCTGTTTGCTTAGAAGATACAGACGCTCCTCTAAAAAAATGCCGAAAGACTACCTTCACATTGATCCCTTCATTGCGGCCGCTTTATCGAGGTGCTTTGTATACTTAAAAGCCCAACAGTCCTATTGATTTTTGATTGTTTACTTCTCTCTCTCTCTCTCTGACAGTCTCTGCTCCTGACACACACTTCTTTGAAGAGGAAGATATGTTTGCATTCTTTTAATTGTGAGAAAGAACGGCCATCACTGTCTTGTCATGGAGCACTGTTTAAACTTTTGACTAAAGGGTGTTATTTCATGTCTAGAGGGCTCTAATAATGTTAAACGTATTTAGAAGGTCGTAAACAGGTTTTCTATGCTCTAACTGCAAAAATATTAGATTTATAAATAAAGAATACTACTTCGTGGAAATTCATTTATCTGTCTGGAGCGGATTAACTGCGATAAACGAGGGTTTACTGTATAACTGTGCGGAGAATATTTATAAACAGTGTGGGAGAGTTTCTAAGGGCTTAAAATATATAAAAATAACCATACAAACATACGGTTTCTACTTCGAGGATTTTCACCTATCACGGAGGGCTCTGGAACGCAACCCCCGCGATCGAAGAGGGATTACTGTAATATAAATAAAAATGCAGAGTCTGTCTGCTTTTCACGAGAGCTACTTAATGGATTTAGATTGGGTGTTTGTGGGGGTTTTTTTGTTTTTTTTTTCTTTTCTAGAATTTGCTGGAATGTTCCAGTTGATTTTGCGACTTCTCTCATTGAGCTATCCTTCTATGTAATGTGATACTATCCGTATGTATGGTGTTGGCGTCAATACCGCGACTCGATACAAGTTAGAACCATGCAATGGGACTCTGCCTCTGTAGTTAGAACATAATGTGGCAAACGCGGACGCAGTATATTGCATGATTGGCTAAGAATGTTCGAATGCTTCAGTGACGCCGCTGGATGGCCGAGTACAGTAAGTCGGTGTTGGTTCGAGCAGATAACAGTAAGTTCGGTTGGTTTTTGGAACGTTGGTTTGGTGGGGCGTACTTTCCAGGACTAACATCGTCGACCGACTTAAACCCTTCGACAGCCGTAAGTAATTTAGAACGTATCGCCATTTGCTTGGTACATCAATCTGTCTTTGGGAGGTTCGGTTTTGGCATCCGTCTTTCTGACATCTATTGGCAAACTGAGTAATGATGGCTGGGTATTAACAACGGTCATTGTTTAAATTTGAGCCGGTCTCAGATCTAAAAATGACCACACCAACATAATTACTCCGACTCTGATTAGAGTCGTAAAATACGGTTTGTTTAGAAAATTTGTTTGTTGGGAAAAAATCAAATGAGGTACGCCGAAGAGCTGAGTTCACGTCTCGCAGCCCCGTTTAAACAGGCAGCTCTTCATTACATCGTCCAAAAGTCTATTTTAAGCACAAATCAGTGCCATGATAACAAAATCATTTCAAGGACTTTAAAAAGAAATACAATTCTTTGCAGGGAAAGTATGGATTTCACAAACGTAGAATTTGTAGCCCGATTCGATCGGACTCCCAGTCGCTAGTGTATCATAAAATCGCTACTGCAAGAGAACTATTTGCGCAAATCCGAGAGAGACGCAGTGGGGCCTTCCTCGCCCACGCGCCAGCCTCGGGGCGTACCTTCCCTCCACTTAGCTAGTGAACGAGAGAACTACTTAACACATTTAGATCGGGGATTTTTTTTTCTATAATTTGCTTGAACATCCCGGTTGATTTTGACTTCTCTCATTGCTCTCTGTATCATAGTTTGCTTGCAAGATCGATTTTTTTTTATTCAAACTAATATGAAACGGAGGATGCGGGCCAAGGGGACGAGTGACGTTATTAGTGGGGAGTCCGGCAGGACCCTCCTCACCCCCCTGTTTCACTACTACGTGAGCGGAGCCGCGGGGGGGGGGGACAGTAATAATACAGTAGACTTATAATATCCTGGTGGTTTGTTATACCGTTGAGTTCAGCCTCCACCCTTGAAATTTCTGCGTATACAACAACAAGTGTCCATTCTGGTTCTACAGGACATCTGCTGCCTCCTTTAGTAGTTTTTTCGTACAGGTTCTTGTTCACATAACCTTTTTATCTAATTTCTGACATTTACTAACCTTTTATGCTATTTCTTTAAGATGAATGCTCGGTTACCCTAAAATTGGAGACCCCCGATCTACCCAGCCTCCTGTGATGGACTCAGAAAGCGAAACGAGTTGGTCAGACATTCTATCAATGGTCATTCATCTTCCAAATTTGTTGCAGTTGGCATGTGACTCACTTTTTGGCGTTTATCGATTTTGTTTCCTTCCGTTTTTAAATATGCAAAATCGGGTCGTTTTTGGCTGTGGAGGTGCAAGTCTTACAAAACCTGCAGTGAGGGGGTATAGAGATGGTGGATCACAGGTGCTGGAAGTAAAGGGGAGCCGGCCGTTCAGGAGCAGATGTTTCCAGTGTAGCAGGGTTAGGAAAGAAACTGATAACTATGGGGGGGACAGAATGAGCGTCAGATGGCGCTTGAAGGGGTTTGTGGAAAAGGCCCACCACGTTCAAGTGAAAGCAAACTCCTCCGGGATCTTTGATTTGTTAGGAAGAGGCCCGTAAAGCCTGGTCAATCCTTACTGGTAGTTCTGAACGGTTTCTCCCCCATAATCTAGCTTTTTAGTCTCGGTCCTTTTAATGAAATGGCTTTTGTGACTGTCCACTCCACCGCTGTAGACTCTGTTGGTGTAATGGGGGCGCCTTGTCATGCAGGTTGCCGCTGCACAACATTCACATCTGACGGAGTGTGCAGCTCAACATCTGGGCCAGGCTTTGTCACGTCTGGCCGACTACAACTCGTGTCTGGCAGGAGGACCCACAGGTGCCATCAAACCACTCCAGCTGGTCCAGAATGCAGCAGCCCATCTTGTATTTAACCAGCTGCGGTGGGCACACGTCACCAGCCTCTCCTCTCTTCAGGGCACTACACTGGCTCCCTGTAGCAGCACACGTCGAGTTCAAATCCCTGCTGCTGGCCTCCCGAGTAGTCAATGGGTCAGCACCCGCCTGTATGGAGACACTGGTGAGGTGGTCTGCTCCTTCTTACCCTCTCGGCTCTGCCATGGAACAGCGGCTGGTGATGCCACCTCTGCGTGGTCTCAATCCAGACTCGGTGGGTGGAGCGAGCTGCCGACTCCTTCAATCTATTTAAGAAGTGACTGAAGCCCCGTCCGCTCTGTGATTAAATATCTGATTGAAATGAAGGAAAAAGCTTTGTGATATTTTTATATTTTATATATTTTAAATTTATATTTAATTTGTTTTTTTAATTGTGGTATTTATGGTTTATAAATTTAGTTGACTTGTGCCCCTCAACTTGTGTTACCTGTCCTTCTACACTTGCTGAACAAACCTAATCTACTGTCACTCGATTAGGTTGTAAGTCGCTTTGGAGGAAAATGTCCACGAATGAGGGGGTCTTTGTTATACGGTGGGGCTTCAATTTCAAGTCATATTGTGCCTAAATCAACATCTTGCCCCCCCCCCCCCCCCCCGGGGTTAGTATTTAGTAGATGACAGCCTTGAGTCTGTGCCCAGCTGTTGTCTGCCATGTTTCTCTCTACTTTGGTGAGGGTCCCGCTCATTCGTCAAGACTCAAGTGAACTGAGCTCTGCCCTCGGACTCGGCCCCTCCAGGACCGTCCCTTTGGTGTTTTTGCTGTGGCGTCTGAGGTGACTTTCCCAAATCCAAACCCCCCGTACTCACGTAGACTTTACTGAAATGTCACTGTACCCCTCCATGTGCCACTTTGTACTGTATGGCAGCACTTACCCTCATCTTCTCTTCTCCGTCTATAAGCTCGGCCAAGTACAGTAAAGAAACAAGCAGGAGAAAAAGCCACACTTTGATCTACAGTGTGGTACACAATTACAAATGAATATAATTTGTGCAAACCAAAGCAACTGGTGATGACTTTTCAACCCAAAGCTGTACAACCTGCTCAGTCCTCGATGGGTAGGACCGCGGGTAGCCAGGGTACTCCTCAGCTAAGAAAACGGACAGCCACTTTTAATGGGGTCTGACACATACACTGAGCTTAGTTGATGCCACCAAGGAAGTGCGCCACTCCCAGTGGTCAGGTAAGGGGGGTGTCTGCACTGATGGCCCCTCTCCTTTTAGCTCCCCATGCTGTAAATCTTGTAAGTCAGATGCTTTGTGCTGTCGCTCTACAGGTGATGAGGGTGGGATTTGTGCTGTGGATGGGGGGGGGGGGGGAAAGGGAAAGGTGGGATGGATGCAGAGGGAGATCAGCTGCTGTTGCCACTCACAGGGGGTCAGAGACAGGCTCTGTTTGGCTGATCGATGGTTCTCATGCCACAGCGTGCCCACCACTGGGCCAGAGAGGGCAGGTGGGCTTTGAAACGTATAGACACAAAAATTCTAAGTGAGTGAAACTGCCCAGCGCTGGCTGCCGATAGCAGAGGGAGGGGAGAGGAAGTTCTACCCACAATTCCAGTCACCAGCTGCTTGACTGCTTCCTCGCTTTCAGTCACAGTTAAAAATATGGAATTCATGCACTTGGTAGGATACGAGAAAAAAGCACATCACACTTCCAGGTTTGCCTCACATCAAGTGGAGCCTCTCTGTTAATTGGGGTTCTGCTGTAGTGGCGTTCGGTTCTTTATGCCGAGCTCATCCTCTGCCCAGGACAAGGCCGGCTGCCCGTCTCAAGATGGCCACCGGGTGTGGCGGAAGTGCTGAGGACCAGGGCTCCTCAGGCATTGGGGCGCCCCTTGGCAGTGACCACGGGCCCCTATAGGGTTGAGCTTCTAAGCGCTGTTCCCGTGGTCCCCAAAGCCACCAGGGCGGTCTCCCCCCTCGTGGTCTAGAGGAGGCATATGCCCTCCTCCTGGCTGGTACCACCACCAGCCTTTGCAGAGGTCTGTTTTCACTTTAATTAGGGGGCTTGTCCCCCTGCTCGCCCACCCTGAGACACACTGCGCACCAGCCAGTTCACATTTGTGCCGCTCGTGTTGTGAAGGGGGGGCTGAACACACGCTAAGCAGGTGTGTTCGGATCTGCTGCTGCCGAACTGTGCCCATCATTTACAAGCCTGTACAGCAGCTGTCCTTTTGACTCATGGGACGTTAAGTGTCTCCAAGAAGATCGTGTCTTAAGATTTTTTTTTTATAATAATAGAGAGATATAATGAAATGTGAAAACTTGGGCAGCCTGGTGGCGCAGTGGGCAGCGCTGCTAGCTCGCAGTTAGGAGACGCGGGTTTGCTTCCCGGGTCCTCCCTGCGTTTGAGTTTGCATGTTCTCCTCGTGTCTGCCTGGGTTTCCTCCCACAGTCCAAAGACATGCAGGTTAGGAGCATTGGCGTTTCTACATTGTCCCTAGTGTGTTTGTGCCCTGCGGTGGGCTGACGCCCTGCCCGGGGTTTGTTTCCTGCTTTGCGCCCTGTGTTGGCTGGGATTGGCTCCGGCAGACCCCCGTGACCCTGTGTTAGGATAGAGTGGGTTGGATGATGGATGGATGTGAATACTTTTTATAGGATAACTGATCCAATTTAGATGGTGGGCTGCTGGCTCCTTTTGTCATTTGCACCTCTTTGTTAATTGCCGGCTAGTGAACAAAACATGAAGCCATTAAAACAAGCAGGGAATGCAGCTGGTAAAATAAGGAAGCATCGGTGACACAATTGCCCTACTTTTTAATTTGCCACACATTTGTTATAACGTAGCTGAATATACCGATGACTGGGTGGTACGCCGTGACCTACACCTCCATATTGTACCTCCTCTAAGTAAGGAGCAGGTGAATGAACAGTTTGGCTTTAACTTTGTAACGGCCGACAGCTACACCTCCACGACCTGTGGCCTGGATTAATTACTGAGGTTGCATCTAATCAAGCCGTACCTTTAACAAATTAAGCTTTTCCCCACAATCGATGGCGTAAATAAGCACAAAAGAAAAGCAGATATGTAAACTTAAACTGATAAATTGTATTCAATGAAACAGAATAGCTAAACAAATTATAAATATCCCTCCAACTAAAGCAACACCGTGACAAACCCCTGTATGAATATAACAAAACCCTCCCTTGCCCTCGTAACATAACACAAAAAACACAAATACCAAAAAAATGAATGAGACACGGAAATGAACGGTCGTGAACTTCAGTCCGAGTAACAATTGTCCTAAATGCAGATGACTGGTTAACCGATATACGGAGTGTTTGTAATTCCCGGAACAAAATGGAACAGCCTGACCGTGTATCCTCGGCGTGTGGTGGGTGATGATCCGACCCCGGGGTCTCTCGTGATGAGGGTATTGGAGTAAGTCCGGCGGAATGAAAAACAAACTGGATGGAAATGCGCGATGTGGAATACAGCAGGTACAGGTGGTTCGTGGTCGTGGAATGAAAGTAAGTCAGTCTCTCTCTTCCTCCTTCGTTCCCCTCTTGATTGTTTTTTTTATAGTCCTGTGACGAATGTAATTGATTGATAGAAAACCGGTGTTTTCCAGGTTTGGGGCTGTGGTCTCCTTCCATCATCCGTCCCCCTTTACGGGGACGGCATTCACTGACACACACAAACTGTAAACGGGACGATGGAAACAAGACGCACGTGGTACGAACACGGACAACACTATTACTACTATGTAGCCCCGCTACATTTTAACTGTACACACAATACGCCGTCACTAAACCAGTATGTCTGGCCCCAGTGAAGACGGTCAGCCCACAACGTCCCAGTTGCACCTTTTCACCCACCGTGGTAGAAGGCGCCACTTACTGACGTTGCTCATACACGACCTGTCCAAGAAACAATTAGTCATGATGGCCTCCAATTTTGCCATCATCCTCTTTTTTTCCGTATTTGACTTGTATGACCGACATTATAAAATACAAGAAGTTATACAGTAAAATCAAGTCCCGAACTTTTCCGTGAGTATATACGATAAACGTATAATAAACTTCAATTGCAACCTCGAGGCCAAGATCAGAATAATGTCAGCTTTTCCTGGTGGGATGTTGCAGATTACAGGATCCATACTAATCTACATTCGTTATTTGCAAAAAAATGTAAGCTTTTTCTCTATATTATGGGTTACCGTGTACTTCACTTTATAATTAGTATTTGCGTTTTCCATGTTCTCTCGTGACAAACTCTTTTGATTGGAATGTTATCGTCGCGTATCTGTTGTCGTAAATATGTTCTGAGACTTTCCAGGCAAGGAAGACAGAATAGTGCCCAGGGGTAGAGGCTGTGTGGTGAGGTGAAAGTCATCCTCTTCCTCAGCACTGCCTCAAGTGAACCTACTGATCAGCCTGTTTGGTGAAAGAATAAGTAGCTTTAAATTTGTTGGAATGACTAATCGCCGGAACACATTTCGGGGAGATACACCAACGTGGTTTACTTCCTCAGATGTCTGAAGGCAGCTTGCATTTCTTTCTCTCTGGCTATTCTCATGAACTTCTAGAGATTCTCACGAGTCACGTAACGTACAGAACATGACCGACACCCAGCTGTCTGCTCTTCAGGACACATACTGTACATGTGCCACCTTAGAAAAGCCAGTGGGATTATTAAAGAGCCCACCCACCCGTCCTGTGCAGTTTGCCACTTACGGCAGCAGATTCACACACCGTTTCTGTCCATAAGCTACTGAAACTCCACTCACTTTATACGTACGGGATGTGCTATTTGTACGTTTTGTTGCTTATTTACTTGCTTGTCTCCTTTATTTCATCGTAAACGTGAACAGACTCCAGAACGCTTTCGATCAAATCCGACTATAAAACTTACCTGAATTTGAACTCGGGGGCGGGGGGATCTGCAACTATAAGACTCTCTAGATTTCAAAATAAAAGAAAACAGTTCAATTTTTGCTCAAGTGAAAAAAAAATTAAACTTACACCAGAAACTAAGATTTCCAGAGAGCCTTTATTTATTTTTTTTCAAAAATACATTGGAATACCATTTTGTTTTTTTTCCTTTGTCGACTGGTCCTTAGCATGAATGCTGTTGCTTCTAGTTATTGGAAGGCCTGAAATTAAAACAAACAGAATTATTTAATGGAGTTGCTATAGATTCATCTAATCGGTGGGAGGCAATGGAGTGAAAATATTTAAAACTTGGTGTCAAGTTAGAAAGAAAGAAAAATTACTTAAAAGCGGCGTCTAAAAAATACAAAATGTTGGAGGGAAAAATAAAATAATCCCAGACTAGATGAAATCTTAAAATGCCTTTACATTTACTTTTCTATAACCCCACTTCAAACCATTTAGCACAATTACACATTAAAAAACCAACACCATGAAGTGGTGTGACATTCATGAGCAGCTACCAACTTATTTTATGGATCTCTACGTGATTAAATATTTCCTTTTAACACTGCAGTGAAATGTACTCCTGATCGGGTGCCCACACGTGGTATCCACTCTACAGTGGGCACCACTCTACATACTCCTTTAAGTACGCCCGTCACATCTTCCCACACATCATTTATTTAAGCCAACAGCTTCCATCTTTCCCTGAATCGTTTGCACTTTGGTGCCAGCGAGTGCCGCTTCGCATGATGGTGGAAGCAATGCAGGTAATGTTCAGTGTAGCCCACACACACACACGACACGACACGACCACCTTACTGGCCTAGAATCAGTCTAGCAAGTCTTCTCTTAACTGACTGGGCGTCTTACAAAATGGGAGACAAAAAGCACACGGACATGACCACAAAGCCGTGTTTCTTAACCCTTTTTTTAATTTTCATTCCTTCCAAGTTCTAAGCCAAAAACCTTTTGACCTTTTCAAAACACTTCAGCACTCTGTGTAAGGAGGTCAGTCTGGAGGTCAGTAGGATGTCCAAGTCTCTCTTGTGGGTTGTAATATCGAGCTCCAAGTTATCCTCCCACATCATAGATACATGCATACTGGGGTAACTGGTGTCTCTAAATTGATCATCGCGAGTCTGGATGGAAGCGCAAATGGGGCCTTACCAAGGTTGTGACCACAGCAGCTTGGACAAGCTTCACGTACCTGTGAGCACAGGTTTGAAATATGGCTGGACTTCCTAAATGTACTCGCGTATAAGTCGGGTCTTGAAAACAAAAAAAAAAAAAAAAAAACCAATCATAAAATCAGAGCCCGACTTATACGCCCATTCAAAAATACGGCACTTATTTTTTACTTCGCATCAGTTTCTCAGACACATTCCATTTTGTTGCAGCAGCCCAGTTACCAATTTCTTTCTCCACTTCGACTTTTAATTTAAATCCAGCTTATTTTTTTCTGATCGAACGCTCCATCATAGATTAGGGATGCTCTTACGCTAAAGGTGTATGAGGGTGTGAGATACACAAAAAAAAAAAAAAACACTAAACAGTGCAAACGTCGCTTCAGAATAGTTTGGGTAGCACCGTGTGGTCACGTAGGCCACAATACATAGAAATAAAAGGCCGTGTGCCCCGTGGTCACTCTCACTCTCTCTCAGGTGGCCGTTAGCATATCGTAATCTCTTGGACCAATAGCGTGAGTTTTCCACATTTGACTTGTACGACTGACATTATAAAATACCAGAAATTATTCTGTAAAATCAAGTCCTGAATTCCACAGGAGAATTTAAAACGCGAGTATATTCGGTAGTTCTGATGCACTGAAGCATGTACTTTAGTTTAATGAAATTTTACCACAGCTGCAATAGCGAGTGTCGGGAAGGTTTTGAGGGTGGTCAAGTGGTCAATGTCAATTTATTTATATAGCACATTTAAAACAACAAAGTGATGCTGCGGCCAAAGTGCTTTACAATAATGGAATAAAAGAAAAAAATAAAACAAATAGTAATAAAATATATGAACATAAGAGATAATAAATAGAAATAATGTTATATGATCACAGAGGAAACCATCAGTATTACTGGAGGCCACTGAATTCAAGTGAAAAGAAGTGAGTTTTTAATCTCGTTTTGAACTGTTCAATTGTAGACGACTCCTTTATATGATGAGGTAGAGAGTTCCACAGGCGAAGGGCAGCAGCTGCAAAGGCCCTGTCCCCCTTAGTTTTACATTTGGTACGAGGGACAACAACAGACAACTGACCAGAAGATCTAAGCACTCTGGATGGCTGGTGTAAAGCACACAATTCAGATAAACAGGCAGGAGCAAGCCCATGTAACGATTTAAAAACTAGCAGCAAGATTTTAAAATCAATTCGAAAACTGACAGGCAGCCAGTGTAAAGAAGCTAATATTGGAGAAATAGAATAAGACTTCCTTGCCCCAACCAGAAAGCGAGCGGCAGCATTTTGGACCAGCTGTAACCTGCGTATCAGAGATTTGTTAATCCCAGAATAAAGTGAATTGCAATAATCGAGGAGAGAAAAAATAAAAGCATGAGTAGCTTTCTCAAGATCTTTAGAAGATAAAAGGCTTGAGCTTACCTAATAGACAAAGTTGGAAAAAGCAACTCTTGACTACAGAATTTACTTGTTTCTCAAAAGAGAGGTTACTGTCAAAAGTAACACCAAGATTGCGGACTTGAGGTTTGGAAAAGACAGAGAAAGAGCCGAGAAGTCCAAGACCAGTTTGGGCTTTAGCTGGTGGACCCACTATAAGCACCTCCATTTTATTTTGATTCAGATCAAGAAAATTAGCCATCCAGGACCTTAGTTCAGAAAGACAGTTGTGGAGTTGATTTGTTTCAGAGTTGCAGACAGGAATATAAACCTGAGTGTCATCAGCATAGCAGTGAAAAGAAATGTTACATTTCCTAAAAATCGCTCCAATAGGGTGAAGGTATATAGAGAATAAAATAGGACCCAAAATGGATCCCTGAGGAACACCACATTTAAGAGGAGCAGTAGATGAAAAAGGGGGAATTTAAAGTCACTGAAAAGTGTCTACCAGTTAAATATGACCTGAACCAGTTAAGAGCAGCCCCTTTAAGCCCAGCAAGATGTTCGAGCCGCATCAGCAATATTTCATGGTCAATGGTGTCAAAGGCAGCGGACAGGTCAAGGAGGACAAGGACTGCCGCATCACCTGAGTCAGTAATAAGAGAGATGTCGTTGAACACTTTCAGGAGTGCCGTTTCAACACTATGATAACGCCTAAAACCAGATTGGTAGGTCTCAAATAAATTATTGGAGTTAAGGTGATTGACCAATTGATTATAAATAATTTTTTCTAGAATTTTAGCCAGAAATGGCAGCTGGGAAATTGGACGAAAGTTGGTTAAAACTCCAGGATCAAATTTCATCTTTTTTAGATGGGGACGGCCTGCAGCATGTTTACAAAATGAGGGCACAATCCCCGAACTAATAGAATCATTTATAATGGCTAGTAAAGATGGGCCCAACACATCAAAGGCTTCCAGAGTGGTAGGAAAGCTTAGGAAAAAAAGGTTGTGTGCTCTGTGGTTGCTCTCTCAGGTGGGCGTTATGATATCATAGTCCCTTGTACCAATAGTGCGAGTTTTCCGCATTCGACTTATACGACCGACATGGTAAAATACCAGAAATTATACGGTAAAATAAGTCCCGACTTATCTGCAGGAGAACTTATCCGTGAGTATATACGGTAAACGCATAATAAACTGCTACCTCGAGGCCACGATCAGAATGTCAGCTCTTTCTGGTGGGGTGTTGCAGATTACAGGATGCATACTAATCTACAAAAAAAAGCTTTTCTCTAAATTATGGGTTACTGTATACTTCACTTTATAATTACTATTTTCACTTTTTCCATGTTCTCAGAGACAAACTCTTTCAATTGGAATGTTATTGTCGCATATTAGTTGTCAGAAATACAGTACAGGCCAAAAGTTTGGACACACCTCCTCATTCAATGTGTTTTCTTTATTTTCATGACTGAAGGCATCAAAACTATGAATGAACACATGTGGAGTTATGTACTTAACAAAAAAAGGTGAAATAACTGAAAACATGTTTTATATTCTAGTTTCTTCAAAATAGCCACCCTTTGCTCCGATTACTGCTTTGCACACTCTTGGCTTTCCTCTCGATGAACTTCAACAGGTAGTCACCTGAAATGGTTTTCACTTCACAGGTGTGCCTTATCAGGGTTATTTAGTGGAATTTCTTGCTTTATCAATGGGGTTGGGACCAGCAGTTGTGTTGTGCAGAAGTCAGGTTAGTTGGACGATCATTTATTTTTCAACAGGATAATGACCCCAAACACACCTCCAGGCTATGTAAGGGCTATTTGACCAAGAAGGAGAGTGATTGAGTGCTGTAAATGGTCATGAAAATAAAGAAAACACATTGAATGAGGAGGTGTGGCCAAACTTTTGGCCTGTACTGTATGTTCTGAGATTTTCCAGGCAAGACAGACAGAATGGTGCACAGGTATAGAGGCTGCGTGGTGAGGTGAAAGTCTAGATGCAGGTCTGTAGTTTTTCTGATGCCAAATCGCAGACAATTCTCTAAGTACTCCTCCCGACTCCCGTCTTTCTTCTCATCCCCCTTTTCAATGCAGTCCATTAATGCAGAATCAGTGGAGAATTTCTGCAAGTGGCCTGGCCTGCTGTTTTATTTATAGCCCGAGGTGTACAGGGGAAAAGAGAAAAGCGAGACAATTCCTTGTTACTCTCTCTACTTCTCTCCATTGCCATCTTTAATGTGTTGCCGACAGACAGAACATGCAAGTGCAAATTTCACTCTATTCTGTACAAAGGCCAATAACAATGGACATTTGTTTTTGAGGTTGCTATGTTTCATAAATATTCAACATGCCCATTTCACCAGTTTATCACTTAAGGATATAGGCCAGCCAAATGGGAAATTATTGATATTGCGCCTAAAGCTTCACACTTTAAGAAAACAGAATGCAGGTGCAGAATTACAATAACCAAAAACTACAGCACTTACTTGGCCCACTCAACATTGAGGATCAAGTGATCATAACCAAAACCCGAGACCCCAGCAATGGCTCTAGCTGCATCTTCACGGCGATGGAAGCTGATGAAAGCAAAACCCTACAGGGATATGAAAGCAACATCATCCTTGAGTGATCTTGTAAACCATAAAAACATTTTCAGCTTTAAGCTGCAGAGTCTAAAGGACATGTCAAGTGGATTCAAAAGCACCCATACCTTTGACTGGCCAGTGTTTTTATCTTTCGCCAAGTAAATCCTAGAGATGGATCCAAAAGGCCGGAACAGTTCCTGCAAGTCTGTTTCACGGGTGTCCTCAGAGAGGTTAGTGACTCTGATGGTTGCATTGTCATCGGCTGTTTTAAAAGGAAGAGAACAGCAGTGAGCAACTGTAGCATCTAAAAAATTAAAAAGTTTGTGACGTCTACCTGTTGGATCTTTCTTCTTAGGTTTGTCCAGGAAGGTAAATTACGTTGTCAGAGTGTTTAGAGATTACATCCCTGAACTTTATTATGTAACGAACGTTCTTGCAATTTGCCAAAACTGTGTGCTTTAGGCAAGGTATTATGTAAGATAAAAGGTCAACTTTAGAGTCTTTGAATAATAATTGCCAAAAATGATTCAAGCAAATAAAAGTAGTAACTGTCTGAAGGCCTGGTGCCTGACCTCGGCGATTGGGCTGCATGGACTCTCCTCTGCGAGTTGCTCCATCTCGGAGGCTAGGTGGTACATACTTTCCAGTCTTGCTCTGGGCTGGCTGAGCAGGTTCAGGTTCTGAAATAAAAAAATTTTAGTGTCTTCAGCATTGAGTTTTTGTCGTATATTGTGCAATAACAAACTTATATGGTTAACTGGTAAAAATATAACTACCAGAACGGCAATACTAATGCACATCATGTGTGTACACCTTTAGCAATTCACATGACTGTAGAAGGCAGAATTGAGAACACTTTTCTCCTTCTGAGATGGTTTCTGAAACAATTACAATTAAAACTATCATAAATGACATATGTAGAACATACAAACATTCCCAAAAGTGAGACATATACTGCACTAAGGTCATATGGAAATTTTTGGATTTACCACTTATGAAAACTCACCTTCCCAATTTCTCCTGTTCATATAAATTTAAAGTTTGGCAACTCGGTAGAAACACCAAGTTACTGCTGACTTGCAATTTTCTCTCTTTTTTTTATAAAAAACAAAACACACACACCTACAAAAATATAATTTTCAGGTAACCTGACCTTTTAATCTAGGACAGGGGCTGGCAGTGTCGGGCCCGGAGAACCACAGTGGCTGCAGGTTGTTGTTTCTTAATGAGAAGTCAATTTATTGCTGATGACGCACTTATTGCTTAAGTGTCATGTTCATCCTTCATTTTCGTGGTCTCGCTTGTTAAGGTTCCTCACCCTTAGTTGCTTAATTTCAGTGTCTTAATGGCTCCTTATTAGCAATAAGATGTAAATGACAGGGCAGCACAGTGGTGCAGTGGTAGCGCTGCTGCCTCACAGTTAGGAGACCCAGGTTCGCTTCCCGGGTCCTCCCTTCGTGGAGTTTGCATGTTCTCCCCGTGTCTGCGTGGGTTTCCTCCCACAGTTCAAAGACATGCAGGTTAGGTGGATTGGCGATTCTAAATTGGCCCTAGTGTGTGCTTGGTGTGTGGGTGTGTTTGTGTGTGTCCTACGGTGGGTTGGCACCCTGCCTTGTGCCCTGTGTTGGCTGGGATTGGCTCCAGCAGACCCCCCGTGACCCTGTGTTCAGATTCAGTGGGTTAGAAAATGGATGGATGGATGTAAATGACAAAGCAGTCAGCAGTTCACCATCTAACTTGTTTCCATTTACATCTGTTCATCATGCACTTTGATTTAATGAAAACACTTAATAGAAAAATGTGGCAGACTGAAAATTATCCGTTTTAGGGTTCAAATCATTTGGATGATATCCTTGGAAAGGAACAAAATCTACAAAATAGGAACCTAACAGGCCCTAAAATTAAATAAGGTCCGAGACTGGCAATCATTGGTTTCTAATGAAGCAACTGGGTTGGAACAAAAACCTGCAGCCACTGCGCCTCTCCAGGACCGACTTTGCTTATAAGGAATTGAAGTGAGATTCTAGCGTCAACTCTGTAGGCCTCATTAGCCCTGTTGTGACATCTCTAAATTGTCTTACTGGGCCTTAACAGAGTTTCAATCTGAGGAGCTTGAATTTTTCAACGGTCCAATAGCAAATAAGCTTGGTGCAGAATACGTGCAACTCACCAGAGGTCTTCTCCTTCTCCCCAGTGGACAGACCGAGCTGTTCAGCCAATTCTTTCTGCATTGGGCCCAACGTATCCTTGTATGGACAGCGTGTGGTCCAGTGGTCACCCTTACAGATACGGCATGAAACAATCTTCTGCCTGTTCAGTTTATTTAGTGGGTCTTCTTCCTCTTGGTTATTCAAATCCTTTTAAGAATATTCAAGAAACAAAAAGTATGTTGCTTTGTCGATGCCTTCACCATCTCACAAAAACACCATCAAAGATAAAACGGCCAAAAGTCATCAATTTCTAGCTGTTGTGAAGACTGCCCGACTGTATGGTCACGTCAAATTGAATTACCAAATAATTTAATATTATTACAGATTAAAATGTTTGTTTTTGCTTAATTAATAAAACATTGCTGGTTTTCTGCAAGTAACAAAAAAATTAACACGTGAAATAAGCTTCATTCAACTTAAAGACTACTGCAATCTGATTTAGAAGTTATCACATCTGAAGGTAACAGAGATGCTTAAGGCACTAGACAAATTATAATAGTTATGTTGTAAAGGGGTGTACATAAACATTTACATTTTTATGAGCAGTTTATTAAAAAAATGTACTTGTAAAAATAAAAGCAGGGTTCCCCTATACACTTTATTAACCTTCTTTTACAAATACACAGGGCTGTCTTAACACATTGGCACGCTGGGCAGTTGCCCGAGGGCCCCCAGCTAATCTATGTATGTTGTGACTTGTGGGCCCAATGCACTGCTTAGCTGGGGGGGGGGGGGGAGATCTATAATGCTGTTATGACAGCCCTGCACATACACAGACGGGCGCATTTGTTTCAATATTCCTGCCTTTTCTTTAACTTACGAAAACAAAAAGTTACCTCTCTGCTTGAAATGAAGGTCATCAGAACATCATCACTGACTGTGGTTGTGGCAACATTAGGACCTGGGGGGTCAAATTCAGACTGACCAAACTTCTTCCAATTCTGTAATTAAAACAGATTTCAACCAAAATTAAACAAACTGTAAAATTTTGCGATACAAATTGGCAGTAAGGCGCCTTAGGCATTTCAACATGGATATTTTGACACGTGTAAACTATAAGAGACCATAGTGATGAGAAGAACAGTCAAGTTATTGGAAAATAAAAGCATAATCAAGGGTGATGCACTCTTCAGGTGGAATACATTTTAAATGAAAGCACCAACGATATCTAAACAACGGTTCCATAAACATTAGAACACTCTAGAAGAGAACAGGCCATTCAGCCTAACAAAGCTCGCCAGTCTTACTGTCTATCACACTACTTGGTCGCTTACTCCAAGTGTCCATCGTTCTTTGTGTAAAGAAAAACTTCCTAATGTTTGTGTGAAATTTACCCTTAAGTTTCCAACTGTGTCCCCGTGTTCTTGATGAACTCATTTTAAAATAGCAGTCTTGATCCACTGGACTAATTCCCTTCATAATTTTAGAACACTTCAATCAGGTCACCTCTTATTCTTCTTTTGCTTAAACTGTAAACGATCAGCTCTATTAATCTTTGCTCATAATTCAGCCCCTGTAGCCTTTAAATCAGCCTAGTCGCTCTTCTCTGGACCTTCTCTTGTGCTGCTATGTCCTTTTTTGTAGCCTGGAGACCCAAACTACACACCCAGTATTCCAGATGAAGCCTCACCAGTGTGTTATAAAGCTTGAGCAGAACCTCCTGTGACTTGTACTCCACACATCAAGGCGCTATATATCCCAACATTCTGTTAGCCTTCTTAATGGCCTCTGAACACTGTCAGGAAGTAGATTAGCTTAGAGTCCACTATGAATCCTAAACCCTTCTCATAAAGTGGACTCTCGATTTTCCGACCGCCCATTGTGTATTCAAACCTAATATCTTTACTTCCTATGTGTAATACGTTGCATTTACTGACATTAAATTTCACCTGCTACAAATCTACCCAATTCTGTATGCTATCCAAGTCCTTCTGTGATGATGTAACGGATTCCAAAAAACCTGCAATGAATCACCTCAAAGCATTTTTCTACCACATGTAGCGATATCATATCACTACTGAGGAGGGGACGCTGGCGCACGCATGCTGTTGCCGCTCCTCCAATGTTAACAACACTTTTCGTTGAAGTGCCTTGAGCATGGGAAAGGTGCTACGTAAATAAAATGTATTATTACTATTTTACATAATCTCCAAAGTACTTGGCTATGACTAAACAGTTCTGGTTTTGCCTTCCAAACTTTTTGTATTTGATGCTATTGCAATCGACCAAAACCTTCCATTCCCCGCAACCTTTAATTGCAATAAGCAGATAGCAGAATATTATGGCAGAAGCAGATGCAATAGACTTTGCTTTAAAAGAAGCAGTTTATTATTTTTTTTTTTTTTTTTTAAACAAATTGCTGCTATAATGAATTTTAATTAGACCATGGGGGGAAAAATATTACAATCCCTTGGCTGGCTGCAACATTTTGCATTTTAACACTCTAATTTCATTAAACCTGCATTGTTATCACTCTTTAATTTAATATTGTTCTTTATCAGTTTGCTGCTGCTGGAGTATGTGAATTTCCCCTTAGATAGATAGATACTTTATTAATCCCATCTATCTATCTATCTAATACAAAAATTGAAACAGTGCATTGTTAAGTGCACAATCAATTATATTACAAATATTAGAATCTTCATTCCTGACCTGGCCCAACTCACACCCAGAAGCAGCTCAGCATCTTCCCAAGTTAATCCTCCACCAGTCTACTGTAAGGAGACACTTTTACAGAGCAGGTTTCAAACTGGTTGGATTTCCAGTATGAAATTAATGTAAAAACTGACTGTAGCAGGTGTAACACTGTGTACGGCCTTCTCTGTAAAAATCATCCTTTGAAGATATGCTCTGTACTAGAGGACTCTGCCCCCTTGCTCACTTCGCTCACCAACCCCCGTGCTTACGCTACTCGCTAGCCTCTTTGCGGTTCTGCCGCTCGCGTATGGGGATGCGGATGTACGTTTTATTATTTTACATTACAAAGAGTAATTAACCATATTAAAACGCAATAATTTGAATGTAAATTATGTTTCATGTTGTGTTAGAGCTTTTCGTTGCATAATACAATTTGGTTGTTTGACTTTTAAATGAACGCGCAAAAACGTCTTAAAACTTGCACCTTTTACTATAAAACTTAAGTAAAAACAAATTTTTTGAATTAAATTTTCATCAATATCACATTGAATTTTGATTCTGTGTTTGGACGTACATTGTGACAATGCAACGTATAACTGCCCGTGAGTGAATTTCATTTCTTTCTCTATTAAATAAAACTACTTTTTCAAATGTTTGTCTCTGTGATTTGTTAATTGTCTTTGCAAATGCTATTCTAACGGGAAACGGTTAACGTTTTAATATGAATGGCATAACAAGATCTCCTTTGTTGTCTAATGTTAGCCCCTGAAGATGTACTACATTACCTTTCTTGGATCCACCCTTCTTTCAACAGTAATTCGTGCGGAGGAAGACCTGACTATGTTAACGGTTGTAGATATTCTCTGTGATATTCTAAGTTGATGTTTTCATCTTCCGCACCATCACCACCAACTGTTTCAGCATAGTCTATTGATACGCATTTAAACAAGTTGCCGTGTAACCGATCGACATTTTTGACATTAATTCATTTGACTTCGTTTCTCGCCGCTAGGATTGCCCGTGTACTCATTTTTTATGTTGATAACCCTTTGTGATGAAATTCTTCAATAAAGATTTGGACATAATACATTTTCTTTAATTGGGAACTTAGTGAGTAAAACGTTAAAATTTGCAAGAGCAAAGAGAACAGGAACTGTGTCTGTCAAAAGCATTCACACCAATGACAGGTGAGAGGACTGTGGACGTGGGCCATTAACCGTAAATGGTCGAGAGGAGGGCGGGACTTGAAAACATCTCATGGCCAAAGTCTCGTCTCATGGGACTTGGAAAAAAATCTTCCAAAAAGTCTTGTCTCGTCACAGGATTATTTTATTATAATAGAGAGATATGCGCAAAAAAAAAAAACAAACTGTATTATCATAAAATGTACAATACCTTTCTCCTGGCAACAGCTTTGGATGCCTTTCTAGTTTCAATTTTAAACGTGCGAACAATCTGTAACAGAGGAAAATATATAACATTCACATAACTGGGTAATTAAGTAATCTAAAGAAAAAATGAAACGGCTGGCAAACCTTATACTTCTTGCCATCTTCATCAATCTTGTATTCAATTATTGTCTTAATATTTCCTTTAATGATTTCCTTTGGTGATGGTAGGGTACCTTAGCAGAAAGACAATATCTTACAAAGGAGACACAAGGATCTTTCATCTTATGCTAGAGTTCAATTAAAATAAACATTTTTAAAAAGCACATCAATACACAACATTGAATTAAAGTGCGATTAGGAATTAAACCAACACTAAAACTACAAAACTGCCTTTAGACAAACTCATCTGTAGGAAATACCGGTACAAATGTTTTACAGCTTTTGATTAGAACTCAAATCGCCACTTAACAAAAAAGGAAATACTTATAATTACTTTTGTAAAGTAACATTTAAAAGTTGAAAGGGGGAAAACAACTTAAAGGTGATGGCCAAGAAGAACGTCTTCTCTTATGTTTTCATGCAAAATGGAGAGGAAAAAAAAAACGGATATAACAGATGCTAATGTCGTATGGAAAAAAGATGATCCGCTGTGGCGAACCCTAACGGGAGCAACCAAAAGAAGAAGATGATGATGATGATGTCGTCAATGTGGACAAGATGCTGTAGAACAATAAAATTATGGAAAAAATATGTTGCATAATCCGTTAGTCAGTTATCCAGTCATATGTTGAAAATGTGCAAAACACACACATGCAGTTTTTGCTAAATTATTAAACGGCTAATTCAGGAATCATCAATGCACATCTTAAACAGTATAACACATTCCCATTATGCTGTGCTTTTAAACTTAAGTCGGGACTGTTGTCCAGTGAATGAGGAGGAGTGGCAGACCTTCAATTCAAAAGCACAATAGTATTGGGAATGTGTTTTTCTGTTCATGTGTGCTAATAACTCCAGAATTATCTGCTTAACAATAGGTTTTTAAAATGCATGTGTATGCTCAAAATGTGCAAAACAACTTGATAACTGGCATGTGGATTATCCCACACAAGTGAGCCGAGAGTTTTTTTGAATGTATTTTTGGATGTTTTAGGGGTGGAGTATTTATGCCTTTAAAGCCAGTTCAGCACTCTAGAGAGATACTATAAAGCCTATGCAGCTAACAGTATATAGGCGCACAGATCAGAAATTACGTTAATTATTAATTGAGCAGGCAAATGAATTAGGAATCAAAATATTTACGAAGCAACTGGATTATTTTACCTTCCTTTGCTCCAACAACAACATGGAAAACTATTTCAAATAAATGCAGTTTGAGAAGGCAACCACTGAGATGCTATACAATAAAGTGCCACTGTGGATTAAGCGTGCACAGGATACAATCATTTAGAAAAGCAGTTATTGCTGGTGAGCAGCTAAGGCAGTGGAATGTAAAAGGTTAAATCTATCTCCACCATTGATAGATAAAGTCACTGTATGATAAATAAAGTCACTGTATGATAGATAGATGCTTTATTAATCCCAACGGGAAATTCACATAATCCAGTAGCAGTATACCGATACAAAAAATTAAATATTAAAGACTAATAAAAATGCATGTAAAAGCAGACAATAACTTTGAATAATGTTAGCATTTACTCCCCCGGTAGAATTGAAAGAGTCGCATAGTGTGGGGTCTCCTCAGTCTGTCAGTGACAGAGCAGGACGGTGACAGCAGTCTGTCACTGAAGCTACTCCTCTGCCTGGAGATGACACTGTTCAGTGGATTGCTCAGTCCTTGGCAATTCACACATTCTAAAAGTATGTACAATAGGTTTTAAGCCTTAAAGGGAAAGCGAGTTATGATTAGTTTCTTGCAAGAGTGTAACTTCAACAAGCGCCTTCATGTTGTATACAAATATGCAACCTGTCATTCAGGACTGTACACTCTACCTATAAAATTATTGGCAGGGGATCTGTACGTTACACTTTCCCATAAGCTGATGATCTGCCCCAATGACTTATTTTTGACATGACCAACAGAAAAAAAAAGTTTGTTTTGCCAACACAGCTCATTTTTGGAGGCGTTTTAAACGATAACCTTGACAACTTTTCAAAAGCATATGGATGAAATATTGGGGCAGCTTAGCTATTAGCAAAACAAATGAGATTTATGGACTCGACGGTCTCATTTTGTTTTTAATATACTTCCAACCTGGAAACATGTGAAAAAGCACTATAAATGAGGTCTGCACCCTTACAGACAACCTAAAACAGCTGTCATTTTTTTTAAATGGCTTATTCAGGTCTCAGTGAAGAAAGCTTTTGCTCATCACAGTCACACTGGGCCAACTGCTCTAAAATGTGTATTTTTTAGGATGGATGAGGAAACTGTACCACACCAGGACAAACCCGTTTATGCTCTAAACCCGCTGGATCGTGGGGAAGCAGGTGCCTAACGCAACATGCAGTCTTCCATCGAAGCCATACGAAACTTCTAACGCATTTAAAATTCAAAGTAACGTGTACATTTTAATTAGCTATGCTAGTAATGCCAGCATGGAGACTGCCTGGTCTTTTTTCGCAGCATCACTGAGATAATGGCAGACGTACGAAAACTCACATAGTTTAAATTACGTCTTCATATTCAGGGTTGACTTTCAGCAAGTAACTTGGGGCAGCCTGCCGATGCACAGAACATCGAGAAATCCGTGAGGTTTGTCAAAAACTACAAGTCCGCAATTCCCATTTTGCTGTCAATCGGTATCAAGGTTCCGAAATACACCGAAAAAGTGGGCCGAGTGTGGTTCAGTTTGGCAACACTTTTTTTTCTTATAATATAACGGAATTTTCGTCCGCTTTTTCACAGAGCATCGTCGTCTCATGGGTTTGTCAACAGCTGCCTAAACATCAGGCCACAGACAAAGGCGCCGTGCCATAGCTGTAAGTGCGTTCACCGGCGCCGCCTGCATTGCACCATCATGGCCCACTTTGTTTACATCCCTTCCTATTGAGAAAACTGCACGAAGCACCTCAAGACACTGCCATTAATCAGTGAAAAGGCCTCACACGTGTCACGAGCATAGCGGCTAAAGCCAGCAGCTCCACCATCGCCTACCTTCATCGCCTTCTTCCTCCACCTGGTCGGCCCAGCTGGGCTTGGAGCTGTTGTTAAAAAATATGAATATTAACTCAGTTAAAAGAATAAAAACTTGATATTCCAATGACTAGTTTTTTTTTCTCTCTTAATATAAAAAATACTCACTCGTATTCGCCGGACGGCATACTGCCAGCTTCACTGGACCGGAAAAGAGGCCGTAAACCGGAAATAAAATAAATCACGTGCTCAACTTAAGCGCGCGCGCGATTATAGGAGTATAGCGTTCGAACAGCCCCGCCCACCTTTGATTGTCACGTGAAAAGACCAATGCAAGTCAAGAATGCAAGCCTGATGTTTAGCAGACGACGTTTTCCGGTACGAGCACGTTTGACAGACGGGCGAGCGGCTGGGCGGCAGATTTAAGGTAGCTATAAACAAGATACTCCTGTTGGTACTGAATTACCTCTTCCTTTACGGAAATAAATCATAACAGCTACATTTAATAATGTTAAATAGCTAGAATTTACTGCACGTTGTATACTACAAATTTAGCAAAGCAATGCGGGAGAGAGAATTCAAAGTAATAAATTATTTAATGCATGTATACATTCAGTAAGTAAACTAAAAAAAACGAACACAAATGCGAGTAAGACATGTCTTGTTTTTCTTGTAGTCTCTCTTTTTCATCGTATTAAAAATTCTGCCCATTCATTAATCTAACACATGCCCTTTTCTATAAGATCTCTCTATCAATTTTTTTTTTATCTTTCTATTCTTCTTTCCCCTGACAACTGCATCTCTAATGGTCTCCTTAGCACACTGTTTCCTATTTGGCACTTTACATGTCCAGTCCACTTGAGCCTTCTCTCTATCATCTTTCACCAGATCAATTTCTCACCTTTAAGCCCCCCTCAGATTTATCTATTTGTTTAATCAATTCTGTTTTATTCACACTGCACATCCATTGCATTATTTTCATATCTTGAACTTCTGCTCATTCAGGAATTATCTGCCATCACTTAGCATTATGCAACATTGCCAGCCCCCCTACCTACATGTATATTTTCCTTTCATCCTGGCAGTTATCCATTTGTCACAGAGTATCCCCACACAATTTCACCAGGTTTTCAATTTCACTCTAATTTATGCTTCTAGCTTATCTGTCTCTTTGCATTCATTGTTGATTATAAGTACAGGAAAGACTCTCCTAACTGAACTCTAGTTGCAGAACTTACTGAATATTTTGTTTTTGATCTTCATTGCATTCTGCTCTAGAGCATCTCTCCACCTGTCTAATCCCATTTCCAGTCCCTCCTTTGTACATTTGCACGACTCGGGATCCTCTTCAAACAGCACTGACCCCAGAGACTCGTTCTTCAGTTACTTACTGATTTCATTTGATAACAGTTTAAAAAATAATGGGCTCAATGCCAGCCCCTGATGTAACCCCACCCTTAATTCAAGCCCCTTTTCTATTCCTACTTCACACAAGAATGCCATACTCATCTAGGCATTCATCCATTTGACGAGTGTTCTGTACTTCTCAGGTACGGCTCCACCAGATCTCTTCTCTTTGTGCTTGTCAAGCTCTAAAAGAGCCATCGTTAGATCTTTCCTTCCTTCTGCGTATTTCTTCAGTGCATTGCAAAGATTGCATAAAGAATAGGACCAAAGCATCCTCCGAGATCATCTTCTTCCAACCATCCAAGAACAGTTTGGTGACCAACAATGTATGATGGGGCACCGGGCCATAAGGCAAAAGTGATAACTAAGTGGCTCAGGGAACAAACTTTTGGGTCCATGGCCAGGAAACTCCCATTGAGAACTTGTGGTCAATCCTCAAGAGGTGGGTGGACAAACAAAAACCCACCAATTCTGACAAAACTCCAAGTATTGATTATGCAAGAATAGGGTGCCATCAGTCAGGATTTGGCCCAGAAGTTGATTGACAGCCTGCCAGGGTGAATTGCAAAGGTCTGGAAAAAGAAAGAAGGGCCAACACTGCAAACATTGACTCTTTGAATAAACTTCATGTAATTGTCAATAAAAGCCTTTGAAACTTAGGAAATGCTTGTAATTCTACTTCAGTACACCACCGAAACATCTGACAAAAACATGGAAGCACCACACTTTGGGAAAACCAACAGTTGAGTCATTCTCAAAGCTTTTGGCCATGACTGTAGCTTCCTCAGTCGTCCCGTTGTGTGATCTTACTGGGTTGTCACGTTAGATTGTCTGCTGACTTGGTCATCGGTTATGGACATCCCATCCTTATGGTCAGAGGTGACCTCCACACTGGCCATTCCAGCTGAAATGGTAGTAGTTGTTGATGTAGTAGGGATGGTGTAGGGAGGACTGGCCATTGGAAGAATATGGTGGCGGAAGGAGGGAAAATATTTATATCTCAGTGAACCTTGTACAGTCTATTGATGTTAAATTTTCCATTCTGTAGGCATCTTTTTCAGTTTTCAGGATGTCATTCAGTATCTTAATTAGTATCTGCACCCTTCTTTCACCCAACACACTTCTGCTGTTACTTCCTGCCAGGTCAGGGGTGCCCAACTCCAGTCCTGGAGGGCCGCAGTGGCTGCAGGTTTTCATTCTCACCCTTTTCTTAATCGGTGACCTTTTTTTGCTGCTAGTTAACTTCTTTTGAATTCATTTTATTTGACTTGTTCTTGAAGACTCAGACCCCTCAATTGTTTCTTTTTCTTTAATTAGCAGCCAAACAATAATGAGATACAAAATGAGCCAAAACAACTGGTGTCCATCATACAAAATCTGAAAATAAAGAAAGGCGAAGGTCTTAGGAATGTCGATCTGCTCTTAGAAAAGAGAAAATTCACAATTTCGGAAATGTCTGCTATTGCACAATGAGAGCAGCAACAAGCCGTGGAGTTAAAGAATGGGGTCAATTAACGAGAAGAATCGGCGCCTAATTAAGCAACTGGTTGGAGTTTGAGGCCCTGACTTAGTTGGTCTTCTGCTGGGTCCCTCACTTCACACTTCACTTCTGTTTGGGTGCCATTTAAGGAAAGAAACAAATCTTCAAAAACAAGTCAATTAAAATGAATTCAAAAGAAGTTAATTAGCAGCAAAAACAGATAACTAATTAAGACGAGGGTTAGAATGAAAACCTGCAGCCACTGTGGCCCTCCAGGACTGGAGTTGGGCACCCCTGAGATGGTCCTCGTTCTTCATGTTTCGAATTCTGTTGGTCTTAACCGTTATCTTCCGATGGGTTTCTGTGACTTTTCTCATTCGCTACATTAACATATTCTGTCCTTCCTTCCTTTACCTTTTAATTTCTGCTCTAAACCATTCCAGTTTTATCTTGGATTGTTTTTTGTGGTGACCTGTAGGGGGCGTAACAGCACCCCAAACCCCAGACAAAATTACACAAAGGAAAGTCGCTGATTCAAATAAGGATTTATTTATAATGAAGTGCCGCTAAAGAGGCTCCTCTACACGGTTCATCCAAGCACAGTCCGGTCTCGCTTCTCCCTTCATATCGACATCTCCCAGTAACCTTGTCTGCCTCCTCCTGACTCCGGTGCCCTTCTGCATTGAGCTTCTGCCACATTGTTTGCCCTTCTTATTCTGCTCTATAAACCCTCCTGGTTCTCCTCAGTCACTTCCTCTATTTCAGTCAGCTTCTTTTTTCATTTCTCGTCTAGTTTCTGTTCTCCTTCTCCGCTATTTTAGTTTTAGCTGTCTGACCTTTCCAGGACTGCTTCTCCTCTCATGTCTCCTCGCTTTCAGCATTTCCAGGCATGCCAATAATTCTCTATGTTATGCTGCTAGTCCTCCAAAAGGCAGGGTTTTACAATGTAACAATAGCGCCTTCTTGTGCCCGACCCGGCACAGACTCACACAGAGGCATGTTTAAAAATAAAACAAAAGCTTATTTTTCTTCACCTGTGGGGCACGTCTTCCCAGTAACACACAGGCACAACACAGTCCCAAATAAAGCACAAAAGCAAACCAAAACACGCCCTTCTGGCACCACCATTCCTCCCTTGAAGCTTCGTCCTCTCCTCCCGACTCTGGCCACTGAGTGGTGGTGTCTGCCCCTTTTATAGCCCACCCTGGAGTGTACCAGGTGCTTGACCACCTGGTTCCAGTTGCACTTCCAGGTGGGGCTGAAGATTTGTCCAGCTGGGCTCCGGGACCCATGCAGCTCCCCCTGGCGGCCACCCCAGATCCCAACAGGGCTGTGGAGAACCCCATCTCCCAAAGAGCCCTGCGGGAAACTGAGGCACCTTCATCGTCAGCTAGGGAGGCTGCCACAAAGCATCCCGGGGTAGGTATTGAGTAGTCCATGGTCGCTCCCCTGGAACATACATAGAAGTGGCATCCCGGCCGGGTCTGCCACAACAATTTGTCAGCTCAGTTGTTGTCTTCTGTCACGTCATAAAGTGAAACGTGGTCTGTTTCAGAGTGTGTGTGTGCTGTCACTTATACACGTGCACAGGAGAACACGCAAAGCTCACACAGCCAAGCCTCGAGCTGCAATTACATGTTTTAATTGCGTGCTGTTTTAAACTTGATGTTTCGTCACACACGTGCGATTGGGAGGCAGCAAAAGGGCCCGATTAATAATAGTACCACGCCAGACCAGGGGGTGGCGAGCTGCACTGACTTTCTCTCTCAATCCTCTGCAGACCATCCACGGGAAATCCCGCTAAGTCCCGGCACCATTGATGACATCATTTCCGATACCGCCACTATTAATGATGTCACTTCTGGTCCCCGAAGACGTCACTTCCAGTCCTGGCACTATTGACAACGTCACTTCCAGTCCCGGTGCTATTGATGACGTTACTTCCTGTCCCGATGATGTCACTTTCCCTCCTGGCACTATTGATGATATCGATGTCATTTCCAATCCCAGAGACGTCACTTCCAGTTCCGGTGCTATTGATGATGCCACTTCCTGTCCTGATGATGTCACTTCGTGTTGCAGCACTATTGATAACATCGTTTCCCATCCCAAAGACGTCACTTCCAGTCCCGATGATGTCACTTTCTGTCCTGGCACTATTGATGATATTGATGTCATTTCCCATCCCAAAGACATCACTTCCAGTTCTGGTGCTATTGATGATGTCACTTCCTGTCCCAGAGCTATTGATAACGTCATTTCCTGTCCCAAGGACGTCCCTTCTAGTCCCGGTGCTATTGATGATGTCACTTCTCGTCCTGGCCTTTAAAGCCACCATATTTGTACTCTTAAATCAGTTCTCTCAACCAAAAATACCCATTTGCAGCCAAGGCATAATATAGGTGGCTGCCCCAAACCTCTTTGATGTCTGTGGTCTGTTATTGTGACAGCTTGTTATATCCTGGTGCTGCACAGGTGGTGACGTGTTTGTTAATTTCACTGTACTTGGTATATACGACAATAATGGCCCTTTATAAAAATGCTGTAAATGACGCAACTACCTTAAGACATTCTTTACAAAGATACAAAGGTTGATGTTTGCCTGGAAAATTATGCTTTTTATGTGTGTGTGTAATTTGAACTTAAAATCACCCTGTTTAAAAAAAAAAAATATATATATATATATATATATACACACTTACATAAATAATAATACTGTATATAAGAAATAAATAATATATATATAAGAAATAAATAATATATATATAAATGATATATATAGTAATGGACAGCCAGTATTCTTACCCGGCTGAGACGCCCCCGTAACGGAAGGACTGGGGTGAGGAACTTGCGCAGGGCAATACCTCCCCCAGGATGACAGAGGGTAGCCCCCCTGGCTTGCTACGGTGCCACAGGTTTGAAGCATGGAAGCTTAGCCCTGTGGGGGCCGATGACCACTGCCAGGGGGCGCATGGAGAATGCCTGAGCCTTCCTCTGAAGGGCTGCCGCCACACCTGAAAGTGCAGTTGGAAGGAGCTTGTGCAAAACCTGGAGCTGGAGTCAGGAGGTTCAGGACAAAGACAGAGTGGAGTGAGGTGGCTCCTCTTATGTTGGCACTGGGAGGGTTCCAGACTGCTCATTAGCTGGACTTGGAGTCACTCCCAGGAGTGGTGAAAGCCCAGTGTAGGGCTCTGCAGCTCCCTCTGGTGGCCCCCATGGAACCCAACAGGGCTGTGCCACACTTCAACTCCCAGCGTGCCTGGCAGGAATCCAAGATGCCACAGCCACCCAGCCACCCTGGAGGGCTGCCCTGTAGCATTCTGGAGGAAAATAATGCCTTATGGATGCTCTCCTCTCCCCCATTCCTTCCATCCAGCTGGCATCCTGGCTTGGTAATGGCCCTGGCCGGCCATCACAATACATATAGTGGGTATAGAAAAGAATGCCCCCCCCCTTAGAAATATTCCCATTTTTTTGCTTTACAGCCTTAAACGAAAAAACACAAACCAATATTTTTTCCAGCTTTACTTACTCAATGCATTACTCAGTTGGAATGAGTGTGATTAGTGAAGCTGTTCCTGGTCCATTCATTCCCTTGCTTGGCAGTGCAACTGACAGCAAACAACTGACTAGGGTGGCAAGCCACTTTCAAAAGATCTCAGGGATAGAGTTGTGGACAGACATACAGTAAGATAGGAAGGAGATGGATACCAATCCAGGTGGCTCGCCATGTGGTGGTTGCAGCAATGTGTTATCAGCGCCTGCTTCCATCCTCCTCCTCCTCCTCTTCCTCTTCCTCCTTCATCAAAATATAAAGAATTTGGTGCCACCTGCTGGGGTATTTGTGAACTGTTGATGAAGGCCTGCAAATTCATGTCAGGTATCTTCTATAAGGCTTCGTCCACACTGCTATGTTTTCATTTAAAAATGGCGTTTGTAGACTAAATCCGTCTCCATCCACACTAGCATTTTCACATCATTTACAAAAGTATCTCCAACCCACACTAAAATGCGCAGGACGTGGACATTGACCTACACTTGGCACTTGTGTGTTGGGGGGGAAAAAAACGCATTGAAAGGGATGGTAATGCCACTGCCAGGGGATTTATCACAAAACCGTAGTGACCGTTACATTATTTGCCATTTGCACATGTATGCAGCATTCAGACTTTACAAAACACAATTTAGATGCATACAAGTAAGCAACACAACAAGCGCCATGGAATACGACTCTTCTATGCCCTGTGAACTCTAGGGGAGTCCCCAACGTCCTGACCCAACTGCCGCAAACATCGTTCCAAGGTTAAAATAAAGTGATTTAATTTTTTGTCAGTACCTTTACGGGTTTTCTCATCACTCCCCATTACAATACAGAGCTTCCCTTCTTTCTCCTTCCACACCTCAATGAGCGGCGTCCCCTGACTCCCTGATACAGGAGTGGTCCTGGCACTACAGCGTTGTACATTGGAAGCCCACCGAAGAAGGTGCAGTGCTCCCTCGCAGCTCCCCCTGGTGGCACCCAAGTACCTTCTGGACCGCAATTCCCAACATGCTCTGCAGGTGCATATATGGGAGCTTCACCGAAGGGATGCCACCTTCATATGCATGACCCTGGCTGGCAGACACCCTCTGCTCTTCGCACAAGGCCTCCCTTCCAGGAAACATACTGTGATAAACCCAGGGTCTCGGTGAGCCCCAAATACGAACACACTTGTACAGTCCTGGGTTCAAATAATCGAAGGTCTTTATTTTAGATACCTCCAAATGTGACACAAGCACAAGCAAATACAGGTCTTCCTCTCACAATAGCTCTTTTTATCTCCCTACCACACCACCCTCCTCCACTCAAGCGTTGCTCCACTACCTCCCAGCTCCGACTCGCTTGAATAAGGGAGTGCGGTCTCTTTTATTACAGACGCGGGTGTACTTCCGGTGCCAGGGCGACTGCCCGATGAAAGCACTTCGGGGTCGTATGCAAGTCCATAATAGGGAGCTTGTCTCCACTACAGCACCCTCTCGTGGCACACAGTGACCCCAGCAGGGCTGCTCTGCCAGACTACATATCCCGGTATGCCCTGCTGGCTTCTTACTGTGCACCAACCTCCAGGGCTACTGCCATCTAGCGTGTTGGGAGAATAAAAAACCTCCAGCAGCTTCTTCTCTTTTTAATGGGCTGTCCGTCCTTCCTTCCAGGTCTGCTCCCTTTCCTGGCCGGGATGCCCATCCAGCCCATGTGGCATCTACAATACTAACAACGACCCCGGATGGGACGCCACTTCATCCATGCCCTTCCGTTAAGTCTTACCCTTCTTGATAAGGACCCGCCATCCCTCCTGATCGGGATGCCAGTTCAATTAGTGTGGCACTCCCGTTCCTCTAGGTATACAATACAATACAATACAATCACCCAAAACCACACAAGAAGTGACGCAATGGACTTTAACAGGCCCTGCCTCTTGACAGTCCCCCAGCCCTGACTCTCTAAGAAGAAAAAACTCCCATAAAAACCCTTGTAGGGAAAAAATGGAAGAAACCTTGGGAAAGGCAGTTCAAAGAGAGACCCCTTTCCAGGTAGGCTGGGCATGCAGTGGGTGTCAAAAAGAAGGGGGTCAATACAATACAATACAGAGAACTGAACAAATCATCAATACAGTATAAAAATAAAAATTTTAGAAGTACGGAGTAGAATTTAACAGTAGATGATATCCCATAATATGATTTGGATTTGTTTAGAGTCCTGGAGACCTCATCCTTCAAGCTGCCTCCCCCATTTGGCCATTCCACAGCTGAAATAGCGCTAATCCAATGAAAGGACCCCTCTTTCTCACGATTCCTGCGATCCTCCATCAGGGATGACTTTACCTTAGGCAGGCAAAACAACTTAGCAGGTGGGCCGTGGTACCAAGTGCCACACTTCAGTGCCGAGAAGAGAAACAGAATAGGTAAGGGTTAGTAACAAAGTCTAACTATCATGTTACTTATGTTTTCGTGCTAATGACTGACAACAGAGATGCAGTCTGTACAGTCAATCAGCAGCTCTAGTCAGGGTGTGCTAAACTGAAGCAGTGAGTCTTCAGCCGGGATTTAAAAGCTGAGACCGAAGGGGCATCTCTTATAGTAGCAGGCAGACCAGTCCACAGTTTAGGGGCCCTGTGACTAAAAGCTCGACCTCCCACTGTTATTTTATTAATCCTTGGAATCGCAAGCAGACCGGCATCTTGAGATCTTAATGTGCGCTCAGGTTTGTAAGTCATGATAAGTTCAGGCAAGTAAGCCGGACCTCGGCCATTTAATGCTTTATATGTTAAAAGGAGGATTTTGAAATCTGCCCTAAACTTAACTGGGAGCCAATATAACGACTCTAGAACTGGAGTTATGTGTTCGTATTTTCTTTTTCTTGTAATAATTCTTGCAGCAGCATTTTGGATTAACTGGAGGCTGTATAAAGAACAGTTTGAACATCCAGTGAACACCGCACTGCAGTAGTCAATCCCACTAGAGATAAATGCATGAATTAATGTCTCAGAATCCTGTTTATTTAGAAAGCTCCTTAATTTCCCAACATTTTTAAGATGGAAGAAACATGATTTGGACAACTTTGTAATATGCGCTTTAAATGACTTGCTAGAGTCAAAGAGAACTCTGAGATTGCAGGCTGATTCAGTAAAATTAATGGGGATTCCAACTGAGTTAAACGATGACAAAATATTGTTGTGATCAGCGTCATTCCCTCCAATAATTAACATCTCTGTTTTATCTGTGTTTAAAGACAAGTAGTTCTCATCCATCCATCCATCCATCCATTTTCCAACCCGCTGAATCTGAACACAGGGTCATGGGGGTCTGCTGGAGCGAATCCCAGCCAACACAGGGCACAAGGCAGGAACCAACCCCAGGCAGGGCGCCAACCCACCACAGTAGTTCTCTGCCATCCACTCCTTTAATTCACTAACACAACTAATTAAAGACAACATCGGAGAAACTTCATTTGATCTTACTGAAAGGTATAACTGGGTGTCATCTGCATACAAGTGAAAATTAACATTATGTTTCCTAATGATAGATCCCAGTGGAAGCATGTAAAGTGTAAACAGTAAAGGTCTGAGTACTGAGCCCTGCGGGGCACCATATCTCACTTCTGTGTATAATGATGGAGTCCTGTCAGCACATTTCTGTACATATTGGAATCGATTTGATAAACAAGAACTAAACCAAGTGAGCACAGGGCCTGTAAGCCCAACATCATTTTCTAGCCTGTGCAGTAAAATCGAATGTTTGTTTGTTAGTTAATTACAGTGGAGTTTCCCTCATCAGAAGATATCAGAATGTCGTTTACAACCCGCGTTAGTGCCGTTTCTGTACTATGACCAGTGTGGAAACCAGACTGGAATTTCTCAAATAAATTGTAATGTGTAAGATGTGACTGAAGCTGATTGGCGACTACTTTTTCTAGTATTTTAGAGAGAAAGGGTCAATTTGAAATAGGCCTATAATTATTAAGTATGTGTGGGTCTAGGTCTGACTTTTTAAATAATGTAAATGTAAGTAATTGTGAATTTCCCTTTGGGATTAATAAAGTATCTATCTAATGGTTTAATGACTAACACTCAGTGCATCAGGTACTGTGCCATGCAATAATGAACTATTGATAATGGTTAGAATAGGAGCTGCAAGAACATCCATTGCACTTTTTACTAGTTTTGTTGGCACTGGATCTAAGGAACAAGTAGTGGGCTTCATTTTAGAAATTAAAGTTAAGACTTCCTGCTCAGTTACAGGATTAAAATTACTAAAGTGCTGAATGCAATGTGAGGCAGGGTCTGCTAAGGTAGTATGTGGTTTGTACTGTGATGCTGAGATCTGGGATCTTATATTTTTTATTTTCTCACTGAATAAGTTCATAAAGTCTGTACTGCTAATATCTGTTGGTATTTTGCACTGTAGATCTGAATTTCCATTTGTTAATTTAGCCACTGTTCTAAACAGTACCCGAGGATTTTTATTATTGCTATCAATTATTGTAGAATAGTATTCTGAGCGAGCTTTAAAGAGAGCTTTTTTATATTTTTTAACACTCTCTGTCCATGCAATTTGAAAACCATGCAGCTCTGTTGTTCTCTATCTGCGCTCCAGTTTTCGACACTCTAATTTAAGAGCTTGAGTGTTTTCATTAAACCAGGGAGAGTTCCTATGTGCTTTGATCACTTTTGTTTTAAGGGGAGCCACTGCGTCCAGAGCATCTCTCAAGGTCACATTATAATGTGATGTTAGCTGATCTAAATTGTTTTCCACGTTTACATTTGATGTTAACTGATCTAAATAGTTTTCCACAATTACACTCGACTTACTCAAAGTATCTATAAATTTTGAAGCAGAATTACAACCTAGATGTCGCACTGTCTTTGTTTTAATCTGTGAGTGCATTGGCAAGGGCAGGGCTAAATCAAATGTAATTAAGAAGTGATCGGAAATGACTTCATTTAATGGAGTAATATTGAATTTCAACTTTGTAAGTTATAATTAAATCTAATGTGTGGTTATGATTATGAGTTGGACCTTTGACAATCTGACAAAATCCTACTGAATTTAACAAATAAGTAAAACATTTTACTTAGGGGGGAATGCAATCTGCTATAAATCACATCCCCTCTATATAATCTTGGTAAGGGACCAGATACAAATAAATTCTGACATTTTCTTTTAGCTTTGGTGCATAAAGAGATAAAGTTCCTCTTTAATACCTCAGATTGCTGTAAATAAATATCATTAGTGCCGACATGCAGCAATAAGGTAGAGACTTCATTGTCGGTGACACGGTCCAATGCGGCCTAATGTCAGAAATTTTGGCCCCTGCGAGGCATTTAACGTTAACTGCTGGTTTAACATAGTTTGGAATTCTAACATTCCACACTATGGAATCGCCAATTATGAGCACTTTCTTATTCTCAGTTTCCACAGGCCCGCTGCGGAGTGCTGAGAATCTGTTCTGGGTCCAAATTGGTGACCTGGGTGCCAAGGGACTAAATTTTGGCTTCTTTGACCCCCGTCTTACTGTTACCCACTCGCCATGTGGCTGAATTGGTGCTGCTGACTTATATGTGACCAATCAGGGAATGACAAGTTGAAATTAGCAGGATCCAATCAGAGGAGGGCTGAGTAAGAAGCACAAACCAATCAGAGTGCAGTGACGGTTCGCCTGTCCACATCTGGAGAAAGTTTTCAACAGTCTTCAATTTTGGGGGTTAAAAACGCCAGGGGGGGTGGATTGTGGACAAAAGGTGAAAGTAGAGATCAATGTCTGCACTTTTAAATGAAAACATAGTCGAAATGTGACACTCAAACTGAAAAGTGGGCCTTGGTGAAGGGAGAGGGGCAGGCTGGGGAGGTTAGAAGTGAACTGTTGTTGACAGCTACTGAGCGATTTAACATTAGCATCGACAAGAAAGAAACCGGTGAGTTAGGCGAGTGTGTGTCTGAGCGCGATGGGACCTCATGAGTAGAGGAGAGGCACTCTGCTTGAAGTCGTCAGCACACAGGCTCTTTATAATGCTTTTCTCCCTCGTTCTTTGAGTTATCCGTTTCCCTCGAATTCTTTTGTTTTTATTCTAGGAAGTGCATTTTAGGTCACTGCTTGAAGTCAGTCCCCATTTGCCTTTCTCAGATCTGTGACAAAGATAAAGTTTCACTTCACCGGATCCCTGTTGTTTTTATTAACATTTCATAAACTGTGCCTCCATTGTACAGTATGTGGGACGTGAAACTGAACCCAGACACGGATCAACGAGGACTGTGCAGAATGCCTGGGATTTGAAAGAGGGGCTACAGTAGTGCTGGGCGGTAGGACCAAAATTCTATATCACGGTATTTTTCAAAATTATCCCGGTTTCACGCTATTTGACGGTATTTTTTTCCCATGCATGAGTGGATGTTAACCACATTTTCCACTGTAATTACTGCAGTAGACTGTCTAAGAATAACCAATTCCACTGTCATGAGAATTGTACAGAAACACATTTAATGTGCACACAAGTATTAATACAGGTTTGCATAGCCCCATAACTGCTGTGGGCTGGCGCCCTGCCCGGGGTTTGTTTCCTGCCTTGCGCCCTGTGTTGGCTGGGATTGGCTCCAGCAGACCCCCGTGACCCTGTAGTTAGGATATAGCGGGTTGGATAATGGATGGATGGATGGCCCCATAAAGTGATAGTTTTCAAGGGGGTGGCACTAATGAAGGGAAGGGATCACATTGCATGACAGTTGCAGTCAAAATATAGAACTTTCTTATTGAACAAATTTTGCAAACAACTTAAAACTATAATTTTGACGACATATTTTCAACCATCCAAAGAGGCCTTTTGATTTAGTAAAATATCCAGAGGTGCTGGATAAAGTTGTACTGCACTGAACATGTCTTAGAAAAGGAATGAATAGTAAATATTTTTTGTAAACCAACTACACTTTCTGTTAATGTTAACAATCTCTGTCCACCGACACGGTTAGCAATATGGATTGTAATGGCGTTGGTTATCTCAGTCCACTGCTTGCTTTTTTTGTCGTAGGTAGTACCTCTAGCAAACGCGTCTAAAAGTGACGTCTGACTCGAGTGTCCTCTCGCCTTTCCAGTTTTACCTGAGGGCGTGGAGGGGGCCAATCTTAGTTACTCCAAAGCATGTTTGCGGCTAAGGTGGTGCAGCAAATTGCTCTGTTGCTACCTCCGGCGACAACTTTAGCTCGACAGCATTTGCAGTAAATAGTTGTTTGGTCCACCAAAGTATCTCCAGACAACAGACACGGCTCCTTTTTTCAGCAAAAGTTCTTCTGTGTCATCACGTTCAACTTTATCGACTGCTACACCTTCAGTTTCTGAATGTTCTCCGTCCATTTTCACCGCTCAGTACCTCCACTAACGCATGTACTCCGTTGCATGCGTTTTTAGCGGTGTAGCAGTGAAAAAGGTCCCCCCTTAAACAGTCTCCTGCTGCGCCACGTTCCAAACATTGTTTAGGCTATTTGAACCGGTGTTGCGGTATAAGGAAAATCCATATCATAACAAAAATAAAAAATGGTTTTCGGTATGAACCAGTATACCTCCCAGCACTAGACTACAGCATTAACTACCATGACACGTGCATGGGGGTCATTCAAAATGGCTGCTTCATAGACCAAGCTGTGGGGCTGTTGTTTTTTTGTTTTTTTTTTAATTCGTCCTTTTTCAGGGTTACGTGGTGTCGACTTTTATGTGCTAAACGTTTACTTGCAGACCAAAAAAAAAGAGTGCTTATTGCAATGCAGTAAATGGCTTCTTGTACAGTGTGCGTCATAAAGAGACACCCCTGCCATTGTCACTTTTTATCAAGAGTTAATGAAGGGAGGTGGCTGTTGTTATATATAACCGGGTGCTCTGGTTTCCCTCCCACAGATGTGCAGGTTAGGTGCATTGGCGATCCGAAATTGTCCCTAGTGTGTGCTTGGTGTGTGTGGTGGGCTGGCGCCCTGCCCAAGGTTTGTTTCCTGCCCGTGACCCTGTAGTTAGGATATAGCGGTTTGGATAATAGATGTGTGTGTGTGTGTGTGTGTGTGCACTCTGTTATAATTGAATTACAGGGTCCGATTATGCAGCCATGTGCTGCAGGTCTGCTTTTTATGAGATGAGCTTGATTGCTTTAGTCTGGGAAGCGCAAAAAAAGAAAAATAAAAAAGGAGTTTTGGTGTCTCTTAGACATGAAAAGCTGCCACACTGCAGGTGGGCTCCTTCCCACCCTGATTGAATCGTTCTCAATACTAATGGCTCGTGTCGCGTGTGTTTAGTGCAACAAACTAAAAAGAAACGTAAAAATCTGCACAGTGGAATCGATTGGCAAGGCGTATTCTTGTCACTCTCTTCTCCATCTTTTAAATTTTCACTCGAAAGAAATGCGCGCCCTTCCCCTTCACTCTGGGGATGCATCCGTTATCTGTGTGACATTTCACAGCCTTACTGTTAAAACATGCAAAACACTTTTGGTAGTTCCTTATTTTCAAAGCGAAAGGGCACATTACACGGTTGAAAGGTTACGCGGTTGCAAAGTTGTGTTATTTTTGCTGCTCTTTGAACAAATGGCACATCTGAGGCACCCAACAGAACTGAGGTCACGTTTTACATGAATTACCGACCACCAGTGACATTTACCTCACACCAAAGCGCCCACCTAAGCAGCAGACCGGCCTCAGCGTCTAAGCAATGGGCGGTTGGCGGGGAGATTTAAAAGCGTCTGTCTGCAGATGAGCGCCTGTTGGTTTACCAGCAACACTGAGCGCAAGGCGAAGGTCCAAACGCGCTTCTGAGACGAGCGGCGGGTGTGAAGTGCTGAGGCTGCGCGGTTAGTCAGACGTGGAAAGATCTTGTTAGGCCTCTTTTACGATAATCACTTTGTTTTCCTGTATCTTTAAACAAATCCATGTCTTCTTGGGAACTCTTTTTGTAATTAGAAATGACCTTGTCATGGCCCTCTAAACCTGCACTCAGTGAAGAGCGAGCGCTGTGTCAAAATAAACTGAATCGATTAGACTTTAAGGCATATAAGAGTGAAAACGAGACGATCGCTGCTTGTACAGTCAGTCATTTTAGATTTCTATGGTTGAATTCTGCTCTGTACTTGTAATATTTCTATTTTACTATTATATTGTATTGAGGATTACTTGTGTTCTGTTCTGTGTATTGTATTGACCCCCCTTCTCTTTGAGACCCACTGCACGCCCAACCTGCCTGGAAAGGGGTCTCTCCTCTCCAAGGTTTCTTCTATTTTTTGGGGGAGAACTTTTTCCTTGTCTTCTTAGAGAGTCAAGGCTGGCTATCAAAAGACTGTTAAAGCCCATTGCGACACTCCTTAAGTGATTTTGGTCTATACAAAAATAAATTGTATTTTTAAAATGTCTGGCACATTGGCATTCCTGGTGGCTAATTAATGACAACACCCTTTAATAAATGGGAGATTGTAACACATCTTTAAAATGACCAGACAAAATGTATGTGATGTATGTCTGCCTTTAAAAAAAGAAGAGAATAAATCAGATCTACTTCATGCCTTCATCGCTCTGCTTTATCTGATTATTTTAGAGTCACTGCCAGCCAATGTCTATACTGAAGGCATCGGGCACAAGGAAGAAATAACCACAGCCAGGGTGCCAGTCTGTCGCAGTAGTCCGTAGTCATGGTAGTCAGCACCCTGACTTGTGTATCTTCATGACGAGGGAATTAAAATGGAGTACCTGCAGAAAAATAAATAAAACAATAGGCAAACTTCACAAAATACTACTAATACTACTACTAATATTACTAATACTAATAATACTAATACTATTGCTACTACTACTACTTTTACTACTACTACTAATACTATTACCACTAATACTACTAATCCTAATAATACTAATACTATTACTACTAATACTATTACAAATACTAAT
>JANRMT010062827.1:12348758-12373460 GCA_026402145.1 Polypterus bichir lapradei
TCCTAATAATACTAATACTATTACTACTAATACTATTACAAATACTACTAATACTAATACTACTAATACTACTACAAATACTAATAAAACTAATAGTACTATTACTACTAATACTACAAATACTAGTAATACTATGAATACTATTACTAATGCTACTAATTCCATCGTGCTGATGGAATGCTGTAAACTGCGTTTCTTGTCTCTCATCAACTTTTTGCTTTTGGCATTGAATAATGTCAATGTCAATTTTATTCATATAGCACATTTAAAACAACATAGGAATGCTGTGGCCAAAGTGCTTTACAATAATAGAATAAAAGAAAAACATACAATTAGCATGAATAACATAAACAGAAATAAAATAAATGAACAGAAATAAATAATAAATAGAAGTAATGTTATCACAATGAGGATACCACAAGTATTACTGAACGTCATGGAAAGCAAGTGAATAGAAGTTAGTCTTTAATCTCGTTTTGAATTGTAGACGACTCCTTTATGTGACGAGGTAGAGAGGTCCACAGGCGAGGAGCAGCAGCTGCACAAGCCCTGTCTGTCCCCCTTAGTTTGACACTCGGTACGAGGGACAACAAGAGATAACTGACCAGAAGATCTAAGCACTCTGGACGGCTGGTGTAAAGCACACAATTCAGATAAATAGGCAGGTGCAAGCCCATGTAAAGATTTAAAAACTAGCAACAAGATTTTAAAACCAATTTGAAAACTGACAGGCAGCCAGTGTAAAGAAGCTAATATTGGAGAGACAGAATCAGACTTTCTTGCCCCAACCAGGAAGCGAGCGGCGGCATTCTGGACCAACTGTAACCTGCGGATCAGGGATTTGTTAATCCCAGAATACAGCGAGTTGCAGTAATCGAGGCGAGAAAAGATAAAAGCATGAGTAGCTTTCTCAAGATCAGAATCAACTGTTTCTCAAAAGGAGGTTAATGTCAAAGATAACACCAAGATTACGGACTTGAGGTTTGCAAAAGACAGAGAAAGAGCCGAGAAGTCCAAGACCAATTTGGGCTTTAGCTGATGGACCCACTATAAGCACCTCTGTTTTATTGAGGCTCTTAGTTCAGACAGACAGTTGTGGAGTTGATTTGTTGCAGATGGGAATATAAACCTGAGTGTCATCATCATAGCAGTGAAAAGAAATGTTACATTTCCTAAAAATAGCTCTAATAGGGTGAAGGTATATAGAGAATGAAATTGGACCCAAAATGGATCCCTGAGGAACATCACATTTAAGAGGAGCAGTGGACAAAAAAGACACACATTCCATCAGCGCGTGCCCAGCGGTCTACGTGGGACAAACATCTAAAGGACTCGCATCACAAATACAGGAACATCACAACACTGTCAGAAGGAAAGACCCACAGTCTCTGACTCACACACATACAAGTTTAACTGGGACAATGAGACAGTAAAATTCAGGGCCAACACTAAGAGTGCCAGACGGCTGGCTGAATTGCGGCTGTCAAATGAAAATACCATCGACGGATACTTGGACTTGAACTCAGCAGACTTAAAAAGAAGAACATTCACATAATAATAAAAAAGACTTTACGACCAACACCCTCCGAACCCCACCTTATTAATCCACCCCTTGCACCCTCACCCTTAATGTTCCCTTTGATTCCTGTCTGTCTAAACTCCAAGCCCAGAGGTTTTCTCTTCAGCCATCTTCCTAAACCTTATCCCCGTTATTGGAGCAGCCAACTTTTGATTTTGTTTTAATTGATTTGTGTGTTTTAAGATTCAGACCCCTCAATTGTTTCTTGTGCAAATACAATACTTTCTTGTTCAAAAGAGGTCGTGTCTGGTGCACACATGAAAGTATCAGGTGCACACGCATTATTATCTGGTGCACATGTGATATTCACTAGTTCACTCACAATGGTATCTGGTGCAAATACAATACTTTCTGGTTCGCATGCAGTAGTGTCGGGCGCACACGCATTATTATCCGGTGCACATGCGGTATTACTGGTTCATAAGCGACAGTATCAGGTGTGCGCACCTGATTCATTTTCAGAAGAAAAAAATGGACATTCTGCCCTTTCGGTGTCGCCATACACAAATGAAGTGTCAGAAGTAATGGGACTTGCATCTGCTCTTTTTTTTGTATCTAGTTATAAAATGTCATTGTATTCATTAATTGTACAAAACTGCAGTAGAAATGTATAACGTAAATCAGGATCACAAAGTGACTGTCAGTTCTAAACTGACAAACTAAGCAAAGGAATGTAATCACCTTCAGCATGAAGAAATATATCCATGAGAATGGATTCAGCCCACCTATATCACAGTCAATTTCCAAATCATCCTGCACCAGTTCAGTGTCATGAAAACTGGGAACCAACTGGTGGCATCAGCTGCAAATTTAAAAAAAAAAAAAAAAAAAGAGAACTCAACAAGGGTACCAGTCCACTGCAGGGCACAAAGACTGTCTCTGGCACCACCAAGCCATTCAAAAGGCCGGTAACCTCCATGTTGTGGAGATGTGAGAGGAACCTGGAGGACAATGCATGTCGACATGAGAAGAACACACACACTCCACACAGATGGCCTGGTGATGAAATAACCAACTGAAACTGCAACCGCTCATCTGAACAGCCCATCAGCGGCCTTGACGATGTTGGCGGTTTGCTTGATAAAATCAGATTGCGATGTTCAGATTCAGCGTTAGGTGCCAACCACAGACAGGGCATAGTATTTGATTCAAAACAAACGTCACCCTGTGTGCTATTTATGCAAAAAGTCTTTATACTCCCAAACTACCGGTATTCAAATTTTATTCCGTCTTCAAAGATATTCAAGCATTTTTAACGACGTATTGGGGCAGCACAAAATACACGAGTGTGAACGGCGCTCAAACATGAGGCCCCTTTCACATCCGACCCCTTCTAGTCTTTGCTGTTTCAAATGTATTGCTGAATAAAATTTGAAAAAATAAAGAAATAACCTTTTCAGGATTTCTTTTTTTTTTTTTTCTTCTATTCCTCACATTTTAAAACTAACAAAATGTTTTTCTTTCCGTTATTACAGGGAAGCGGAACACGCATCTTTGGCATGCCCACCCAGGACCCTGGTACATCTCCATTGGCATCTCACTATCTTCTTGGATGACTTCAAAGGTTAAATGGTAGGAATATCTTGGCACAACATGGAGTAATATCTCTAAACTAAACTCACTTAATCCAATTCAGGGACCTGGGGGGGGTCGTTTGGGGGGTCTCATAGCCTATCCGGCAGCACCAAGTGCAAGGCAGGGATCAGCTTTGGCCGGGACGTATGAAGCCACATCCATCCATCCATCCATTATCCAACCCGCTATATCCTAACTACAGGGTCACGGGGGTCAGCTGGTGCCAATCCCAGCCAACACAGGGCGCAAGGCAGGAAACAAACCCCGGGCAGGACACCAGCCCACCACAGATGAAGCCACATACATACTTGTATGATTTAATGCATGTCCCTAAACGTATAACCATTTTATTTATTTATTTTTTGCTCATCATTCCATCTTTTGCTTTGTGTTTCTTTTTTTTGTCCACCTGCTTTATAAAGTCTGCCAACACTGTGTTCTGAACGGCGTTTTTTAAACTCTGAATCGTTACACTCATTTCCCAGCATTTCACTGCAAACTTGCGGTGCTCTCAGCAGAATCTTTTCCTCTAGCAGGGTATGCAGACTGCTGCTGTGATAGGTGTGGTTGCTTGATCTGCAGAGATTACACTTTTACTTCCTGCCTTATCTCACATCTCACTTCTTTTTTCAAGACTGGAGCATCAGCTAAAATCGAGCTCGGACACTTTTTTTATTTAGCAGCGGCCCCCTCTTCTCAGAAAGCTGCTTTGCTTTATCTGCTCTTTAATCCATCCGTCATCTTCAAAGCCGCTTATCCTGAGCCAGAGAAGCTGGAGCCTACCCTAGCAGGCATCGGGCACAGGACCGGAACAAGGGTGCCAGCCCATCACGGTGTGAACACACAAACACATCCTAGGGGTCAATTTAGCATCACTGAGTTCCCAAATTCATGATGTGGGGCAGACAAGGCCATTCATTCAGTTCAAGCAAATGTCCCATCTTAGCTGAAACTGAAATGCGCCTTCGTTATTTAGTCTTATTGTTTCTGTTTCTGAACCCAGTAAGTAGGCTCAAACATGGAGTGTCAGACTTGGCTTCCTAAGTGCTGCAGTGTCCGCAGGATTTAATGCCAGCCACACTCTTTATTAAAAGGCTCTTTAACTTTCTTTATCTCAACTGCTTGGCTCACTAGGCGTCTCATTTTTCTGTTTCCACAATGTGTTGACATTATCGGTTGTTTTACACAGAAGGTTCCACTGGCACCATGACACAGTGGTAAGCACTACGGCTTCATAACCCAGCATCTGACTATTTGCAAAGTCCCTGTCTGTGTGTTCCTCTCGTATCCACGTGAGGACTTGTGCCAACTCATAACACGGTCAGCGTCCGCTCAGAGTCCTCAGACCACTTAGCCTGCGTGTGTTTGAGATTGAAGAAGAAGCACAAGTCTGCCCGTTCCAGGCCTGGGCCCTGCCTTGCATCCCAAGTTGTCGTACTCGGCTCCATCACCTTACCACCCACTGAGGGAAATGCATGTTTGGAAAATGGATGGATGGATGGCGTTCTGACATTTTATTAACATCTTCACGCTGATCAGAGCTCTGAGACCCATTAATGCAGTGCATACAGTGTGTCGTGGGCCCATCTCTGAGTATTACATTTAAAGAGAAACCAGTTAAATAGTAATATATACTAGAGAGAATGAAAGACGGAGTATGCAAATCAGTGTGCTAACGGAAAACGTATAAAGACAAAGGGCAAGTTATTTTTAAATCAATCTAAGCTATTTAAACACTGAGAGCAGCTACTGCAACATGCAGAATGAACCTCTGATTAAAGGTACTTGTTGAAACAACAAGAATTAGCAAATATTAGATACGTATTATAAATACTTTAGCTGCTTTATTATTCAACTTCTTCTCCGCAACACACAATTTATAGTCACTATATAGTTCACATAACATCAGTGTCATCAGTGGGATGAGGGAAAAAATATGCGCAGACACAGAGATGATGCAAAACTCCTCAAAGATGAACACTCATCAGCGCCATGCCACCCATTTGCCTAAACCTCATTATTCAAATTATGCCCACTTATTTATCTTATTGCCCATTCCATTCAACCATTGGCAACAATATCTATCTGTCTGTTATATAGTGCCATTCACAGCCATCCCTCACTCCATCTATCTATCTATCTATCTATCTATCAATTAAATAGTGCCTTTCATATCTATCTTTTATTATATAGTGCCTTTCATATCTATCTATTGTATCTATCTATTATATAGCGCCTTTCATATCTATCTATTATATAGTGCTTTTCATATCTATCATTTATTATACAGTGCCTTTCATATCTATCTATTATATAGTGCTTTTCATATCTATCTTTTATTATATAGTGCCTTTCATATCTAGCTTTCTAGCTATTATATAGTGCCTTTCATAGCTATCTATCTATTACATAGTGCTTTTCATAGCTATCTATTATATAGTGCCTTTTATAGTTATCTATCTGTCTATCTATCATACACTCCCTTTCATATCTATTATATAGTGCCTTTCATATCTATCTTTTATTATATAATGCCTTTCATATCTTTCTATCATATAGTGCCTTTCATATCTAGCTATCTAGTATATAGTGCCTTTCATATCTATCTATCTATCTATATATCTATCATGCACTGCCTTTCATATCTATTATACAGTACCTTTCAATTCTATCTTTTTATTATATAGTGCCATTCATGTCTGTCTGTCTGTCTATCTATATATCATGCACTCCCTTTCATATCTATAATATAGTGCCTTTCATATCTGTCTATCTAGCTATCTATCATATAGTACCTTTCATATCTATCTTTCTATGTATATATTTGCAGAGAGAGAGAGAGAGATGTAATGGATAGACTGGTATCCCACCTGGGATGTTGAGTGGTTCATTGCATGTGCACCCCAGCTGAGTTGGTTCCTATGCCCTTTTCCAGTTGGGGAGAACATATAATGGATGGACTGGGGGAAGCACCTGCCAAGACCAGTTCATCCCCCAGTATGACAGGTGGCAGTTCTCTCCCAGTATGGCTCCAATTTGGACACCCACAGGGTTGCATGGGACTCCCTTGTTTCATGGTCCTTTGGCCTGACCCAGAAGTGCTCCCTGGGTGCAGTGTGTGTTTTTTTTTTACAGCAGAACCATCAGGTCCAGCATAAGTGGGACCACCTCACCTCAGTCTGGTAGTTGGAGCTGGGAGTAAGTGGTCAATGCTTGTCTGCAAGGAGTGGAGAAAGAGGAAGGAAAAGAAAAAAAAGAGACAGAATGGTGTCTGTTGTCTGTGGAATAAATCTCTTCACAGTAGATGGGGAAAATGAAAAGGTAATGGTAGTGTCTGTGCAGCTGTGGCTGAGGTTTTGGGCTCTGGGATGCCCCCAATAGGTTCCTTATCTGCTCCCTGTCCATCGCCTTTTTAAGATATGAAATGGTATTACTTCATTATTTTTTTTAAATCACATACAGTACAGATACCTGACACCTCCATTTATTTTTCTTCCTGTATTTCCTACTGATGTCTTTTTCTTTTAAGTATTTGCACCATCCTTTCTGCATTACCTGTCACCAAGTCTACTTACAGTACAGCATGTCACACATTTACAGACCAGTGCAAACATCTGGTAGCCCCCCTGGGGGTGGGAGGCGGGATGATGCTGCCCAGGAGATCATTAAGAACAGGATGGCAACTGTGAGAGTGGGCAATAATGTCTTTCAATAGCCATGCATTGTCCAAACATCGCACACCCTCACAGCATTGCCTCCCACCATGCTATACAATGGTGGACCCCTGAGCAGACTCAGTCAGCTGCGAGTCTTTCCCACTAATCCATCTTCACAAACTCCCCAACCCTGATCACTGAGCTCTGCTACTTGTTTTATCGCCCAGTGTTATAAAGAACAAAGATCCTTTACAGTCCACCGAATAACGTACAGCGACTGAGAGAATGCTATTGACTGTATATTGCACGTCACGGTACACAAAATGACCCAGCAGGTGGTGAAGAAGCCTCAAATACTGCCTTGTCTAGAAAAATCCCTTTGTTGAAAAGAATAAAGGGAGGCTAAGCTGACAGATACATACAGTAGAAAAGAGTGTGAAATACGTCAGCTACTCGCAAACAATGGCAGCTGTGGCTCTAGCAGATGCCTCTTCAACAGAGACCCCCCTACCCCAAAAAATACAAAAACAATTGTCACTTTTTGTTTCTTAATGTGGATACTGTTGAAGTTATAAACATAAAGGTCAGTCAGTCATTCTGTAACCCGCTTAGTCCTGAACAGGGTCGTGGGGGGTCTGCTGGGGCCCATCCCAGCTAGCACGGGGCGCAAGGCAGGAACAAACCCTGGACGGGGCGCCAGTCCTTCACAGAGTGTTATACACAAACACACACATCAACCCCTCCTGACACACACACACGTACGTCAGCCTCACACAAACACACATACACATCAACCCCCCCTGACACACACACACATACACACACACACCAACCCCCCGACATACACACATATATACACACATGCGCACATACACACATCAACCCCTCCTGATACGCACACATACACACCAACCCCCCGACACACACACACACACACATCAACCCCTTCTGATACGCACACACACACATCAACCCCCCAATACACACACCAACCCCCTAACATACACACACATACACACACACGCACATCAACCTCACACATACATACATACATACACATACACACACACACATACCAACCCCCCTGTCACACACACCAACCCCCCACCCGTGACATACACACATCATCCTCACACACGCACACGGCCCACTTTAGCATTGCCAAATCACTAAAACCTGCATGTCTTTGGACTGTGGGAGGACACCACGCAAACACCACATGGGTAGGACCCCGAGACACGAACCCGGGTCTCCTTACTGCAAGCCAGCAGCTGTGCCACCAGTATGCCACCATCAACATAAAGGTATGATTGTTCTGAAGTCGGCCTATTTGTCGGTCTGACTCATGACCTCCATGTCCACAGTAAGCCGAGTGCTCAGCTGCATGTGATGATCAATCAGTTAAGTAACCAAAAACAAAAGATTCCTGTTGATTTAGCACTTTTAACAGAAATCAAACCACTGCGGCCAACTAGAAAGAAGGCCAGTCAGGCAGTCTCGCTTTTAGATGGCGCCTTTCATAGCAACTTGCAGCTCCTAGTGTTCATAGCAAATCAGTCAGTAAAGTAACAATTCACGCTCTGTGCTGTAGTTCACAGCCCACTGACAGTTTCATATTCCCAGATATAAAGGCAATCAGTTTATTTCTTTATCTTATTAGCTAGCGGTGAGGGATACTGCCTTGTCTAGAAACACCTTTGCTAAAAAGGCTGAAAGGATGTTTTGCAGACAAGCGAATACAGAAGACGAGGGTGTGAAATACGCCGCTGTTCACTGCCCCACTGTGAACTGTAACATCTGTCACAGGACACGCGACTGCAGTGAGGCACACAAATAAAACCAATGCACTCGGATTCCTTTATTACTGCGCCTTTTTAGTTTTACGTGTTTGGACTAGTAGAAGTAATTAGATAAATACCATCTCTCTGTCTTATGCGATGGCCGTCACAGAGACTAGTGAACTGTCATAGTACATGGGCACCGTAGGGAGGTGCGATTCTGTTGAAACCTGAAACTACATACAGCACTTAACTGCATTTAGAGTAATAAAATCATCCGAGCTCAGATCACCATGAAGATATTAATAAAATGTTCTGACACTTCGTCTTTATCGTTTCCCTTTAGCACGCTGATTTGCATACTCTGTCTTTCCTGAGCTCTCGTGTACTGTATATTGCTATTTAACTTGTTTCTCTTTAAGTGCTGCCAGTTTAATACTCAGAGATAGGACCCAAGACATAGTGCTGAGAAAATCTGCACCTGTCTTCATGAGCTGGCAGACTTTTTACAACAATTTCAGGACATTTACAAAATCAAATGCCAAGAAAAAGGGTCTCAGAGCTCTGATCAGCCCTCCATCCATCCATTTTTCAAACATGCACTTCCCTCAGTGGAGTATAAGGAGATGGAGCCGATTATGACAGCTTGGGATGCCCAGTCCAGGAACAGGCAGACTTGTGCCGACTCATAACACGGTCAGCGTCTACTACTCAGAGTCCTTGGACCCCTTAGCCCGCGTGCGTTTGGGATTGAAGAGGAAGCACGGATACTCACGTGGATATGAGAAGAATGCACAGACAGGGACTCGCCAAATACCAAGATGCTGCGTTATGAAGCCGTAGTGCTTACCACCGTCAATTAAGATTCACTCTTCCCCGGAGTCTGACATTCAACCTGCAAGATACAAAGCCATTCAGTTAATCAATCCGTCTGTGTTTAGTATAGCGCCTTTCTGACGTGTTTTGTATAGCGCCATACCTTGAAATCTGCCATAAAGTCCACCACATAAATGCTTACACACACATGGCTCTGGATTGCTTCACATTTTTATTGTACCATAAGATTTAAATTCACTTTGTCAAATACACGATTGTACAGTACAATGGCAGTGAAGTGTCATTGTGGGAAATTTTGTTGCTGAACATAACACAAAATACAAAATACCTAACAACGAGAACTAAAAAGCTATGAACGTAAGCAATCGAGGTCACTACATCTCAAAGTCAGTCATCTCATTAACCCTCAAAAACAATTCTAAGGAACTGAACTATCCTTTTATATGTAAACAAAACTGAATAGTAGTCAATACTATTACTAATACTTCATCTGGTGCATCCAGCCAATCACCTTCCAAGTCGGCTTAGTCCACCTGTAGAGTCTGGAGAAACTACAGACTGGCCCACCAGTCCGTCTCATGGCCCCCTCGTTCACAGCAGGCCACGTCTTTGGGATGTGCGATTAAAAGCGGTGCTCCAAGCAAACACATGGAAGAGGTTTGTCATCCTTGCCAGACCCCCCCCAATTCTGTTGGCTGCGGCTCAAAGTCGGAGATATCCTCTTGACATTTTAACCATCCTAATGTTCCAAATAGTTCAGTTTTTGGCCCCAAAGTGATGAATGTCACACTTGAGGACAGGAAAACGTTACACTAAATTGTAGGAGAACATGCAGATGGGACTCCCACCTCAAACAGAACTGCGCCTCGGTGTGCTGTGCCAACGTGCCGCCACATTCCTTCAGTGTAAATCTTCATAAATGTAAAGCATTCCATAGCATTGCGTCTCATGTAAGCTACTGAACCTGCGTGTTTTACAACAAAGAACATTTTTATAAAACCAAATACTCCTGGTGGCAGAATTGGCACTCCAGCCACCATAAAAAAAACTCACACTTTTCCACTCCATCTGAACTAGTGAGGTGCTGAGGTAATCTGGATCCTGAGTTGGTTTGTGGTGGGTGTGGCAATGCACTGTATCAGTGTGTGCTCCTCTCTCAAATACTCCATTCTAAATATGTCAATCCTTCTCTGTTCGACAAAGTAACGGTATTCTAGTGCAGTGCTTCCCAAACTGTGTCCTGGGGACCCCCTGTGGCTGCAGGTTTTTGCTCCAACCAGCTTCTGTTTTTAATTGGACTCCTGGGCTAATTAAGTGGAGTGTTATTTCCCTAGTTCTGTGTTCTGGGAACAATATAGAAATTAGAAAACTAAGTATAACCCTAAACCTAGCCCTAATATATACAGTATATTAAAATTTACCATGCAATAATATGGGAATAATTGATTTACTAATTTGTGGGTCTGACACTAAAGTAGTTGCAGCCTTTGATTTTTCAGTGTTGTTTGCCTGGGTGTCTGCTCTGCTTGTTTTTAATTGTCATTAATAAGACACAACAAAGGGGGAAAACTACACAGAGAAAGGGTCATGGGGGGGTCTGCTGGAGCCAATCCCAGGGCGCAAGCGAGGAAACAAACCCCGGGCAGGGCGCCAGCACACACACAAACCAAGCACACACTAGGGACAATTTATAATCGCCAATGCACCTAACCTGCATGTCTTTGGACTGTGGGTGGAAACCCACGCAGACACGGGGAGAACATGCAAACTCCACACAGGGAGGACCCGGGAAGCGAACCCAGGTCTCCTAACTGCGAGGCAGCAGCACTACCCACTGTGCCACCCACACAGAGAAAGGGCAAAGTAGAATGAAATCAACAAAAGAGAGTTAAGCGTTTAAATCTCTAGCAAACGCAGAAATATTTCTAAATGTCTTATAAATGTAAAAATCATGCTGCTGTGCTTTTCTGAATGTAGCATAAGAGAAATTAATTAATTAATTAAAGTTAATTAAATGAGATCAATGTTATGAGGTGTTGTCACTGATTATGAATCTGGTTGGAACAAAAACCTGCAACCACAGTGGGTCCCCAGGTTCGAGATTGGGAAGCACTGTTCTAGCAGATAGTCGCTAATCACCTGGCACACAAACATAAAACAATACAAAACTGAAAGTCAAACCCAATGGGCACTGCCCAGGCTGGGCTTTGAACTCGTGCAGTCCTTACGATTGCCCGCCCGGCCTGCTGTCAGTGTTCAGCACCTCCTTCACGCAGCTGCAGATGTGGCGCATGCTGTCAAAGACCGAGGCGTACAGAAGAGGGTGGATGCACATATTCAGGGTCACGAGCCCCTTGGTCACTTGATAGGCCTGGAAGACCCAGGTGTGCCCAATGTTGTTGATTCGGTGGTAGAGGTTGATGTTCCGGAGGAGGTGATAGGGAATGAATGAGATGGCGTAGAGAAGAATCACCGTCAGGATCATGAGGCCCACTTTCCTCTTCTCCGTTTTCGAGATGTTGTCGTTCTTCCAGACTACGCATAAAATACAGACATAGGATCCAAAGGTCAGCAGGAAGGGCAGGAGGCACCCAAAAAACACTAAAAACAGGCTGTAAGTTAAATACGTCTTCAGGTTGGCATCCGAGGCTGAGCCCAAACACTCAGTGCAGTTGCTCTTTGGTGTATTCGTCTCAGAGAACACAATGGTGGGAGCCGATATCCCTATGACCATAATCCACACCAGCACGCTGCACAGTTTGGCGTGCCGGGGGCGCACTTCGGAGTGAGCAAACATTGGGTGCACAATACCAACGTAGCGATTCAGGCTGATGCTGGTGATGAAAAAGATGCTGGCGTACAAGTTGCATGTGAAGAGGAAACGCTCTATTTTGCAGACGGGCTCGCTGAAAATCCAGTTTTTGTTCAGGGTGTAGTAGACCACCAGCAGCGGTAAGGACAGAACGTAGAGCAAGTCGCTGACCGCTAAGTTGAAGGAGAACACCACACCCGTGTGCCAGTTACGCCTCTCGCGGGTTAACAGGAGCCAGATTGCCAAACTGTTGCCTGCCGTGGCCAAAAAGAACTCCACTCCATAAACCGGAGGCAGGAAGGAAGTTTGAAATGTGGTGTTTGATGACTTGCAGGCCTCTGAAGCCATTCTTGGGACCCTACGGGGAAAAAAGGCACAATATTAAATGTGTACATATACCTCTGCTGGGCAACTTGCAATCGGTTAGGCCTCCTTTGGTTTGTCAATTGCAGCACAAGCAGGTGAAGAGACCTGCTCAGGGTCACACAGTGGTGTCAGTAATGGGATTTGAACCCACGGCCTCAGGGTTTGAAGTCCACACTTTGTCTGCCTACCCCACCCCCCACCTTAAATAACATTTACCGGATGCCTTTTATCGAAGGCGACTTACAGAATTTGAGATCTAATTGCTTTTATTTGTTCTGTTTTTTTTTCAATTACAGCACAGGCAGGTGAAGAGACTTGCTCACAGTGGTGTCAGCAGTGGGATTTGAACCCACAACCTCAAAATTCAAAATGCAAAGCCTTATTCCCTACACCACATTGCCTGCCTATACTCAACCTTAGATAACATTACAGTCACTTATTCTGACTAAGTTATCCCAGGCGATTTAGAATATTTGAGATACAATTGGACACATTTCTTCTGTTTCTCCAATTGGAGTAAAGCCAGGCAAAGTGACATGCTCAGGGTCACACAGTGGTGTCAGCAGTGGCATTTAAACCCACGGCCTCAGGGTTTGAAGTCCAAACTGTCTGCCTATACTCACCCTTAAATAACATTTACCTGACTTGTTTTAGCTGATGCCTTTATTGAGGGCGACTTACAGAATTTGAGATCTAATTGCTTTCATTTGTTCTGTTTTGTCCAATGAAAGCACTTGCAGGTGAAGTGACTTGCTGAGGGTCACACAGCGGTGCCAGCAGTGGCATTTGAACCCACAACCTCAGAGTTCAAAGCCTAATCCACTACACCAGGGGTTCTCAAAGTTGCTCCTGGCGGCCCACTGTGGCTGCAGGTTTTTGCTTCAACCAGATTCATAATCAGTGACACATGGATCTCAGTTAATTAGCTGTTTTTATTCCTCTTCTCGTATTCTACATTAACAAAGCACAGCAGTGTGATTTTTACATTTACAAGATATTTTGAAATGTTTCTGCTTTTGCTGTCGATTTAAATGCTTAACTCTCGTTTGTTGCCTTCATTCTATTTTGCCCTTTCTCTGTGCAGTTTTCCCCTTCTTTCTATCTTATTAGTGACAATTAAAAAACGAGCAGAGCAGACATGGGGGCAAACAACACTGAATCACGAAAGGCTGCAACTGCTCTAGCGTCAGGCCCACTAATGAGAAAATAGTGGATTAATTAAACACTTAGAACATTCAGAAAAATAGAAAGAACATTTAGATGAAAATATTGTTATAAAGAAAAAAAATGCATTATTCCCATATATAACTGCTTAGTATATTTTAATATACTGTATATATGTATATATATATTTCTTTTTTACCAAACCTAGTTTTCTAATTTCTGTATTGTTCCCAAAACACAGAATCTGGGCAATACCAGTATAACAGTTCATTTAATTAGCCCAAGATTCCAATTAAAAACACAAGCCGGTTGAAACAAAAACCTGCAACCACAGGGGGTCCGATGTTGAGAATCCCGGCACTACACCACACTGCCTGCCTGTATTCAGCCTTAAATAACATTACAAGTACTTATTTTGACTAGGTTATCCAAGGCGACTTACAATATTTGAGATACAACTGTAGACATTTCTTCTGTTTCTGCAATTGGAGCACAGGCGTGTGAAGTGACTTGTTCACGGTCACACAGTGGTGTCAGCAGTGGGATTTGAACCCCCAACCTCAGGGTTTAAAGTCTTCTCCACTACACCGCCTGCATATACTCCACCTTACATAACATTTACATTGCAGAGACTTATTTTGGCTGACACCTTTATCCAAGGCAACTTACAACATTTGGGATCCACCTGTAATTGCTTTCATTTGTTTTTTTTTTGTTTTTTTCAATTACTTCAGAGGCAGGTGAAGTGACTTTATCACAGTGGGGTCAGCAGTGGGATCTGAACTCGCAATCTCTGGGTTCAAAGTCTTCTCCACTACACCACATGGTCTGCCTGTACTCAACCTTAAAGAACATTTACATTTTGACTGATGCCTAAGTTATCTAAGGTGACTTAACAATATTTGAGATATCCATCCATCCATTATCCAACCCGCTATATCCTAACTACAGGGTCACGGGGGTCTGCTGGAGCCAATCCCAGCCAACACAGGGCGCAAGGCAGGAAACAAACCTTGGGCAGGGCACACACACACACACACACACCCACACTAGGGACAATTTAGGATCACCAATGCACCTAACCTGCATGTCTTTGGACTGATGAGAGGAAACCAGAGCACCCGGAGGAAACCCACGCAGACACGGGGAGAACATGCAATTGAGATATACAATTGGAGATTTTTTTTTCTGTTTTTCCAATTAGAGCACAGGCGGGTGAAGTGACTTGTTCACGGTCACACAGCGGTGTCAGGAGTGGGATCTGAACTCCCATCCTTAGGGTTTACAGTCTTCTCCACTACAACACACTGCCTGCATATAATCAGCCTTAAATAACATTTACATTATAATTATTTTGGCTGATGGTTTTATCCAAAGCAACTTCCAACATTTGAGATACAATTGGTTACATTTCGTCTGCTTTTCTACTTAGTGTGATCATGACTGCTCTGTGTCAGGATTTGAACCCAAAACCTCAGGATTCAAAGTCCAAATCCTTATCCACTTTGCCACACTGTCTGCCTACACTCAGCCTTCAATAACATTTACATTACAGTTACTTATTTTGGCTGACACTTTTATCCAAGTCGACTTTACAGTATCTGAGATACAACTGCTTTCATTTCTTCTGCTTTTCCAATTGGAGGACAGGCAGGTGAAGTGGCTTGCTAACAGTCACACATTGGTGTCAGTGGTGGGATTTGAACCCGCGACTTCAGGGCTTCAAGTCTTACCTACTACATCAAACTGCCTGTCTATACTCAACTTAAATAACATTTACATTACAGTTACTTATTTTGGCTGATGCTTTTATCTAAGGTGACTGGCAACTTGTGAGTTACAACTGATTACATTTCTTCTGCTTTCCCAGTCAGAGCAGTGGTGGTCACACTGTGTCAGGATTTGAACCCACAACATTAAGCTTTGAAGTTCAAAGCCTCATCCACTACACCACACCGGCTGTAGCTTTCTATTCTTAAATGAAACAAAAGAACATTTCTTATACTTCTTACCTTAATAACGTTTTTCAAAAAAATGTGAAATCTTCCAAAAGAGGCAAAATGAAATGAAAAATAAAAAAGTCAGCACGTCCGATCCACAAAGATGAGGAGATTTAAAAACCGCAAATCGCCAGACAGTTGTGACAATTGCCCAGTGGATTAAAAAAAAAAGAAAGAAAAAACACTTAAGTTTAAAAGAAACTTTTTAGGGAGGACAATGAAGATTAAAAGGAGTCGATCACCGTTGCGGATAGCCTTCTACCATTGCGTGTTCTTGATCAACAGAATTAAAAATGAATAATACTTTATTTCTTAAGGTATGCCGAAGTGGGACAAAGTGGAGTGCAGCGCGATGTCTGCGAGACTTTTATAAGGTGCCAGTCTTTCCGTATTTCCGCTTTTGGTTTCCTGCACTTCTTATTGTACGTATTTCTAATAGCAGATAATAAGCGTCCGTTTTGTTTAATGTCTTAATAAAAATTGCGACCAAACGTGCTCTCCTGTCAAGAAACTGACACAGGACATGAATAAAACGTTAGATGTAATAAAGGATGCCAACGATTTTTATAAATCGGAGAAGAGAACACAAAGGTCAGCAGTTGTCCATTTTCTTCTTGCATTCCTTCGCCTGGACATTAAAAAAAAATCAAAAATTAAAGGATATCGCCGTACAAACTCCTCGAGCTTCGGTGCACCGCTTTGTCAGCAAGTCCAAGTGGTGCTGCACATGTGAATTCTAGTAACTACTACTGCACGGACCACAAGATTTGGACCGTTACGTTGCAAATTCTAAAATGCGAAATCTCACAAGAGACGAGCAAAGGAGTCCGCGCGGCTCTCCAGCGGCTTTCTGTTCTACACGGTAGCGCAGCGCACCGCACGCATTCCTCCCAGTGCCCCACCCCCGAGGCTCGCAAATTGCACTCTTAAAATTCGTGGCTTCCTGTTTTTTTGACGACTTTTTAGAAGTTAACAGATGAGCCACGTGGTGTCGGACGCAACTAAGCATATAACGCAACGTGCAATCTGTGCAACTGCCCGGCACTGCCAGTCTCTGTGCCACCGCGGGCAAGAAAGACGTCGGCAGAAATCAGAAGCAGTTAAATCAGTTCTTCGAGCTTTTAGGAGGCACGGGGGAATAAAGTATCTGGAGAACTGCAATAAAACACACGGATAGATAGATATGAACAAGCAGGCGCAGGCCCACTGTTACTCGATTAAGTTGACCTTTTGTGTAAAAAAGCGACTGCTAAGCAAATAAATGTAAGTTCTAGGGTGCTCTGCCTCCTCCTCTCCTTGCTCGCCAACTCCCGGCCCAGCCACTACACAGCTCTGCCGCACGCGTATGGGTCAGCGGATCAAACAGATTGTTATTTTCATGGGAACTGTTACATTTGCTTAATAGAACTATTTTACATTACAGCGAGTAATTAACCATATTAAAAAATAGTCAAACATCATAAATTGAAAGAAAACGTATATGCTTTTGCATTTACATCTTTTTTATTAAGTTCAAAATAAGCCACTTATTTATTTATTTATTTATTCGCTCGCTACCTATAAAGCTTGTGCTTCTTCGCCTTCTTTAAATTGAATCATATTCTGACCTGGTAAATGAATTGGTAATATTTCAACAGAATGACTTCGACCGCATTGGCAATTGCATTAAATGGCACCCGCTTTCCACTGCACTGACGTACCAAGTCTCTAAATATGCTTGAACTTCGACCTGTGCTTGTTCTTTCGATAACGTTACGCGTACTCTATCGTGCCCTTTATTAATGCACTTGTAGATGTACTTAATACTCATGTAAAGTTATGTTGTCACTTAAGCATTACATTAGAGAAGTAAATGTTTATTATATTAGAATGCGAATAGGAATATACCTACATTTAGATTTCTTCCAAGTGTTTCAGTCGTTCCTTTGATGACCACCTGAAACACTTGGAGGAAATCTAAATGTAGGTATATTCCTATTCCCATTCTAATATAATAAACATTTCCTTCCCTAATTTAATGCTTAAGTGACAACATAACTTTACATTCATAACCAATGCCCAATACTTGACATTAATATGACCATCGAAACGTTTGAGCAAATACGGGTTATCATTGAATTATCGATCATCACAATTTTAACAACTTTTTTTCCATGATAAGTGTGTTTGTTTGTGGCGATTATCTCTGCGTCGATAATCAGGAAAGCCATCCTTAGACATATCTGTTGAATTAACTAAAGCTTTATGAAATTTCTTTAAACACTTTTTTTTTGGAGTCACATCTTTTAAATGAGGTCAGTGAGACGTGACTTTAATGACTTTGTACCATAATTCAGGATAGGTTTCTCTGGAATTTCAGCACAGACAAAAAGATCTACATCGTCAGGAGTTAATAATTTATTTTGCAAAGTAACCAGTAAATGCATGTGAAGGTTTTGCAGATACTGTACATTTCGTGTAAAGTGAATTCTACAACCAATATACAAATCCATAATACGTCTGATCGTTTAACTCTTTCGATTCTATTTTGCATCGCTTCTCCGTGATCATAACATTAAAATGTATGCAGTAAGTTGAGAGCCGAGAGAGCAGAAAATGTGTCTGTCAAAAGCATTCAAATGAGGTGAGAGTACCGTGTGCGTGGTTGAGAAGAGGGCGTGGCTTGAAAAAATCTCAAGGCCAAGGTCTCAACTCGCGGGACTTGGAAAAAAAATCTTTCAAAAAGTCCCGTCGCAGGTTTTTTTTAATTATAATAGAGAGATATGAGAGAAATGGTGCCCCATTAGTTTTAATATTTTGTTTCTCCAAACAGAACTCCACTCCATAATCGGGAGGCAGGAATGTCATTTGAAATGTGGTTGTTGATGACACGGTGGCGCAGTGGGTAGCGCTGCTGACTCGCAGTAAGGAGACCTGGGTTCGCTTCCCGGGTCCTCCCTGTGTGGAGTTTGCATGTTCCCCCCCGTGTCTGTGTGGGTTTCCTCCAATAGTCCAGAGACATGCAGGTTTGGTGCATTGGCGATTCTAAATTGTCCCTAGTGTGTGTGTGCTCTGCGGTGGGCTGGCGCCCTGCCAGGGGTTTGTTTCCTGCCTTGTGCCCTGGGATTGGCTCCAGCAGACTCTTGTGACCCTGTAGTTAGGATTAGCGGGTTGGATGGATGGACATTTCTTAAATGATGTTAGCACAAGTCTGCCACATAACAAAATGTAAGTTCCATTTCTTTTCTCACCAAGCAACACTCAATTCCCCAAAATGACAATTGCGAATTTCTTAAAAAATATACAAAATCCAACATAATCACATGGAGACAAGTATTTGGACCTTTTGCTACAACACTTGACATCTGGCTCAGGTGCTAATATTCTTCGACAACAATGTGAAATATTGAAAATTCACTCTAAGGAAGCGTTTGGTTGTATTCATTGCCACTGAAGGCCAACAGACAGACCGCAGTGCCTATGAGGTCAGTCACGTAACGCTCCAACATCACGAAATGCCTGTCACATTACACTATAATTAAGATTAGGGTTACCGGAGGGTTGTCTGACTCGACGGGCATTTTGTGACTGACGTCATGGGCCTTACCTGAGCTACGTCATATGTATTGCAGGCTGCAGTTAGACCCAACTTGCTAAAGGTGCTGCAATCAGTTATCAAATATAGGGGGCAATTACTTTTTCACTCAGTGGCGGTTGGTTTGAGCCAGCTTTTTAAATGCCATAAACAAAAATGGTGTTCAGTCAGGGGTGTATTTTCCCTAATACTAGCTATGCGTATTTGTCGAAGACGGGTAATACAATAAAGGTAACAATATTTAATATGTCTTACCCTGTGTATGCCCTCACCATTCCTCCTATGCCTTTCCTTGGCATCCTCGTGCATCTGAACACCTCTCTTGCCAGTCCCTTCCTCTCTTGATCGTGTTTCCGTAAAGTCATCTTGCTCTTCTTCGTCTCCTGTCTGCTTTTTGACCCCATCACACACTGTGAAAACATTATTTGCATCCTTGTCAATACTTTGCGTCTTTGAAGGCGACTCTCAGCGCTCCTCCTATGCCTTTCCTTGGTATCCTCATGTGCCTGAACCCCACTTGTCTGGTTCTGCCTCTCTCGGTCTCCTTCCCATTCAGCCTGCTTCTCAGACTCTTGTCTTTTTGAGCTGCATTGCTGGCCCCCTTTTCGCTTTTCGACTAGGTTCAATAGGAGAAGGTCCCCCATTAATGGCAATGAAAAGGTCATTCGTGTTCTTGCAAAAGCTTCCCCCCTTTGAAGGTGCCTTGGGTTGTCACCTTGTTAGTATTTAGTTAGCATTTACATTGCTCAGTAATTTGTGTTTGTCCTACACCATTTCTTGGACTCTTCGAGGGTCTCAGCCTCTCTTGCCCAGCGTTTCCTCTCTCAGTCGCATTTCCGTAAAGCCTGCTTCTCAGACTCTGTCATTTTGAAGTGCCTTGCTAGCCTCCTGTCCACTTTTTTGACTACCACCAATGGTAGATTCCCCTCCCCATGACCTGCTTTGAAAACATCATTTGTATTCTTGCATGTGCCTCCCGCCTTTGAAGGTGGCTCGGGTTGACACCTTGTTAGTGTTAAGCGATCTAACATCACTCATATTTTATTTGCTTTGCTGTCATTGAAGTGCTCCATTTTAACTCCTTTCTTGTTAACAAAAAAAGAGTCACAATCAGGAACTGAACTTTACACCCCTAATATAGAGTATCATCATCCCTACTGGTGAGCCACCAAAGCCAAACTGGCCAATCAGATTGCTTGGGGAGACCAAACCGAACCCAGAACCCCGCCCCCTACACACACACACACACACACACACACACACACAAAGTAGTATTTTATTATCTAACAGAAGGCTGGTCTTTTCAGGTCAAAGCCTTGCAATAACAGAGGACTTCGGGAAGAGAGGAGAACCTTTGTGAGGACCCTTTATACTTTAGTGCTTGGGGTCAAAGAAAAAAAAGAGCAAAAGATTCACTAGCCAGAGCATAAATAAAAATTAGATTTTTCTTAAGGACGTCGCTCGGATGACAACACAAACCAGGGAAGAATTCTGGGAAGGATTTCCATGGAGACGGTCATAACAATGCATAAATGGTGGCATTCGTTGTGATAAAGCGTAAACAAATTATGAACGTCTTAACAAAGTAGGATACAACAAAGGAGACTTTAAATCCAAGCTCTTGGTGTCAAAAAATATTTTATATCTATAATTCATTTTTTTATTGGAAAACAATTTGAAAGTCTTATTTGAAGTTGTCTTTAAAATGTGTAATTTCCCAGCTCATAATAGTAACCAGGGTGGTGCAGTGGTAGCACTGGTGCCTCTCAGAAAGGAGGCCATTGATCATATCCTGGGTCCTCCCTGTGTGGAGTTTGCATGTTCTCTGTGGGTTTTCTCCCGATGCTCTGATTTCCCACCACAGTCCAGAGACGTGCAAGTTGGGTGAACTGGAAATGCTAACGTGGCCCATGCGTGTGTGTTTTTGGTCTGAGATGGACTGGTGCCTGGTCGATGGTCTGCTCCTGCCTTGCGCCCACTGATTGCTGGTATAGATGCACCCCCTGCACCAGTGTGACAGTGGTCTGGATTAAGCGGGTTTGAAAATGACAAACAACAGCAACTGTGAGCAACACAGCAGCACCCGAGTCTAAACACTGCACACTGACACCACCCATCACAACAAGATGGTGACATAAAATTCAAAATATTTCAAAATGTTCTTAAATAAATAATAAGTACATTTTCACCTAAGACTCAGGCACACATTCATGACAGCAATAAAGCACAAGAGCTTTCATGACCTGTTAGCCCAAATCAGGGTCCTTGGAGGCTGGAGCCCATCCCAGCAGCACTGGTCACGAGGCAGGAATAATAATGGACAGGATAATAATACTGCTGCTAATAATAATAATAATGAATTGTCTTTATAGAGCACATTTCCAATGCTCAAAGTTTAAGGAGGAAATGTGATGTATAAGCAAATACATACATGCATAAATCAATCAGTTTTTGGTATAAATAAGTTGTTTGTAGAAATGAATAAATCCTTGCCATCAATAAACAAATCTGCAGAATAAATAAATAAATAAGATTGTTGTATTTATTCATACCAAACATTCATTAATTTTTGTTTTTCCGGATCTTTTGTTTTGATTTAATGATTTATTTATTTTCAGGTTTATTTATTTTTAGATTTCTTCATCTTCGTGTTAATGAGGTGGGCAGCCCTAACGTTTATCTAAAGCACTTGTGGTCAGGGGGGCAAACCAGAGCAAAGCAACTGTAACTGATCGGCTCGTTCTCTGCTCGTCTCTCTAGTCATGCGATGACTTCCACAAGGAAACCGCTAGTGAAGGTGGGCAGGCAGGCAACTTCTTGCAGTCTGGCCTACACTCCATTGTGCTGTGCCACACTATCTATGAATCCCTCCATTAAAACTGAACTTCATTAGTTAATGAGCGTAGGTCAGTAGTGAGAACTTGTAAAGCATTCGCCATTGGTTGAATCTTGTTTGTGTTTTTTTTTTTTGCTAGCTGTTGTTAGCCAATAAGAAAGGCAGCTAGCAATCTTCTCATCCAAGCAAGGCAAAGGTAATGGAGTGCAGATCAGTACAGTCCACCTGACCAATAGGGTATTAGAAAAAGGTTAAGGACTGCCCATCTCATTAACATAGAGATGAAGAAATCCATAAATATGGAAATAAATAAATCAATAATTAAATCATTAAAAAAATAAATATGTAAATAAATAAATCAATAATCTTTTGCATTGCAGTGGGCTGGCGCCCTGCCCAGGATTTGTTCCTGCCTTGTGCCCTGTGTTGGCTGGGATTGGCTCCAGCAGTCCCCCGTGACCCTGTGTTAGGATATAGCAGGTTGGAGAATGACTGACTGACTAATCTTTGCATGAATAAATAAATAATATTCAATGATTTATTCACTTATTATTTAGTGAGGATTTATTTTTCTATCAATTTATTTACTTTGAAGATGTATTGGTTTATTTACATCTAAGTCATGTTTTGTCCGCCATATGAAAGAGGTTCACAAATATTCAGAAGTCTACAAAGGAGTACTGGCACAGAAAAAAAAAATCACAAGGCCCACTCTTGCACACACCCACCCATCTAATCAGCCCGTCAAAGGAGAGGGGGAGTCTGACCCAGACATGAGAAGAACGTGCCAACTCCACACAGCACTATAGCCTGGGTGTGGGATTTGGTCCTAGGATAGTAAATTCATGAAGCTGTGGCACTACCCAGTGTCTAATCCATGCTTAAAAATGTATTCATGAAGTGTCAAAAATGTAATTCCTTAAAACGGTCCAAAGTTAAGATGGATGGATACCCAAGAAAAGGCTGGCAAGACATGAAAAGGCACCTCCCAGGAAACCTGAGAATCACCATTCACAGTAAATGAATAAATGAGTGACATGACAAGGGCAGGTGGCTTCCGGCCTAGAATTCTTGCAGCGGTGCAGAGGAAGAGTCATTTGGCTCCCCCACATCCATCTACTTTTACGTCTCGGAGAGCCAGAAGTCACCCAAGCAGTGTGGAATACAAGGCAGGATCCACCCATAGATCTTAAATCAGGCATAACTTGAATGTTTTTGTGAATACCCGGAGAAAACCCTACAAGGCACGCAGGAGAACATGCAAACGCCACAGACGCAGGGCATTGCATTGTGAGGCAGTAGAACCTGTGCCACCCTCTGACAGATGACTGGACATGCGATGTAGTCTGCTCTATGACTAGTGCCCACCCACATTTGGCCTCTACCATGCTCCCTGCTGCTGCTGGGATTCTCCTCCTTTAATGAGCAGTCTAACCATTAAAAAGCAGCCTGATCTGGCCACTTGTCTTGCGTGAATCACCTTACCACCCTTGAAAATATAAATTTTTAAGATGTTTCCAAATGACTGAGTTTGGGCGTTTCACTTTTAACAGCCCCCTAGCCATCTAATCTCCACTGGCAGTAGAATGAGTCGTACTGGAGAGCTCAGCCACTGGCACCATCACAGGATGCCATTATGGCTACAAGTCAGGATGTGAAATTTCTGATCTGCTAGATTTGTTCTGGTCAACGGTAAGTGATGTTATTGTGAAGTGGAAGCATGAAGAAGCAACAACGGCTCAGCCAAGAAGTGGCGGACCACACAAAGTCACAGAACAGGGCCACCAAGTGCTGAAACGCATACAAATCAACCTTACGCAGGTACTGGGAAAACAGGCAAACACCAGACCGCTAGTGACCAGGCATGGGCTTTGAACCCAGCATACGGGATTCACGGGGTGGCAGGGCTATCATCTGTGCCATCAGTTTATTTTTATTTTAATAATGTAATTAGACCTCAGCACCCCTCTGTCCCTCCCTCTCATTTCTTGTTGATTATGAGCAGACAGGTGGCAAGCCCATCATCTCATATTTGCAGCCCTCCCCACTACTCCCAGCAAGCTGGAAATTTCCAGCTGCAACAATGACTGGAAATCTGCCTTAACACAATGTGTGTGTACAGTTGACATGTCTGTGTTATTTGTCATGTGGTATGGAATTCATAAAACAGTGTTAATGATTGCTATACATATTTGGAATGTGCCATTTGTTGAATGGACAATGCAATGCATTTTATCACTACAGATGCTTGGGAAATGCCACCTGTTGAAATGTCAAATGCAATGCATTTAATTACTCCAAACGTTTGGGAAATGCAATCTGCTAGAATGACAAATGCAATGTATTTTATTACTAAAAAGGTTTGGGATACGCCATCTGTTGGAATATCAAGTACAATGCATTGTATCACTACAAAGGCTTGGGTTGTGCTATCTGCTGAAATGTCACATATGTACAATAAATTGCATCACTACAAATGCTTGGGACGCACCATCTGTTGAAATGTCACATATGTACAGTACAAT
>JANRMT010062827.1:12373470-12427032 GCA_026402145.1 Polypterus bichir lapradei
GCTTGGGACGCACCATCTGTTGAAATGTCACATATGTACAGTACAATGCATTTTATCACTACAAAGGCTTGGGATGTGTCATCTGTTGGAATGTCACATATGTACAATAAATTGCATCACTGCAACTGCTTGGGATGCGCCATCTGTTGGAATGTCAAGTGCAATGTATTGTATCACTACAAACGTGTGGGACATGCAACCTGCTAGAATGACAAATGCAATGTATTTTATTACCACATGCATTGCAAAATACAATGTTGTGGACTGCCGTCGTATGCTGTCTGAGAGAGGCTCCAGCTCAAACTCCATCTTAGACAGGTGACACAGTTAGTAAACCTAAAATCCTACACAAAACTTTACATAAAGTCTACTCAAGTGAGCTGAAATGACGGAGAAGCACATCATCAACATTACATTTTGTTTATGACCGCAAGGGTGCCATTTACGATGGTTTATTACACCATTTTAGCGGATACTTAAAACCCTCTGCAAGTTTTATTAACTTATTTAAGATGCGTCCAATGAGCAAACTACTGTAAACATTATTAAACAAAAACAGTTTAACCAGAAGGTCGTCAGGAGTCAAACTGGGCAAGATAGTAGAAAGGAATCCCCTCCCCCGCAGAGTGGGGGTGGAGAATGCAGGGCAGTAAACCCCCCCCCCATTCCCGTACCTTGTACCGGACCGCCAGCTCGAACACAAACACAAGAAAGTATTTCATCTCTGAGCCGCTGGCAGGGTCCCCACCGTCTCTGAGCTTTTCATTGTCGTGACACCAGAGTGGAATTGGCAGCCGTGCTCTTTGTTGTCTTTGACAGATCATCTTCTCTCGGGACGCATTCCGGGGCCTCAGGAGGGTGGTCTTCTCCCAGCCAGCCGGCCTGTCCCAGAGCACCACACACACCAGTGCTTCAGTGTGGCCCTGACATCCCCCATGAAGAGGCAGTGCGCTGCTGATTAGTTTCTCTGTTTGCTGGCCTTACCGTCGTGTACTGAAGAGTTAAAAATGGAGGAAAGAGAAGTGTTAATACTTCAAACAACAGAAGCTAAAAGCGTTTAAAGTGATGCTATTACGGTATGAATGACATTTATAGAGAGCTTTTCACAGACAGAGCGGAGCCACTTTAACCACCACCAATGTGTGACACCCACCCAAATGATTTGATGGCAGCCATTTTTGCGTCAGTACGCTCAACACACGTTAGCTGTTAGGTGTGAAGTGGTGGGAGAGAGCAAGACAGGGGATGATTGGGGGCCGTGGTGGGCACTTTAGCCAGGAAAATGGGATACACCCGACTCTTTATGAAGGGTGCCCAGGGATCTTCTGTGACCTCAGCAAGTCAGGACCTCAGTTGTATGTCTCATCTGGAGGACGGTGCCATTTTCACAGCACGGTGTCCCCCGTCACTTCACTGGGAGTATTGGGATCCACAAACAAATCACAGGGTGTGCGCCCCCTGCTGGCCTCAGCAACACCTCTTCCAGCAGCAACCCAAGCTTTTCTTAGATGGTCACCCATCCAAGTACTAGCAGGGCCTGAACATGGTTAGCTGTAGATCAGGGGTGTCAAACTCCAGTCCTGGAGGGCCTCAATGGATGCAGGTTTTCATTCTAACCACCTTCTTAATCAGTGACCTGTTTTGCTGCTAATTAACTTCTTTTGCCTCAGTTTTAATTAACTCGACTCAGACTCCTTAGTTCTTTCTTTTTCCTTAATTAGCAGCCAAACAATAATGAGACACAAAACGAGCTGCCATGTGACCAGCTAACCAGATGACCTGAACATAAAGAAAGGTGAGGGACTCAGTAAGGCTGATCCCTCAGTTCACCAAAATACTTTGTCAGAGTTCTTGGAAAAAACAGAAAATCAACAGTTTTGGAAACGTCTGCTGTGGCAGAATGAGAGCCGCAGCAAGCCATGGAATTAAATAACAGGCTTAATTAACAGCAAGAATCGGTTTCTCTTTAAGGAACTGGTTGGAGTGAAATTAGCTGGAATTTGAAGCCCCAGTTTAGATGGTCATCTGTTGGCTTGTTTCACGTCTTATTTCTGTTTAGCTGCCATTTAATGAAGAAAAGAATCAGTTGAGAGGACTGAATCCTTAAAAACAGGGCTATTAAAATGAAGGGAAAAAAAGTTAATTAGCAGTAAAAACCTGCAGCCACTGCGGCCCTCATGGCCCAGAGTTCGACACCCGTGCTGTAGATGGACGACGCCTCCTGAAGTGCAGATGGTATGGCTGCTGTCGATACTCCCACCACTTCAACTGGTATGGCCGGTAACAAGTCTATCCTCGAGACAACCGAGGAGGCTGAACACAGGGAGAGCCGCAGGACCTGATGGCGTCAGTCCTCGATGTTTATAAGGCGCCTGTCTGTTCAGCTCGGCTCACCATCTCTAACAATTGCCATGTCTGTACGTAATCTCGGGGTGGCGAGTGATGACTGGCTCTCCTTCACCGACTATGACGTACAGTAATGGCGTCTCACGCTGTACAAGATCAGATGGCGTCTGACGGAGTACGCAGCACATCTCCTGGTCCAGCCTTTGGCCTCGTCACGTCTGGATTATGGAAACTCAGTGCTAGGGGAGCTACCGTCATGCGTCACTGAACAATGCAGCAGCATGTCTGGGGTCCAACCAGCCAAGGTGGGCACACGTCACCCCCCCTTTTTCAGATCACACCATTGGATTCCTGTAGCAGAACATAAAAAAGTTCAGATCCTTGATGCCTGTCTACAGAATATTCAGTGGGGCAGCTGTGGTATAACGGGTCCACAGCTTGCTTGGTAAAGGCCATTTTTTAAATAAATAATCACCGCTCTCGCGGTGGCTTAGCGAGGGGGCGTTGGGCCATAGCAAGCCACGGGGCGATCAGCGGTGTGGGCATTTCTCACCGACTGCCCACATCCGTGATTGTTCCGTGGCTAATTTGCTGCAGCTGCTATGGTCCTTCGTTGCTTAAATAGAAGTGCGAGTCGGTTGGCAAAAAAAAGAAGAAAGAAGGAAGAAAATGAACAAGAGAAAGGAAAGAGAGAACGAAGGTTACAGGGAGCGAGGAAGCAAGGCGGTGCAAGAGAGGGACAGACACGCGGAGCGTGTGAGCGAGCGAACGAGCGCTCGCAGGCAGCTGCGAGGGCCTGGGTGTTAGGCCTACATCCAGGGGTTGGAGTTGTTGTTGCTCCCGCTGAGCGACCAGGTAGCGGGAGTAACCAGAGAAAGATGGCTGGCCGCGTAAGGCCGAGCAGGCTGCGGGAGTCGGGAGGCTTGGGCGGTAAACTCCCTGGCATGAGCGTCCTGGTTGTCAGGGAAGCCAAGTCTCCGAGGCTGGGATGAGTGCCAGACCGAAGCCAGGGATCGGGAGGTCTCCAGTCTCGTTGCAGGAGTTGTTGATGAGGGCAGCTGCATTGAGCGTCTCGCCTGCTGCAAAGCCTAACTGGGAGAAGCAGGTGAGACGCTAACAGAAAAGATGCACCAGGCTTGTCATTGTTGTGTTTTTAAAGACTGCTTCCATAAGAACATTAAAACCTCGTTTTAAAAGAATTGGTTTTTTTTTTTCTATTTATTGGTTTTACCCTCCACATTTCTTTTATGGATTATTTTTTTTAATGAAGACTTTATGAAAGCACTGCACTTTATTTGAACACTGTTTTGTTGACTATTTTAATAAAAGCACTTATGTACCTTTTTTTTACCATCCCCTTGCTTACTTGTTGCCTTCACTGACTAGCTCATCTCGGTGACATTATCGACGGTGTTGGGTTCAGGGTTCCCGAACAGAAGATGAGAGCATGGAAGAGAACCCGCATCGTCACAGCAGCACCTATGGAAATGGGGACACCTGCGAGGTCCTGTGCTCCTTTGCAGCCACTCACCTGGTGACGCCAACCTCTGTGAGATTTGTGTATTTTTTACCCACCAACAGGTGTAGCCAACCCTCATCTGGCCCACCGCCCCTCACAGTTATCCCACAACTTTCACGGGGACTCCACAAGCCTTTCTCAGCACCACTGCGTGGCCACCCTTGGGTGCACAGTCAGGGATCATAAAGCCTTACAACAGATAGTGAAGACAGCTGAGAAGATCATCTGTGTCTCTCTTCCTTCCATCATGGACATTTACACCAAACACTGCATCCACAAAGCCACCAGCACTGTGAATGACCCAACACACCCTTCACATTCACTGTTTACACTCCTGCCATTGGGGAAGAAGGTACCGAAGCATTCAGGCCCTCACCACCAGAACGTGTCACAGTTTCTTCCCCCAAGCAGTCAGACTCCTGAACACTCATGGACCGGACTGATATCTGATATATGGGTTCTGCTCTGCAATGTTGCACATGTTGGCACATTTGACTCACATGCACCTTGTTATTATGTATTACGTGTCTTTATGTCATGTGTCGTGGATTCTTCGTTGTCCTCTGTTCTATGTAGCACCACGGTCCTGGAGGAACGTTGTTTCGTTTCACTGTATGCTACACTACTGTATATGAATGAAATGACAATAAATACTCTTGAATCTTGAAGCTGCCCCTGTGACCCTCAAGTGCCCACCTGCCGTCCCCCCTATAAAAGCTGCGGCTCTTCCACGATCCTGCCTCTCCGCCCTCCTCTCTCTAACCTCCTATTCTTTCCCGGTTCTTCTTTTTGCGCCTCAATTCCCTTTTGAAACCCTGTGGGGACGCAGGTGTGGCAATCAGGACTTTGCGAGCCTATTGTCGCTTTGTTTAAAATGCACATGCCACCGACCTGCCAGATCACAGCCACATCTGGAATTCCTTACCGCCACATCCACGTGCCGGCCCGTCACTTTCTTCGGTTTTTCACTTCAGTTTATTTTTGTGTAGCGCCCTTCACTTAAGTGCAGGCTCAGAGTGCTGTAATAAGTTCAAAGATAAATGCAATTACAAACTTCACAAATTAATTCATAAACGCATAACAAGCATAAATAATAAATACATTTTGTGAATATCCCCTTGGGATTAATAAAGTATCTATCTATCTAAAGTTTAAACAGGCAGGGAAACAAAGCAGGTCCCAACAGAGGTGGACCCCGACAGTCTCTGACCATTACTGCATTCCCACAGTTGGGTGAAGTGGTGGTGTTCAATTTATTTATTTATTTATAAAGCAACTAAAAAACAACATCAGGGCTGACCAAAGTGCAATACAATAAAACCCAACATATAAGACACACAATAACCAAAGGGTAAAAGAAACAGAAACACAAATGAGATGAAGAAATTCATAATAAAAAAAAAGTACACAGATAGTCAACATCTCACACTGGGACGAAAGTCAGGGAGTCAAAGGGTGTTTTTTAAATAAGGCTAGGGGGCTTCGCTCACCAACCCCTCGACCTGCGCTACACGCCAGCAACTTCTCGTCTGTGCCGCTCGCGTATGTGGATTTCACTTTCACCAAACAACAAATCTTAATTCTCATGGATACGCCTCTTCATTGGGAAAAAAACACTACTTCTTCCTGGATGGAAACACAAACTAGACGATCTACAAGTCTCCGACTTAAAAGTTTAAACTAATGCGATCTTTACTAGGATTTTTTTTGAGACTTTCAAATTTTGCTACTTCCTTTATCTCTAACCGGGCGGCACGGTGGCGCAGTGGGTGGCGCTGCCACCTCACAGTTAGGAGACCGGGGTTCGCTTCCCGGGTCCTCCCTGCGTGGAGTTTGCATGTTCTCCCCGTGTCTGCGTGGGTTTCCTCTCACAGTCCAAAGACATGCAGCTTAGGTGCCTCGGCGATCCTAAATTGTCCCTAGTGTGTGTGGACTGGCGCCCTGCCCAGGGTTTGTTTCCTGCCTTGCGCCCTGTGTTGGCTGGGATTGGCTCCAGCGGACCCCTGTGACCCTGTAGTTAGGGTATAGCAGGTTGGATAAAGGATGGATTATCTCTAACCTGCTCTGCATGTGTACTGTGCCAACTTTTTTGTATTCTTTAGGACATTCTACTTTGTCATCTACTCTTTGTCTTTTATTTCCAGCCCCGGACGAGGTTAAATCTCTTGGTACAAAATCTCGTCTCGTGGGACTTGAAAGTGTCTCTCTGAGAACGTCACGTCTCTTCCCAGGCTAAAAAGTCACATCAGCGTATAATAGAGAGATTTAAAGACATCGAGTGAAGGAGTCTGTCCAACGTGCAATGGCAAGTCGTTCCAGAGTTTTGGAGCTACAACTGAAAAAGCCTGATCAGCTTTAAGTTTGCATCATGTCTTAGGAACAAGTAAAAGTATCTGGTCTGCTGACCTGAGAGATGGTACATATGGGCAGCTGTTCTGACAGATAAAATGGGGCCCAACCATTAAAGGATTTAAAAACAAATACAAGAATCTTAAAATGGTTTCGAAAACGAACTGGAAGCCAGTGAAGGGAAGCTAAAATTGGGGTAACTGACTCAACGTCTGTGTGTGTGTGTGTGTGTGTGTGTCCACCCTGCAACGGAGTGACTGTTCCTGCCTCTGGCCCGATGCTTGCAGGGTTTGTCTCCAGCTGCCCTGCGACCCTGCGTTAGATAAACAGCTTAACAATATGGATGGATAGTTGGCCAGTTGACAACAGAGGAGAGCAAAACAAACAGCCAATCAGAGCAGCATCCCCAGAGACGATAAACCTGTGGGGGTCCATGGGTAGTAATGACTGAGAACGTCCAACACGACCAGAGTCCTGGAGACTTCGGCCAGCTGGCAGTCCTCTTCCTCCTCCTCCTCCTCCTCCTGGGCATTCTATTGCAGAGTCTGTGCTTGTCCATCTAACGTGACAACTGAATCAGAAATGCAGTTATTGGCCATTTCTACTCACATGCAAGGAGTCTGTCTCTGCCATTTTGGTGACTTGCCAAGCACAGTGGACGAGGGGCATACCTGAAATGAAAAAACAAAAAAACACACAAGATGATGAAAGTAAGCAGACGCATACAGGCGGCACAAGAAATCCTGAAATAAACATTCGATATATGGGCAGTCTGAGAAAGGACAGCCAAGTTAAACTTTACATCTTTATAAAACAAAATTGAAAACTTCTGTGTTTGATCAACAGCCTTAGATTTTTAACCCTATTAGAACTGAGGTTGTATAAAGTGTCCTTAGGTCTGACAAAGGCACTATATTAAAAATATCATTTCTGTGTGCTCCTTACGAATCGTAACAGTGCTTGACCTGACAGGCGGTACAGGCCATCAAGCTGAGGGCGTTCCGTAATCCGACGTTTCCTTTAGCGTCGTTAAGGAAATGGTCTCACCTCATGTAAAGTGCATTTCCTCTGTTGACAGCCCAGACGGTTAGGCTGGCATTAATACAAGAGCGACGCATGTGTCAGCTAAGCACTTATCTGCTCTGGGCTCCGTTCTGAGGGATACGACAAAGGGACGTCCAGACCACACTACGGGTCACAAGTGTTTATTTTTTTATCTTCCTTTTAGGCATGGGTGGAGTGGTGGCTCGGAGGCTAGAGATCTGCACTGGCAATCGGAAGCTTGCCGGTTTGAATCCCGTAAAATGCCAAAAGTGTCTCTGCTCTGTTGGGCCCTTTAGCAAAGCCCTTAACCTGCAAACCTGGTTATGACGTAATCTGCATGTAGAATTGGCACTCCAGCCACCATAAAAAAACCTCCCACTGTTCCACTCCATCTGAACTCGTGTGGTGCTGAGGTGTCACCCGTTCCATGGCTGCACTCAGGTCCTAATCTGGATCCTGAGTTGGTTTGTTGTGTGGTGGGTGAGGCAATGCAATGTATCAGCTCCTGACCTCCTCTGTTAAGCAAAAACACACAGTTCTGAGTTAACATAATACAACATGACCAGCAGAAGCCATCCAGGCTGGTCTGCCAGTCCATCACAAGGCTGTTAACATATACAGGGTGAGCCAAAATGAAGTCACTGCACAAGGGTTGGGGTGGTGGGGGTCCTTTGATTGGCGATCCCCTGTAGCGGTCAGTCGCCAACATGCCGTGGTCCAGTGCACACTGTGCTTTCGCTGTCAAAGCGTTCTTCAAAAACAACGAATCCATCATCACAACGCAACGCGCCTTCTGAACGCACTTCAGCATTCCTCCTAATGACGGCGTCCCTAATTGAAAAGCAATTCTTCAGCGGGTGGCTAAGTTTAGACAGGCGGATACAACATTGAACAGAAAATCTCCAGGCCGTCCTCGGACTTTACGAACGTCCAAGCTGTAAGGGCCTCAATTTTGTAGGCTGCTAGACGTTCAGCACGCTTCTGCCTTTGGCATTTCCAACACGTCTTTGAGGACCTTAATTTCCATCCATACAGAATGATGGCAGTGCAGGAAGTCACTAAGAGAGACTGGGAGAGTCACAAAGAGTTGTGTGCGCCAACATTCTGCAAACCGTTCACCGAGATGCCAATGTCATGTGCAACAATGAGACATTTCCATTTCCACTTGAATGGTTGCGTAAATAAGCAAAACTGTCGCCATCGTGAGCTTCATCAGAGACCCCTGCACAGTGAGCACATGTTACAGTTTGGTGCGCCATTGCAGAATTTGGCATTGTGGGCCCTGAGGGGGGGGGGGACACAACGGTCACTGTCACTTCACAAGATTCCATTATAATGCTAAAGAACTTTTTGCAGCCCCAACTGGAAGAAATGGATGTGGTGGATGCCTGGTTATAACAGGATATGGGCAAAGGCTTACACAGCGCGGAGATCCATACAAGCTTTGGGAGAAAGCTGATCTCCCTGCACGGCGATGTCGGGTGGCCTTCATGTTCACCTGATCTCGCTCCGTGCAATCTCTTCTTGTGGGGCACGGACCTTAAAACCTTGAGGCCCACGAGGACACTATTCACCACGAAATCATTGCTAAACCCATTTGAAATGGCTGAACGAGTCATGCGAGTGTTCAGAAATCGTCTCAAAGAGTGTACCGCTAATGATGGCCATCACGTTGAAGACATTTTTAAAACACAGTAGAAAAAAAATCTATTTTGTATGCCCTTTCTTGTGTTGTAATGAAATTTGTCATTTGTCTTGCTGCGTTTTTGTAGAATAAGCATTTGGCTCACCCCGTACTAGGAACACACGGCTATCAAATAAAGGTGGTTCATATACACTATCTTTTGTTTTGCTGGCGGAGACAATGCTGGCCCAGTCACCACATCACTGATGGCAGTTCCTTAACCAAACATTGACGTTATGAAGTAAAAGCAATGTTTATAACAGGGCAGAAGTTGTGAATATTTGTCAATCTTCTCATTTGTTGGCATAGCTCTGGTATTCTGTATTATGGAGTACGTCTGGCGTGTCGATGAGCCAGCTGCTCCATGGCTCTATACTCAAGTTTACCAGAGAAAACCCAACACAGACCCGCAGAGAACATCAAAACTCCACGATAATGCTGGCCAGCCAGCGTCCAGAGCCTCCTCCTCCATGCAGCGATTAGAAAGCTCCAGCCAGACACCATTTCAACGCGGGTGCCAAACGGCCAAGCAGTTTTGTAGTGTTAAGACGGAGGCGTCGTAAGGCCTGTGATCTTCTGATGACTTGCTGTGGGGGAGGCGAGAGGAGGTATGGAGGGAGGGCTATGAATTTTTCCAAAACACCGACGGCCTTCCCACCTGAAAATATTTTTTTAGTTTTTCTTGCCCTTTTATCTTCGTGTCTGTCAAACAGTATAAGCCTGTGCCTGCCTGAATATTTTAGCCTGCGGCTCCTCTGCAGAAGGTGCCGGTGTTTTGTTTTAAAGTTTACAGGTAGGGCGAAATGTGAATGATGAAGCTGGGCGCAGCTCGTGACTTTAAACTTGGGATTCTTATTGGCCAAGTGCCACAGATACATAGTCACGTCACAAAGGCTGAGGTCAGCAAAACCAAGAAAAGTTCAGATAAATATCACGGGGGTACTGGTGGGGTCTCGGGTCTGAAGAGAAGGCACACCTCTTCATCACAATCCAGATGCTGGTTCTGTTAATCAGGCAAAGTTTACATAGCACCGTTTAGCTGAGATCTGGGTGATCAGTGGCCACTTTTATTAATTTATGCATTTACTCCAAACTGCTACACTTTTGTTTCATGGTGAGCAGGGAGGCAGCACAAAAAATTGAATAAAAAAATAAAGAATACAACAACGAGCTGCTTGCAGCCAGCCATGAATGGCCCAGCCTGTGCATGTAGAAATGAAAAAAAGTGTGTGAATATTTAAAAAGATGCATCAATCCCAGTGTGGAAAATTCAGATAATTTAGATTTTCTGTATTCTAAGACAAAACGACTAAGTGTGTGTGGTCAAGTTAAAGTGAAAAATTAGAATTAAAAACAAAAGAAAATTCAAAGACAGAATAGTGTGATGAAAATCTACAGTATGCCAAAATAAAAATGAAAAATAATCCAAAATATAGAACATTAAAAGGACAGAATGGTGTCCATTGAACATCAATTAAAACTGAAAAAACTAAAACACAGAAAAGAAAATTAAAAAAAAAAAAAAAAAAAAAAATTAAAACGAGAAAGTCGACACATCAGACAATTAGTACAGAACAAACAGTGCACTGAAAATCAAAATTTTGGCAGAATTAACAAGTGTGTGGAAAATAAAAGACAGCACCTTCAAGAGTACAGCAAATGAAAATGGAAAAACATGAGAATAAACCAAAATATACAACATTAAAGAGACCCAAGTGCACTGAAAATCAAGTGTGTAAAAAAATTAAAAACACAAAAAATTAATAGCCCAGTGTATAGAAAATCAAAATTAAATGACAGTTTAGAACACAGAAAACAAAGAATCCCCACCCCAAAAATTCAGAAAAATATCTACTGTATAGAAAATTAAAAACACAATACAGAAATTTAAAGTGATAATATAACCCAGTGTGTAGAAAACAGATGTCATTATTCAGTGTAGGAAAAGTGTATGAACACCAGGGGGCGCTCCAGTTCCCCAAACACCCAACACAAACAGACAGGGTAAAAGCTAAAAGTGTTTTTATTCATTGAAAACAAACACCCCCCCGCCCCCCCCCGCCACATGTATATGCAATAAAGCACAAAAACAGCACCCAGCAAGTCTTTGCCCTCTCTCGGTCTCTCGTAAAATCGCTTCCTCCTCGCAATCGTCATCCATCTTTCTCCCGTCTCTGGCTTACCAGGATGAGGCCGGGTGGCTCCTTTTATCTCAGGACGCAGGAGTGTTTCCGGTGACAAATGATTACAGCCTGGCAGGACTTGTACACCCCAAACATCCCAAGGTGCCCTGCAGGAGTATGAATGGGAGCTTGGCCCAAGGGAAGTTGACAACTAATGTATGGGGAGATAAATAGTACCCAGAGACCGTCCTTCCCTGTCCATCCATTTTATCCCAGCCAGGAAAGGAACTGAAAACACATCTGGTTGGGACCAGTTTATCCACCTGGGGTTTCCCATCCAGGTAGGGAACCTTCCCCTCTCCTGGTCAGGAAGCCCGTCCAACCCGTTTGGCACTTACGAGTGCTAACAAAACAGCAGTCCATCTTCATGAGCCACAGATCTTGCACAGGCTTGCAGGGCATCAACAGTGAAACCACAATTAGAAAATAAAACAACACAGTGAATATAAAACTGAAGACAACACCCCATCCATGCATTATTCAACCCGCTATTTCCTAACTACAGGGGGTCAAGGGGGTCTGCTAGAGCCAATCCCAGCCAACACAGGGCACAAGGCAGGAAACAAACCCCAGGCAGGGCACCAGCCCACCACAGGGCACACACACACTAGGGACAATTTAGAATCGCCAATGCACCTAACCTCCAAATCCCTTAATTATAAAATTAAAAAGGCAAAACATAGTATAGAAAATTAGAGCACAACAAACCGTGCAGAGAAAATGAAAACAAAAAAGACCAAACAAGCCCCTTTATGGAACACTGAAAAGAGCAAAAACCAGTGTGGAGGTGTAACAGATGCATATCTAGAGGACCAGGTTCACAGTTTAAAACCCGGGACAAGAGGTACAACTGGCGCCAATATTACCACTTTCTTCGTTCTCTGCAGTCAAGACTTGGCCCCATAGGACAGACATCTATCCCCCCCACTCAGAGAAAGCCCCCACACCTTCGGGTTTCAACCCTATAAAGCCAGCCCATTTCTGGAAGGTGGATTTGGATACTCAAGCGACACTTGTTAAGGACAGAGCTCAACAGCGTTTGTCCTTGTTAAATGACTCCCGCTGTGTGTGTGTGTGTTTTTTAATATTAAAATGGATTACCAGGGTGGCACTCCACACCACAACATGTTGATTTACCAGTGTACTGATTGTAAAGACCACAAGATGCCTTTGTTGAAGTCTTGTTACATGAATATGGGTGATAGGTACTGCAAACTTGCATCTAACACTGAAAACAGGACAGTGTGGACATGACGCTTTTCCCATCATTTACATCCTTAGAACAGCCATGGAAAAACTGGACAGTCTGCATCACCACCATATAAAAAACATGTTTGGTATTTACACTACGACAGAGCAGAAAGCATGCATTTATGAAATAGTGAATATACTCTTCAAAACACTGTGGCACAGTTTGGGGTCAAAGATAGAACTGGAACATGACAAGAGGTCTTAATTCAACCAAAAATCGCAGGATACTGCAAACACCCAACAACAAATTAAATGCTTCCCAGAAAGTGCGTCTATGCCCTTAATTTGAAAGTCGACAGAAATTCAGCTTCATGAACTAACATCAGGGAACAGATTTCTGAGAAGAGAAACACTGTGTTGACAAGATGTCTATTACTCACTTTGTACTTTACCAGGCACCAGGAAACGATGAATCACTTTAAATCCTGTGTGTGTACCCGGCCACAGCACCAAAGTAGAAAATAAGCAATTGCGTCGAGTGTCATCTTTGATGGCAGCAACAATTCTAAGCGTGAGAAGCAGAGGCTTTTGTTTGCATTCCTGGTGCTTAGTACATATCCCCCTCTGCTTAACCATAGCGTCATCTTTGTCCAAAAGACACCTTATTGTTACTTTTCTAGAAAGAAATGAGAACTCGGCAATGACTCTTATCAGTTATGTTTATGTAAAGGTTGGCCCAGGTATTAACCACTAATGCACTTTTGTCCCTCAGAAGAACATTTATTCGTTTTTTTGATCAGGCCTAAACCCAAACCGATCAATTACTGCTGCTACACATCCACAGAATTGGCACTATAGATGTACTTTGACAATGATGTAAAAATCAGACAGCAATTCTTCAGGGGAAAGTCTGCCTTATTAAACCAAAGCAATTAGGAGTTCTCCAAATTACCTCAATATGAGGATGCCAAAGTTTAAACAAACATTTTACAGTCACTTTTTATTTTTACATTTAAATGGTTTGCTACCTCCTGGCTTGCCACTAAATGGTGTCTTTCTCTTGAAACTCGGTTTGAACTTCCCCTTCTTTCCTTTAAGGGGTGCTCCAGGCCTGTCTGTGCGTCTTTCTGCCTTCTTGTTCTTCTTGAAATTTGGTTCCTTGTCTCTCTTCGGTCTTTTCCCCTTAGGAAAGTCTGCTCTGGCTGGCTTTACTTTGCTGGTCTCGGACCGTTTTCTTTTCTTCAGAGGCTGTGGAGACTTCTGTCCTTTTATTTTACGTTTGGAGTGAGTAGGAAACATATCTGGTATTGAAGGAAAAAACATTGAAACGGTGTTTGTGTTAGGGAGTTGACAGTTTAACAGGAAACAGAACTTGACCTCATCTCAGGGACAAAAAGAACAAGTGCTTGAAGAGATTAAGATTTTAAAAAGTGCAATCAGTGACAAAAGTCATCAATAAAACCAACAACTTTTGAATGAGTAAGTACTAACAGGACATCAAATGAATATAAACCGATGGATAACAGCAGCAAAGCTAACTAAAGAACAAAACCTGCCCTACCCCAAGACATCTGCAGCCAAGTACTGCTGAGCCAGCCATGACAGATAACGTGGGACAATTTTTCAAAAGTTTTACTTCCTGAAGATTGACATGTGGTAAAGTGAGGTCCGCAGCTGATCAGCACCATTTTAAATAAATAATCGCAACACACACGGCTTTGAGGAGAGGGCTTGGTAGCTCGGAAGAAGCTGTTGCCGGGTGCGATGCAGGCTGTCCTGCTTTTAAGTGCTAAGGGGTGGAAATCACCCGTGGTTGTAATTGATGCCAAGAGCTGCTAATCGCCACACCCCCATTTTAAAAGGGGAAGTGCGAGTGTGGGTTTGGGGAGAAAAACAAAATACGGAATGGAAGTTAGTGAAGGAAGGTGAAGACATAGCCAGTGCAGGAGTGAGCAAGTAAATGGGTGCAGGCTCATTGGGGAAAAGGCAGACAGCTGGGAGGAGAGCCCCTGTAAGAAGTGTATGGCCTACACTCGGGGGCAGTCGGAATGGGTCGCTCCCACTGAGCTGTTTCGAGGAGCAGGAATGACCAGGAGTTTGGACGTCTCACTGCGGAAGGCAGCGGGGTTGAGGAGGCTTATGGGGAGCCCCAGAGTCTGTCTGGTGATGGAGCCTATATGTAGCCGTGGGACAGAAGAGAACTGGAGGTGCGTACGGTCAGCTGCATCTGCCGATAGGAAGACTCCTCTGCTACAAGGACTGTGAGGGATTAGCAGGGGAGATAGCAGTTAAAGGAAGGAAAAAGGCACCAGGCTTTTTAAAAAGAACAGTAACTGCCAGTGGATTTTAACCTCGTTTTAATGGGATTTTTTGGATTAATTTAACCTCCACTTTACGTTATGTATTATTTATGGACTGTTTTGAAACACTGCACTATTGGAACACCGTTTTGTGTTTTTAATAAAGGCACTTTAGCACCTTCCCCTTGCTTCAGGCGGTGTCCTCATTTGAAGAGCTCATCCCACTCGCGACTAATTGACAGTGTTGGGTTCAAGAGGCTCCCAAATATGGAAGGGGGACCATGCAGCAGGACCCACACCATCACAAGATGAAGACAAATATAAAATTTGGACTGAAAGAATTACAAAATGAGAGAAACATTTTAACCGAGTTTAGATGTCTAATCACTAAATGATGCTGAAACATTACATTAGAACAATTGAATTAAAAATGTTTTGCTGCCGATTTTTGTTTGAACTCAGAAACCGACATCTCATTTCAGTATCCAACAACAGTCAGCCGGCACTGATGGATCCTACTTGTCCCGATATAGATTATTAAATGTTGCAATGTTCTGATGAAACCTTCACTCATGTTCATCACTAACTGCACCAAGATTAGCAGAGAAGGAGTCCATGCAGGAATGCAGAATATGTATCTTTCATAAATCATTGCACTTCATGGTTTTGTTTGCTTGAGGGATGTTGGACAACAGTCTGGTGCTCTGTGGCTACCAAGAATAGTCTCAACAACATCCTAGAATGCCTTGCCTACAATTTTCTCTGGCCCCACTAGCACATCTTTGAACTGATGAATGCTGAGGACGTGTCTGACACGTGGACCAACAAAAACACCTTCTTTAATGTTGGCATAATTATTTGTGGAAACATCTATTTCAACTATTGAAATCCATCATCCTTGTTCATCACTTTTACAAAATCTCTCATCAGGCCAATTTTTATATAGAGGAGGAAAAAAAGTATTGTTTGTGCACCATACTTTCCTGACCTTACAGAGCAGCTAGTTGTTTTCAACATGAGACTCTTTAGCACAGCTGTCCTATTTGCAGTACTTGGTCTATCCACACTGAACTCTTAGTAGCAGTACCACTGCTTTTGGATCATCACAGATATTCCAGTAGTAGTTGGTGTATTACATATGTATATTTACGAGAGGAAATCACAAAGCAAACGGGTGATAGCACTTAAATAGAATGGGACAGAAATTTTTAAAAGCAAATTTTTGTGATCAGCAGGCCAAAATCCTCAAGATACCACCAAAAATGCTCTGGAAGCAAATCCTTCATTGTCTAGTTTATAATCACTTTCACTACTACTTTTCATTTGTGTGTATTAACTTAATACTTTAATATGGTCAGTAATATACTTTCAAGACAGACACAAGTGATCAGATGTATTTTACTCCTGGCTTGAACGGAATGATTAACTTTCAACCCCTGATTTTTATTAAATTATCTAAAAACCTAAAATTTGCATTTGTGCTCTTGCTTGTACACAACTTGTGGCCTTTTCCATTTCTTATAGAATTACTTTAATGGGGTTAGGTATACAGTAAATTAAACTTTAAAAACTTGATAAGGCAAGCAAAACCCAGCTTTACCCAAGTTACTCAGGAAGTGTGCTAACTGCTGAACGAAATAAAATGAAATCATAAATGACTCCTCACCTTCTTCTGGTTCCTCTCCTACTTCCCGTCTGTAGTACTCTGCTTCATCCTCATCAGATATCTCAGCTGCAGCTTGCTCTTCAGATGCTCCGGGATTCTCTGCATCACTGTCACCTTCCTCTCCTATCAGCTTTTGTTTCTTCTTAATGCCTTCTAGACTTTTCTTCCTATAAGAATATCCATCTTTTAACCAACGGTGTACATGCCAGGTTTCTGCTCTGCTGGCTCAAACATCTTACTGTTCATAAGAAGTGGTGTTTACACGGCTTTACAGCCATCAGTTTAAAACTATAGTTTCAAGTCTCCAAGTTTTGTTTTAGACCATTCTGTTTAATTTCTTACTCATTAACTGCTTGTGGTATTTCTGTCAAAATTTAAAAACATACTGTATGTGTAACTAAGGATGACACAAGACTAGAATTATTGTATTTGATAGCAACACCAGTGAAATTTCACAATACCCAATACCTATTTAATGTCACAACAAAAACAAATTCCTTTCACTGGCTTTTTAATTAAAAAGTAACCCCATTGTTTAAGCAGATAATACTGTGACTTTTTTTTTGTACACAACATACATAAATACTAATAGTAACAACAAATTTAAAAATAGCAGTAATATCTATCAAGTGGCTGCCAAGCCACCATTTAAGTAACTAGTACTGGAGTTCAATAAATTACAAATTATAAAAACAAGACTAATTTAATGTGTGATACACTGGGACAACAAAGGGGGTGGTGGTGGTGGTTTAACACCTGGGGGGATTTCAGCACAGGTTTTACAAAGAATGGAACCATCATGGACTGACTACCTGATTTATCTTACCATTGTGTATTCTGACATTTCCTTATCTGAAACTGAAAAAACTGCTTAATTTATTAAAAAAAAAAAATTTTCAAACACTACTATGTTTGTACTGTTAAATTACTCTATTTCAAACAAATTCCAAGATATTTTCATTAAAGCACCAGGAGTTTATTTAAAATGGTCCCTTTGTCATGTTTGTCTCAACTTCAAGGCTTACTGTCAGTTTTACATTAATCTATTATTCAAGAAATCTTAGAACAAATGCGGTTTTTACATTTTCGGAGCATCATATATGGAGAGGTCAGACTCTTGTCTAGCCGGTCTAGACATCCAGAATTAGAGAATATACGGGACTGGTATTACTTGTATTCAATGAATTGTCAACATATGATATACTGGACGTGCTTTCACTACATTCATCACATTAGGAGTTAATACTAATGAAGTTTGTAAGCGTGTTAGCATTTGTACATTCATATTCCATAAGCAGTCTTGCCCATATTGCTACAACTGCGCATATCTGTTAACATATTACATGTCTCATCACTAGAAAGACTTGCTTTGTACTTTGAAGCATTGGAACACTAAATAAAATTTATTTTGGCATTAAAAAAAATGGGGCAGCTCATTTTATTACCGGTGTAGATAAGCCAAATTGCCACTTCATCTGAAACTTGCCTCCCCCCCCACAAACACATTACAATTGTTATCACTGCCAGCAAGCAGTTTCCTTCCACATCCCATAGTTCTATATGCGTGACTCTGACCCAAACAAACAATGAATGCAAAGCCTCTGTTCATTTATCAGGTCAGCGTAAGATACAGCATTAAAAGCTATTCATCTCGCCACCTACAAGTTAAATAATTACAACGGACATGTAATTGGTAACTTCATTTGAACTCAAAATGAATCTAATTTCTGAGCCAGTTCTATAAAGGCTGTTTCGAACCCCCACCAGTTCTTGCAACATCCCTATATGGGACTTTCACAAGAAACAGAATTCAATGGCGGCTTCCTTTTGGAGACCAGCCGTTAACTAAAAAAAAGTTAATGCAGCAATCTCTAGGAGAAAGGCCATGCACAAGTAACCTGAAGTGGCAATGTTAAAATAGGCTAAAGACAAGGTGGTGTACTGCTGTTTCATAAAAGAGTTCCAAATAGGAGAGAGGTTGTGGACCCCTATTAGATATTCAGTTAACACAGAGATTGTAGTAAATTTTTCACTGCAATTTAAAGTTCATTCAACACCCGCTACAGCACCTTGCCCAGGTAACAGTAATGTCTTACTTGTGTTCTTCTCGTTGCTCTTTTTTCATTGCCACATTCTTCTCTTGCTGTTTTCTCCTTTCTGCTTTCAGTTTTATCTGTTTCTCCTTACGTGCCAACATTTCTTGGATCTCTTCCTCTGTCTTTTGAACTGGCAGGCAGAAAACCCATAAAAGATATGGCAAAATTAACCTAGACCACTGTTACCGTTTGTTTATTTTTTTAAAGAAAACTGGATGCATCAGTAAGCGTTTACTTTATAAGAATAAAATCACAGACAAATCAGAAGACTATACAGTCATCACTTGCATCCTTTACTCAGCAGAAAAGCACAACCACATACATATTAATAGATGGGTCCACAGTATTATGGAGGTATACATTGTAAATACTTAAGATTAAAATGTCTATTGTTGCTGCAGTCTCCTTTTTAGAAAGCCTAAGACACTTGATTATATGCATTTGAGCTTTCCCGTGCAGTCTCTTAAAATACTCATCTAAAAACGAAACTGTGTACAATTTTATCATTCCTTAATTTATTATTACACAATACAAAAGCTAACAATCGTTAATAGCTCCGAAAAAGTTCAATGACGATTCACCTGTAAGTACTAAAGAAGCAGGTGATTAAAAATAGCTATTTCTAAAATTTTAGACTTGCCAAAAACAAGACTGTACATTAAACACATCAGTTTAATTTATATACAGGCTTGTGAATAAATATAAGTATTTTATAATGTCATATCTTAACAGCTTTAAAATGTTATCCTGGATTTGTTAGATTTTGGGTTATTATTTACTAAATGATGCCAAGTTTCAATTTTATTATAATTTGGAACATTACAATACTTTAAACAGCAAAACTAGTAGGTGCTCCAGAAAAACACCTATGAATGGTCTAATGTACATAAACAGAATTGGTTTAGCAATCTCTGCCACCTGAAATGTTAAGTAACATTTTTACTGTCTTACACTAGGACTTTATGTTCTATATTGTTGCTGAAGCAAGGGAAATTCCCCAAGGATTAATAAGATACTAAGTGTATACAATCGTTAGTAGATTATGTAAACATCAACTATGAAACTTCAATAAATCTGCTGTATATACCTTATTGGCTGTTAAATAATACAAAGCTCTTTATAAAATTAGGAAATACTTACCAGTACTATGATAAAGAACTTTCCCATCACCTAAACCTTCTTCTATTTTGACTAACTTCAGTGTCATTCGGGGACCAATCTGAAAGGAATAAACAACATTAATTACGATCAACTATTATGATGTTCATAGACAAGCAAAAACCAGCTCAAGTTATGAGGCACAATCTTTTCTCTAGTGATTAACAGTACTTTCAAATAAACTTTAAATCTGAAGAAATGGACAAATGAGGTTGTTAGTAAAAGGAAAAAAAAATGTACCGACAAGCGGGGAAAAAAAATGTAAATAAAACACAAGCGAGTTACACCAAAACTATGTATAATTGTTTGTACCAGAATGCATCAGTAAGCGTTTACTTTAAGAAATCACAGTAACTCTCCAATTCAGATGCTTTCATCACTTGCATTCTCCTACTGTACTGGATGCAACAGTGTTACATAACATTAACATACTTTTATTAGGCAGTGCTTTTATTCAAAAAGACTTACAATTCATAAGAGCATTCTGCATGTTTTAGTTAACGGAGTCTTGCTTAGGGTCACAAAAGAAATGCAGGCATGCACTTTGCAGTGATGGCTAGTGACTACGCTGTTGAACTGTGAAGCCTCAGTGTTACCAATTCAAAGTTAAACACAAGACAATCTAACTTCCCAGGTCTGCATGGACCACACTTGCCTCTGTGAGCCGCACAGCACTTTGTTGAGACTTCATGTTTCCACGACCTGCATAAACTTGCGGGAGCTCAGTGATATTGTGCTCTCCATCCAATTCTGCTTCGCTTTCTGATAAGTTGGCTCCACTAAAACAAAAACAAAGAGAACCCAAAAAACACTAACATTAACCAAACTAAATGCAATAAATTTAGGCTCCTAATTTTCCAAAATCTTTGAACAAATGGTTACATATTTAAGTAGGAGTATCATAAAGAACCACTGACTAACTGTACAATAAAAACTGTAAGCAGTCAACCTTTCAAGGATTTTACACAAATCAGAAAAATGAACATTTTATCATAAGATACTCAGCTAAAAAATTGCTAATGTACAGCTTCTTACGTCATTAGAAGTTCACTAATGTCTTCCAATTTGCTCATGTTTGGAAACCTTTCTTGAATTAATTTCTTCATTCCTTTGCTCATGCCGACTGGAACAACTTTTAAACTGCTGCAATAAAACAAGCAAGATGACAAGATATGATAAAATCCTCACAATTTAAACAAAAAATGAAGAAGTCTCTTCAGTCTATATGGACACATCAGTGCGTTTACTTTGAGTAGCATCATTATATACATCAGCAGAATTTTTGTCATCACTTGTGTCCAATGTATCAAAGAAAATATATCAGAGATTGTTACATTCCAAAAGAAAGTTCATCTCTGTTATGTTTCAAGGGTCTGGGCTACCTGTTAAGGCAGATTCTAACTCGCACTCATTAGGCAAATAGTATGCTGTAATGAAAATGTGCCGCTGTTCACCCTGTATATCACACCTTTTCAGTTGTGTAAAACCAAACACTAGAAATAGCAGCATTTCAGAATTATTATAATATATATTATGGATATACAACAGACAAGTATGAGGACTTACTAATGCCTGAAATCAATCAGTTCTGTTTCAGGGTCGTAATTGACCAGGATGCACCTCTTTATGGCATTCAAGCTCACCTATTAGAGGAAAAATGAAAATCAAATATTCTGCCAAAAAAAAAAAAAAATGCTGTTATACTCACAGGTAAATCTCCTAATACCCTTAATTTCTCTCAGTGCCTTTATACTTTCATTACCTCTTGGGAGAAAACACTGGAAAAAGAATGGCTTCTACATATATCAAAATTAAAAATAACTCCTTAATACCCAAACAGTCACAAGTTACTTAAACTAAGCAAAAAATCTTTGGAAAATGTATATTTTTTTATTTCATACATTTGGATAGGCATTCCTCGCATCATGTTCAAATTCAACTTTAACAATGCATTTTTCCTAGCTTAATTTTGTTTTCCCCTTTCCCAAGTATCACTCTTATCTTTAATACACTGCCACTCACGTTTTTTTTTTTGTTTTGTTTTTTTTAAAACATAAACTACTTACTGTAAACAATTTTGTTTTAAATACTTTACACAGTTTATAAAATTATCAAGGGATCCTGTTCCTCAGCCTCTCTGGAAAAGCCTTTGGTGTGGTACTGGAATGAAAGGCTGTTAGCAGACACTCCGATTCAGGTGGAGCAATGTGAATTTCATTCTGGCTGTGGCACACTGGCTCAAACTCTTGGTCTCTGCATTAATACTTGACGGGTAATAACAGTTTACAAATCCCGTCTACTTCTGTTTTGTGGACATGTAAAAAGCTCATAACCATGTACCTTGTGCTTCTTTCCTGATTGGGATATGAGGGCATCTTCAAAGACAATAAGATGAGGCTGCTTATACTGTCATTAATAATGTGAATTTATGTGAGCGAATCATTATGAAACAGAGTACAAGAACTCTACCCAAAAGCAAACCATGATCACAATACCTTGCATCAAAGCAATTGCTTTGAAAAAAATCATATGCTCTCTAGGAAGGTGAGAGAGAAGAGAAATGAGCTTTGCAGTACACAAACCCACTAAACAAAGTAAAGCAGTCTGGAAGCCTATTACATGATGGGATGCTAAGAAAATGTTGCCTAATACACAAAAACCATCAGATCTTCACTAATGAACCAAGTAAATTTTTGCTTGTCCCAATATGTGAAAATTTTCCGTCTGTTTTAATTAATGTTAATTCTAACAGAAACAAGGGTTTTAATGTTATACCTCAATTTGAAAAAAAAAAAATTAACAATGTTCTAACCAAAACAAAAATGAAATACCACCACTGGAATGTATCTGCTAATAATGACCCTATAAACCCTGTACTAAATGACAACAGTAGAAGGATTCATCAGAGCGTTTACTTTGAATACATCACCTTACTATCAAATAATTATAATGTCATCATGTGAATCCATATAAAGTGTTCCGTTTCAGTGCTAAATTGTATTTTTTTTTCTTTAGGCAAAGCCAAGAGTACAACTGTTTCTTCTCAGCACAAGTACAGTTAATAAAACACCATCCTTACCTTATGGACATTGATGGAGGGGAACAAGTTCTGGAACATAGTGGCCATAAGCTTAATATGCATACCCTGCATCCCAAAGTTGTTCAGAATCAGCAAGGGATGATGGGTAAACTGTTGGTCATGCATTCGGTGACGTTTCAAGGAAGAGACAACATCTTTTATTAGGGAATACTAGATATAAAAAAAGAAGAAAAAAATCAAACAGGAATGTGAAATTTTTAGAAATGCCAACAGACATGTATTAATCTTGGACCAGAAATATAACAAAACTCTTTTAGAACTTCAGATTACCACAACACTGGACAGACTATCAGACCGCTTGGATTATATCATGTGTACGCTTGTTTTATTTGAAGTGCATTATAACATCGAAGAGTCCAATTCCCAATATGGTCATATTCACAATACTCACAAATTAAACCATTTGTGCAGTTTAAATGTTACAAATAAAGGTCTAATGTTTCTGCTACTTTAGATGAGCATTCTGGTTTTTCATGTTATCCACCACCCCCAACTAATGTGAAATGAAACTTTCCTGTAAAATTTGTGATCACCTGCAAACTATTAGAATTTGTGTTGAAGAAAATACTGCAATAGTAAGATAGAGAGTGTTCATATATTATTCAAATAGTACACCCTACAATTACCGTTTAAGCTTGACTTGGGTTCTGGAGTGCTACTAAGATTATAGGTGTTAATTTAATAACATGGCAAAAAAAAAAAGAAAATCCTCCTTGTACATCTTTAAATACTGATCTATCCGAAATATTACATTTTAACCCTATGATATGCCGTCTTTGCAAATAATGTGGACTTCATGTGATAAACCCAGCTAATCAAACTGTTGCATTTTCAACTGAGAGAGAGCCCCACTGCTGGTGCCTATAACTTAAAAATCCCTCCTGGGTTAACTTAATAAAGCAGAAGAATTTCACCAAGCTTTCAAGGCAAAAAAAGGCTTTCATTTTTGCCTCTTATGACCTTATAGAATCAGAAATAAGAATGCATGAATCATACATGCTTTGACAGCACAATGTTGTAATCAATCAACTAAATGAGCAAGTTTAATGCGTGGCAAGATGATTTACATTTTAAGACCATGCAGTATGCGGTCACAAAAAAAAAGGGAAGCTTCGCAAGATTGAATTCAAACTTGGATGGGACACCAAACTCGTAAACATCAGACAACTCACTGGTTCGAAATAAAAATGCATTTAAAGCTTCAAAATTTCCAGACAGAAATTTGTTAATGTTTTGAAGCACAAAGCCATTCAAATGACATGCAACAGGTTAACGGAAGCAAACAATCCCAGAGAAAAGCAATTAGCAGAGAAACTGAAACACCACATTTAAGCCAGGAAAAGAATCAAAACACACACTTCATTTTACTGTTCATTGGTTTAAAAAAAAAAAAAAAAAAAAAAAAGTTTAACATAATAAAATATAACTAAGTACACGGCTCATATTTGGATGATACAGGAGCGACTGCAATGCTGTCTCCAGTTATGAGTCATTCCTGCACAAGAATAAGCAATAATAAAAGTCTGATCACTTACATGAGGTAATCTGAAAACAAAAAAAGCTGTTTTGTGATTATTCCAAAATAAAAATTATGTCTAATTTCATAAAAGGAAGCCATAAACCTTGGACAAACTTAGGTATATTCATTTGTGTATTTAAATGTTCATTTGTGGTAAGTTATTAATTAGCAAATGTCAGTCTCCACTATACAGCAATGCAAACTCACAATAGTGGATATCATAAATCTGACCAATTGATTTTCTGACTAACCTGCTTTGAAGTGTCATGTTATAAAAGCAGCTTTAAAAATTGTGTAAATTAAAACATTAATTTTGATATTCAAAACTTCTTGTGGCAATGGCACATTGTGAACTTCTCAGTACCTATACAAAAAACAGTTTGTCCTTCAGCCGAGAAATAGTTAAATGTAACAATTTAGAATGTGCACATGTGCAAATAAATACAAAAATTTCAGGCTTTATTATTAATGCTATACTTGTATACATTACAAAATAATTAAAAACATTTGCACAGAAGAATTAAAAGGTGCATACAAAGCCATCCGTAACACCTTCTTAGGGCAAAGAAGCTTTTTTTGGGTGGATAAAGAAATTTCACCTTTGGCTTTACCTTGTAACAGTACAGTACTTCATTTAAGAGAAAAAATAGGTGGTACTCTTGAACACTTAAATTCATGGGAGCGCTAGAGGAATATATTAATGCTATATTTGTCCACAGTTTCTTAAACTGAGAGATGCAAAGACTCCATAACAATTGTAATATGAAGTACCACTAAATAATTGTTAATTTCTAATCTTACCTGCTGTACATTAAAGTATAACATTGGTCCTCTTGGTAACCGAGCAAGTCTCTGAAAATTAATACAAAATATTTCAGTGATTATAGATAACAGTAAGTAAAAAAAAATCCTCACAAACGGGCAAATTCAAAATAAACAACCACCACAACCACTATTCAGAATGAGAAACTCTTAAGGCAGAAATAAAACTACTGACAATGAAATCTAACTTAATACATTTAGTGGAAAGTTGCACAACTTACTAAAACCTCATTGCTGGAACCAAAAATATTTAAATAGATACCACAAGGAGAAATGGCAAAGAAAACATAATCAGCCCCAGCATAACTAAATTCCCACCCAAAGCCTTAACATATGTTTATTTCCCAGAGTAATGTAGACAACTCTCTCAAAGTCTGAACTTAGTTCAGCCAAGGGCCAGACCACTTGCGTGTTATATCCCAAACACGAAATGCCATTTATTCAGATTCTTCAGGAAGACATTTGTGGAATAGACATATATGCTAGACTTCTACCATAAAAACCTTGAAATATTATTAACGATCTTGTTCAGGAACTACATTATTAAATTCCATTTTAATAGTCTGGGAAGAAAAAAACTTTCAAAAAAGAATAAAGCAACAGAAAATCAGAAGCACCTTCAAGGTTTACCTGTAAAAATAACCATAGGATTGGAAATGATTTTAACAATATTTTAGGCAAGTATTTTCCACCACAGAATATAAAAATATACCCACCTTACAGGTAAAATGAAACCTGCATCAATACATAAACTCTCTCCTCTAACCATTAACATTAATAAAAACATACATCAAGCGGTATTTGTTAACAACTGTTTCACAAGACATTTCATTCTATTTACACATTACAATGTATGATTTTAGGGATCATGACATTTAATTAAATAAGAAATGATGAAACCCAACATTCTTGGGGACGGAAGGACTGCAAACCTTCAAAAGCTGCTCAAGCATGGACTAATAAATTTGACAAAAAGTTATACTGGTGTCCACTTAACAAGAGAAAAAAAAGGTTTACTTACAAAATTTACATTGCTGGTGGTCTTAGAAAACATCAAAAAATGTGTCACCCCAAGAGGCCCAGCAACAGTAACAAAGTCCTTCAGTACATTCTTTTTGCGAACCTAAAAGGAAAGATAAGGAATGGATCTATTTAAAAAGAAATAAATTAAATAATCAAATTACTTCAAGAAAATGCAGAACAACACATTTTTGTCATCATAAGACAGTATCATACTTTTAAGTCTGAACCAGGGCAAAATGTCAAAGACTCTGATGCAAGTACTGACTCTTTATAAAGAAAACCAAACACCCATTGTGCAAAAAATATGCATAATATTTGGGCAAAGCTCTTAACCTGCAATTGCTGAGAGCTTTGAGTAGTGAGAAAAGTGCTATATAAATGAAAAGAATTATTATTATTATTATTATTATTATTTTTATGATTAAAAAATTGTCCATGGGCAGCACTGTGGCTGTGTATTACTTAACCATTTTCTTAACCAGAGGGCTTTCCTATTTTTTTTTTTTTTTTAATTGGAAGGAATTTCACCATTTTATGTGACACAAAACAAGGAATATTAAAAATGTCATTTTGCATCTATATTTCAAATGCAAATTGGCCAAGTGACAAAGTATGTCATAAACGCAATTATACCGCTGGAAAGAGCTTGTTTTGTTTCGCAAATCCATAAAATATGATGTTGGTAATGGAACCAAACTATGGTACCAAAAATGTCACATTTCACCTCAAAGAGAGGTGCCATGTAATTCAAAGTTTGATAAAAAAAAAAAAAAAAACTGCGTAATACCTATTAAAATTTGAAAGATCTTAGGTGGTTTATTGTGGAGATGCAGTGATTATAAAGCATAAGAGACATTTTTATACAGTTTTAACAATACATAAATTGGCAAATATGCAACTGTGTGAAAAAAAACTATTTTGGATGTTAAAGACATCTAATACTGTACTACATAACCATCTCCTAAAAGTACACGCAACTAACACAAATTAAAACGTTTGGATTATGTAGCACTTTTTTTCTCCCACAGTAAATTTAGGTCCATATTCCCCTTTTTAAAGCCTCCACATCTCAGAAACTAGAGAAAGTGCAAGCCTAAAATTTTGCACAGTAGTTTTTAGGCTCAATAACATTATTTTAGGCAAGTATGAAGCGAATCGGAAACGGCCGGTGGGGAACATTTTCTTAAATCTGCTGATATGACAAGGATCAACTCAGCAAAAACCCCGCGACGATGATCAAGAGCCTTTAGTTGTTTTGCCGATTAGTCACATGTAACAATTTTTCGAACAGCAAGGTTTTACTGATGTGGTGTACAAACCATCCTGCAGCAGCCCCTTTCAAGAATTCCGGTAAGTACTAACCTTAAGTGACTTGGCAGTGAAGGGCTCCATCGCCTTCCGCATGTCCACGACAAGCTGGCCGACATTCTTCCCAACTTGACCACGATTAAAAACAAAAGAGTGTGGGACTGTTGAGTAACTCTCTTGAGCATCGTGGAGAGATTTGATTCGGGCTCTTTTTTGATTCTTAGTCTAAGGGAGTAAGACAAAGGTTTAAATGTAGGTCACAGTATATCAAAATCGAAGGATGGCTTCGAGAAACGGAGGTTTGGCTACATCAGAGCGTTTACTTTAACACATCACAGAAAACTCAAAAAATGTGTTTAATAGTCATCATTTGAAACCAAACGTTACACATTACTGTTCTATAAAGATTCTGCTGAGTTAATGAATGCAATGGAACCAAGTGCGAAGAATGAAAAGCAAAAAAAAAAAAAAAGAAAGAACAAAACTACTCAGATCACAGCAAACGAGGGCATGTATTAAAACGCTAATGTAGGCCACTGAGCCCTACCTATGGTATGTACTTTCTGGAAGTAGCAAATAAACATGACGCAGTTTTTGTGATTTTTAGTTTCCTAATTCAAAACTTCAAACGCTAAATAAAACACATTTTACAGTGTTTCAGAACACTTACCTTGCTCTTACTCATTGCAGCGATTTACCTACTATACTCAAGTTTATCTGTACATGTAACTTTGTGCTAAAATCTCATATTTATAAAGTCTAACAGTCTGTCTTCCCAAGCTCACCACGCCGACTCTCCTCCGCACATGGCGCCACCAATGAAGAGCTTTCCGGTTCCGGTGCGTCACAGTTTTAGTGCGCCGATGCAGGGTTACGCGCTCGCATCCTATAAGGTTCCCTACACTGAACTATCGCAGGTGTTTTTCCAACATTTTTGTAAACGATTATAAGAATATTACAGAAAAGAAAAACAATCCAATAAAACTTTAAAATACCATGCCGGACAAGAGTGACTGTGGAGACCATGATTTAAAATTAAAGATTTAATTTCAATACATTTCATTTATTTACTATTTCTTACTATTATCTAATTCTTACTTACATGTCTCTTACAGATTAATGACAGTATTAGAACACTAGAAACAGAAAATGAATACATCATCATTGATTAAAAACAACACCAAACAATAGTTACAGGGAACCGTTTTCTGTGCAAGTGGTTTTTGAGTAGCCTTATGCCCAAGACTAAAAACATATCCCTGAATTTAGTGGTGCAAGAATAAGTTCTTGTAGTTCTTTGCCTGTTAATTTGTATGGCTCCTTATTCTTTCAACCAGCAGAAACACCCAGTCTTGACGAGATGTATTTTACAATGTATTTTTATTTCTGTCATCCACAAGGAAACATATAAATAGGACCTGTTGAAGCAACTATGAACAGGTACGCCAATCAATATTCACTCATGGCTAATTTAGAGTTGCCAGTAAAGCTAAAGTAGATGAATTTGGTATGCAGGAGGAAAACAAAATAAAGTACTTGGTTGGGGGAGACCCACTTGCATATGGAGAGAATGTGCAAACTCCATGTCTGGGCCAGGATCTCTGGAGGGAGTAGTTCATGAAAACCAGAAAATACTACATGTATTATGGCACTATAGTCTTCACTGTAAAAATTATACAATTACAAGGAATTTTAGAACAAGCCAAAAAAAATAACCCTGCATGTAAGTTTTACTGGAGGTAAGAAGTTTAAGCTAACTTGTTTTTTATTATTAACATGCTGCCTTTCATTAACTGTAGCCACTTATCCATTTTGGAGACATGGGGTCAAAGCCTATCCTGAAATAATTAAGTACAATTCAGGAATCATCCCTGGATGTGAAAACAAACCATTGAATGGCACACTGGCACACAATCACTCCAACTCATTCTGGACTAATCTAGAGATTCCAATGAACCAAACTTTTGCTGTCTCTGCTTGTTTTTTCCTCTCATGTCCCCATAGATGTGATCATTAAGTAAACGGGTAATTCTAAATTGGCCCAGAGGGAATGTGGGTATGTTCATGTGATGAGTCAATGCTCTGCCCAGGAGTGGTTCTTGCCTTGTGACACTATAATAGAGTAAGTAGGTTTGAGAATGTTGCAATATGGCAATTAACATGAAGGTCACATCCTTTAGAGGCCTGAATGGTAGGAAAGAAAAATTCACACAGACATTGTACATGCGAGCACCACACAAACAATGGCCAAAGTGAGATTTACAGTGTAGCCCTAATCACTGCACTAGTCTCCTCCAGATGCTCTCTACGTGAATATGAATAATGGCTCCTGAGAGTTCTCTTCTTGTTCAGCTCTCTGACCCAAATATCACAGTAAAGAGCTTTATATAAAATGGAATAGTTACTTCTTTCTGAAAAGAAGCCAGCTGGTTTAAAGTGAAAAAGACAGGTGCATTAGCCCAATGTAGGTTTCTTTTTAATAAGGATTTGCCTGCTGTCTGGGTTGAGTTCCAGGTCCAAATTGTGATGTCTTCTTTCAGGGCTGTCTGGTGCCCCGACCAGAGTGGGCTCTATAAAACGAGACGGCCCTGAGGGTGGAATAGAAGAGACAGCATTAGTGTCGCCTCTCACCCTGGAGTGGTATCAATTACCTCTGTAAAGCCAGGAAGATGATTCTCCCAGGTACACAAGCGTAACACTGCTTAAACCTTTAGTCTTCCTTTTCTTCCACAAATTGTAGATGCACACAATCCATTGCTAACAGTTAAAAAAAGTGTTGAGTTCTAGATACTTCTGACATTTTTCTATTATTGAAAAATTTACTCCACTTGATCTTTTGCTTATATGATTTCTATGTTTGTGGGCATATTTGTGAACAAGGCAGTGTGTAGTGTCAGGCAGAGCCATCTCTTATTAGGATCTCGCAGGAAAGAGTTAATCGCTCTCAAAGAGACTAACCCTCTCATGTTTACTGCTTAGAATTTCTGGAATTTGACCTCTGCTTCTGACTGGCATAGGGTTTTTAACTATAGAAATGTATTTTGGGGATATGGGAGAAAAGCTCACACAGGCAAGGAGAGAACATATTTATCTTGCCATTTCATTTTCTGTAGCTACTTATTCAATTTAGAAACAGGACCCCAAGTCTTTCCTAGCATAATTAAGTACATATCAGGTATTAGCCCCAGACAGGAAGTCAGTCTAACGCATGGCACACTGACACACACCCACACGTGAACATTCTGCACTAATCTAGACACTCCAGTTAACCTAACTTGTGTCACACTGGTTAGTCTTGTTGTCAAGGTGGATTGAGTATTTGAATCCTGCAACCATTTGCTGTCTATGTCAAGTTTATACAGGGTGACACAGAAAAACGGGAACTTTTGAAAAACCCAACAAAAATAGAAGAAATCCAACAAAAAAAATGTATTGACAGCAATTGAACCACTACAACTTGCCTTTTAAGAGACAGTAATCCAAATTATCAATGTCTGAAAATTACGTCCTGTAGATGGCGTCCTTCTTTACGCATGCATTCTTCCAATCTGCCGTTGAGGTTCCCCATTGATCGCTGCTACATCTCAGCTGGGATACCAAGAATTTCGTCTTGAATTCTTTGTTTCAATTAATTCAGTGTCCTCGGCCGAGTCGTGTAGACCCGACTCTTAAGGTAGCCCCACAAGAAAAAATCACAAACGGACACATCTGGTGATTTTGAGGGCCAGGGAATGTCACCAAATCTTGAGATGACACGGTTACTGAACAATTCTCGCACAGCTGCCATTGATTGCCTTGCAATTGATTACTAAATGGCGAGATTGTTTACAGCTCAAGGTCCCTGTTCCACAGTGCTGCCAACTGTACATGGCTGCCACTACGCATTTCAAAAGTTCCCGTTTTTCTGTGTCACCCTGTATGTTCTTCCTGCATCAACATGGGCATCCCCAGAGATACACTTGTTAATTTAAGGAGGTTTAGAAATAAAACACAGGATGCTGGATACATGAAGCATTATTTCAAACCACAGTGCCACTGTGTCACCTTAGATGCACTCCTGGAAATATTACATTCTGTAGCCTTTTTTTTTTTAACAATTTTGAAGGTGGACTTTGTTAAGGAATACTAGAGAATCAAAGCATATCATGAACATAGTAATGAGAAAAAAGAACATATCCATCTGTGCTAAACACAATCTAGAAAGGTTACAATTCCTAAATAAATCCTGCCAGGTGCTGTAATATGGGTGGTCATCACTAGTCTGTTCATCTGAGATGACACCGTACATACAACTCATAATGATGCCGGGGGGCCTACTTTAAATGTCTTGGCACTGTTTAAAATAATCAAGACATAAACACACATTGAATATTATCTTAGTACAGTAAATATACACCTTCCCCCACCCTAAGGGGCATATCAGTTTGTAAAAGCAAGTTGAAGCTTGAAACATGAAGCAGGCTCAGCGTAGGCTGTGAGGTCTCTAATCACTATAAAATCTTCAACTTGGCCTGCTTTAAATTTGCTGATGACTTCCAGGCCTTTTCAAAACCAGACACTTGCCTTTATCACTGTACAATGAATATTTTGCTTCCTGAACACAAATGGATTTTGGCCTGCTCATTACAAAAATTGCCTTTACATTTCCCTGTCATGTACTATTTTATTATCTTCGCCTATTTTTGTGATTTTCTCTCACAATATAAGCATACATACACAGTACAACAGCTGCAACTGTAACATCTGTGCTGATCTCAAAGTCATGGCATTGCTACCCGGAATGCAGCTTAGATAGACCAAGTGCTGTGAATAGGATAGCTGTGCTAAAGAATCTCTGTACATTAAAGAGAACTGCCCGCTCCGTAGGGGCAGAGAAGTGGGGCACTAAACCACTTGTCAACCCAACAAAGAGATTTTTTGCCTCTCTTCATATAACACTTGGATTGCTGAAACATTTTGTGAAAAAGATGAACAAGGAAGGTGAATGACAAGCAGTTCAAAGATCAAAGAGTAGTTTAAAGCCCCCACAACCCTGTACTGGATTGAGCTGGTTTTAATAATTGGAGGACAAAGTAAAATAGAAATATTTTACATCAGGGATAGTATTTGAACACAACATAGGAAAAGAAATCATCAGAATGAAAGCATAAGCTAGTAGAATGTAATAATCATGATTTTACAGAATGCCCAGGAGGGGTGGGCAAACCAAGATCATCAGAGCTGTGACTTTGTCTTTTACAACTAACTGTGGACCACCTGAGGTTTGCTTTTTCCAGTAATGCTGTTGACGGAGGGTTTTGTTTTTTCTCTTTTCCATTGTCAAATAATGATATTAATATTAATAGACTTTTCCACGAGTTGTTTCTGTTAATCACTTGAATTGCTCTGTTTTACTGTGTGTTTAACATAGTTTGTGTGTTCATGATGATTGTTAAATGGTGCGACTCAAACCACTTACACCTGAACACCAGCAAAACCAAGGAGCTGGTGGTGGATTTTAGGAGGCTCAGGCCCCTCATGGACCCCATGATCATCAGAGGTGACTGTGTGCAGAGGGTACAGACCTATAAATACCTGGGAGTGCAGCTGGATGATAATTTGGACTGGACTGCCAATACTGATGCTCTGTGTAAGAGAGGACAGAGCCGACTATACTTCCTTAGAAGGCTGTCGTCCTTCAACATCTGCAATAAGATGCTCCGGATGTTCTACCAGACGGTTGTGGTGAGCGCCCTCTTCTACACGGTGGTGTGCTGGGGAGGCAGCATAAAGAAGAAAGACGCCTCACACCTGGACAAACTGGTGAGGAGAGGCAGGCTCTATTGTAGGCACGGAGCTGGACAGTTTGACATCCGTGGCAGAGCGACGGGCGCTGAGCAGGCTCCTGTCAATCATGGAGAATCCACTGCATCCACTGAACAGGATCATCTCCAGACAGAGGAGCAGCTTCAGCGACAGACTGCTGTCACCGTCCTGCTCCACTGACAGACTGAGGAGACCCCACACTATGCGACTCTTCAATTCCACCCGGGGTGGGGTAAACGTTAACATTATATAAAGCTATTGTCTGTTATACCTGCATTTTTATCACTCTTTAATTTAATATTGTTTTTTTATCAGTATGTTGCTGCTGGAGTATGTGAATTTCCCCTTGGGATTAATAAAGTATCTATCTATCTATCTATGAATGTAAATGTTATTTGGTTTAGCAATTTGCACTGTAGTGATTGATTTTCACAAATGTTTTGAGCCTGGACTCAGTGAAGTGCTCTGTACAAAAATAAATTGAAAATGGAACTGATACAGAGACATTATGCCATGCTGCTGTGATAATAACATATTCCATTATATATTGTTTTGATCTCAGGACTTGCCTCCGGGCTATGAGGTGGTGAAGCAGCTAATACTGCCATCTCACAGCTTTTCATTTTGAATTCCATAATCCATCTTCCAGGTGCCTGAGATTAGTGTTTGAAACTCAAAAGTCATTGATGGTGAGAGAGAGAGAGAGACACGGAAAATTAATACACACAGAAATTTAGCGTCCCTGGGTGTGTTAAACTCCATTTTGCACTTCAATGCGCTGTACAGAAGCACACCTACAGTGTGAAAGGAGACAGATGTGCCTGCAACATGAGCCAGAAAGGGAGGGTGGGCATGGAGGAGGGCCACAGAATAATTGTCTTTGGCTTCATTTGACAGCTGAAGACAGAATGTGACTGACTGCTTTTCTAAAGTCTGTTGTTCTTCATGCCTATAGCTTTAAACTAATTAGATCATTCTGCTAGGGAACAGGATCTGCCTAAATGTTTATGAGGACATGGTCCAGGCAGTTTGTTGCTCAAGCTCCAACAGTAAAGAGGCCAGAGGATAAAGAGTTTACATTTCAGTCTGGGAGGCTTGCAAAAGCTGAGGGTGCAGGCTTTCCCACACTTTCAGAGACATTAGCCAGGGAACTGCTGTAGACTCTGCTAAATTGAAAGTCTTTCTACCAAACCAGTTTATACTAAGGATGAAACCAAGTGGTCAGTGACCGGCAGATAACAGGAATCCACAGTGCACTTTTACACTGGCAGAGACTATGCGCAAGATTACATTTAACATCTATCATGGGAAAGTCTGCATAAGCAAAGTCGTCCCTAGAAGTGTGTGAGTAGAGAAGAGCCCTTATGAAGAATTCGTAAGAGCAACACGGAGGTAAGCTGAGATGAAGAGGACTGAGAGAATAATGAGAATAATGTTTTGTCAAATGAACTTATGGTTATGTTTGGAATATGTTTCTGCCCTCTGTGACTGTTAACTGGATAAACCCGGTTTGAAAAGGTATGTATATTTATATTGTGTTTATGGCAGACAGGCATTGAGGACAAGGACACTGGACTCTAATCCACAAAATAATCAGTCCTATTCCTCCCACTGTTTTGTTGTGGGATCTTAAGCAAATCCCTAAGCCTGCATGTGCTCCAACTACAAAAACAAATATCTGTTAACAATTGTATCTTTGTATCTCCTTAGAAAAAAGTGGCTGCCATTTTTACAGCAATTATAGTAGTTCTCAATACTTGCTTGAATAGAACATTATTTTATTGCAAAACAATTACTATTAGTTTTGGTTTATGTTCACATGGAATAAGTAATGTTGTGCATTAAATGCTTAATATTTACCTATTACTGTTTGTTAGATTCAGCTAAAGGGCTATACCTACGTTTTATTAAGACATAAAACACCCCACATTCTGAAAACTGCTTAATCTAGTATAGGACTGTGAGTGAGCCGGAGCCTGTCCCAGGAACACTGGGTACAAGTCATTAGTCCATCATAGATTATTTATTGGAAGTTTAAAATATGCTTCTATATAAAGTCAATTATTTTTATAGAAGAGATTATGTGAGGTGGACCTGTGTCTATTTGCACAAATTTCACAATGTATCAGGAGCCAACTCTGGATGAGATGCCAGTTTTCTCTCCCTTACCTACACTTGCACTTACAAAGGCACAATTTAAAATCACTTGTATACTTATAGAAGTATTTGACAGAGACCTTTATCCAAAGCAGCGTACAATATCATGATACATTACAAGTGTTTACTGATCATTTTAACAGTACAGGCAGCTTAAGTGATTTGCTCTGGTTCATATATGGAGTCGGAGGTGGAGGGTCAACCAGCAGCTTTTCAGCTTAAGGGTCTAGTGCCTTCTCTAATACTCCCACATATACAGTACATGGGCAGAATGTGCATCTTCCACAGATGAGGCTCAGACTTCTAAACTAAAATGCTGGATCTATGAGGTGACAACACTAATCACTGCACCACAGCTGAGAAAGCAATCTATTTATCAAATCACTTTGTGACTGTGAACAAGTTACTTAACTTATCAGTAGGTCATAGTGAAAGTGTTTAGTTAAATTCTGTTTATTTTTATTATGCCTTGCAGTTGAGCATATGTAAGTTGTCAGTTTCCTTCTCAGTGCATGCTTTTCCAAACTTGGGTCTGAACTCTAGCCTTGATGCTTGGCTGCCAGAGACGAGTGAGCTAAATTCTTTAGGCTGGATGTCAGCAGAGGCTGTACTGACTATTGACTGGTGGCCATATCACATTGTGCTACAATATAAAAATATTAATAAACCAGTAAATCATTTGGTACCAAAAGGTGTTACTATATTTAAAAATAAATATTACACAGTAATTGTGGTTACTTTTTAGTGCAGCGTTTTATGTTAAAAAATGTATAACATTTAACAGTCTCATTTTGTTGAAGTTTTATAGGAGTCTAATTATTTCTATTACAAATCCAAACAATGGAGCGGTATGGCAGCAGGGCTAACCTCTATGCCACCACGCCATCCAGGTTATCTTGTGTACATCAAAATATTTTAAAGCATTGTTGTACCATTCATGGCATACGTTGGATCCATGGCTGAAGTGATAAGCACTGGGGCATATGTCTGGGTTTATACAATAAGCATGGAAAAGCCAAAATAATAATACATTTATTTATATAGCGCCTTTCCCATGCTCAAGGCACTTACAAAATATAAGAAAAAAACGGCAGGGTATACAGTATATAGCATCGTACGAACCAAATAAATAAATAAAGAAGATTAAGATAGTAAATTCAGAGAAAAGCCTAACAGACAACATAATTGATGGTCTGGCACACACACATACAGGTTACATGAGCATCTTGAAAGAGAGGTAAACTGAGAGAAGGGTAATAAAGTCAGGCAGAGCTAAAATAAAAAAAATAAAACAAACTTGTCCTATTGTGTAATCAAGATGACAAGTGTGACAGTGTAAATGGATGCAGGTAAAGACATCTAGGATTGTTGAACCCAGTGGTTCTCATGTTCCATCCTAGAAGCCAAACTACTGGTGCTATATTTTCATTAAAATCAAGTTCTACCTATACCTGGACTCTCACCTTAACTAAGCAAGTAATTATTTTTCAGTTTCTTTGTTTTTTTGTCAGTCTAGAAATTATAGAAGGGAGTTTGCTAAATTTTTTTTCAGCTGTACTAATCATACAAGTTACATGAGGATGATTATGTATTTGTTTATCTCAGTTTTTAAGGTTTTCATCATCATCATCATCATCATTCTGCTTTTCCAGCTGTTCTGGTTATTTGCTCTGTTTTTTAACTAATAAGCATGCCAGTGGGTCTGACATGGAAGTAGGAGCAGGATCTCAGAATTCACTGCTTCGTCCATGTTCAATTGTCATTGTTTATACACAATTACGGTGGCATACCCTACAAAAAGAAGCGAAAAATTGATAAATGACAAAAGAGAGTTAAGTATTGAAAGTTAAGGGAAAAATACAAAAATTTCTAAATTTCTCATAAATAGTATCTTTTCTAAAAGTAGAGTAAGAGAATGAAAAAGGACCAGTTAATTAAATCATTAGGTCATTTAGAGGTAAAATAACTCACTAATTGTGAAATTTGCAGGAGCCAGAAACCACAGACACATTTAACCCCCAGGATCGAACATGGGAATCAAAACAGCATAGTGTATCTATTATAATTACGGTATGCAGTGTTAAGTAAAATGAATATAAGTGGTGTCTGATGGCAAATAACACAAAGGAAACATTTAGCACAGAGGCCTAGCAGACTGGAACTGTCAGAATGTAACACTGAGATGACCATTGAGTGTTACATTTGCTCAGCTCTCTTCTCACTGTGATCATCTGCTCATTTTAAGCAATAGCAGGTCCTCATTCCATAAAGAGCTGTCATACAGTACTTGTGTCCACAATGTGTTTTCATGACTATAAGTTTCTTTATGCATGATAATATATTTACTTTACATAAAACTAATCATCTATCCACTGTTTTAGATGCACAATCTCTATCATCCACTATCCCATCACACCTACAGTCAACATACAATAGGCAAATGTTTACATCATAAAGGTTTTTTATTTGGTTGTTTTACAGTGAACGGAGATACTTTCATAAATTATGTGAAAATGCTAGTATGGACAGAGATTGTCTTTGTTTAAAAATGCCATTTTTAAATTAAAATATAGTGGTGTGGACATAGCCTATACTGGAAACCTTCACAACTTTTAGAAAGTGGACAGATTGGACTGAATGGTCTTGTCTTATTTTTTTAAATGTATGCTTTTCATTACAAATACATGTGCTGTATGACATGTACATTGTGTAGATGCTGGTTGTAATTACAAAACAGCAACATAAGTGAACAGTGAAGTATAAAAATGGCAGAAGAGGTTCTACTTGGGTTATTTCTTGGAATGGCTGAGCAGCTGCGTATCATAAAGAAGCCTTAATCAAGACATTAGGAACATTCTCTAATTGGAAAAATATTTAGAAAACATCTTCCCTGGAACCAATGAAAGCACAGAAAGACCCAATAAAGATCACAGCTTGAAAGATACAAGCCACATATTGTATTTGTATTGAAACTAAATCTCTTGAGAATTTTCCACTTATGCATGTTTAAACACTTCTCTTGGCTGGTCTAAATCTTATCTTCTGAAGCAATTGTCTGTGGAGATTAAGCACCCCTTTGTTTATTTGAAAAAATTTCTAATGATTTTAAGGTTGTTTGATGTTAATGGTCCTCTTTTACAGACCTTACTACCAGAAGCTCACAGCTTTTTGCTAATTGTTTGTAATTTTCTAGACATCTTTAAAGAATTTGCCCTTCTTTTTTTCTCAATAGCTGGAAAAAAAAACCCATAAAAAACATCTGGCCTTCAGTTAGGTGTTTGCTTTCAAGTCAACTAATTAAACATAAGCACTTGGAATCTTTAGCCAATCTATTCTGAGCTGAACAGGCAGGCTGTCAGTAGCAAGATTCAAACTCTGGATGAATAACTTCAATGTATTCTGCCCAGTTCAGTTTCCTATGATGTGTGCATTAGACATTAATGAGAGGAATTTATCAGATTCAAAATCACCTCAAATAGTAAATGCACAGAAAAGCATATTTAGTAGTTTTTCCCTCTATGAGAAGTTGAACATTCAGAAATTCTGCTGGTCAATATGGTCTCTGTCATGGGTGAGAACGTGCTGATTTTATTCCGTTAGATGATACCTAATAAAGCAAAAGCCTATATGAACATCTATGGGTTCAAGGCAGGAATCAGTCATAGAGGGGTTACAAGTCCATCACAGGGCACACTCACACTAACTCAAACAGGACAAGTTTACAGTATAGCCATGAGTTAATGGATCCTGCTCAGTCTTGATGATAACATGCAAACACCACATACTGTAGACAGTCAGTGGCTGCAAATCAGACTCAGGATTTAGAATCTCAGAGGGAGCAGCATTAGCCGCTGTGCCACTCAACATATAATTACATGAATACAAATTATTATGTTGTTTCTAAATGGTACTATTTTTGATTTACATGCAAGCTTTTGACTTTCTTACTCAGACATCCATTTTCTAATCCTCTTACCCAGTTCAGAATCACAGTGAGACAGATCCTATCCCAGCAGCATCAGTTGATGGCCAGGAACTGAGTTTTGACAGGGTGCCAGTCCATCACAAGGCACAATGATAGGCACACTAACACTCCAACATCCTGGGCCAATTTGTGTACTAAGTACTCAGAGGAATTCGTGTAGACGTAGGGAGATTCTCATACACATTTCTTTATTTAGTGGTTTCATGCTCTACCTCAAATTAATACGAACTATAAAATAAATAAAATTAGAAGCAGCCTGGCTAAGACTACAGCTTCTGTAAATCATCTGTTCCTGCAGTTCTCACATTACCAATGGCAGATATGCTCAATAGGATATAAGATTATTTACCAGTGTTAAATCAATTAGAGCCATATTGATATATTGTGTAACATTTCTGTACATAAATGGAATGGATAATTAGTGTAGAACCTGTTTTAAAGTTTGTTGTTTTTTCAATTTTCTGAACCTGCTTATTCCACCACAAGGCAGTGGGAGGCCATCCTTATGACACTGAGAATAAGACAGGAACCAACCTTGGCCTTGAAACCCTTTTGTCACATAACATATTCAAAATCTCTCAAATGCTTAGAGGCTCTGTTTAATCTAATGTGCATGTGTTGAGATATAGGAGGATAACTATGATACTTGGAGAAAAAGCAAAGCAGGTACAGGGAGAACATGAAAGTATCATACCAGACTTTCAGGCAGCAGGGCTAACCACTTTCCCACCATTTTACTTGTAACTAATAATATAATGTGCATAACTGATTCTGTTCTTTATATAACTTAGAATTTTGTATGTATACTACTGTGTTACTATGACTTATTAAGTCACAACTATGTCAGGGCAATGATAGAACTGACAGATTACAATACTCAGTTGGCTTGTGGCACTATTTTCTCTTAAGGTCTTTTTTCTGTATTTTCCTTAACTTAAATTTTGAAAAATCTTTACTCTGTTTCAGGTGCACCCACTGTATGGAAAGATGTGGAGACCAGCTGTATTGGCTCTGCTATTGTTCCTTTTCGTAGGAAAACTTTACTGTGATAGCGGTGAGGCCAAAAAAACTCAAAAAGGCGCAGCTGCCACCAATGAGGCATCAGACCAACATCGCCCATCCTCCGAAGCACACTCACAGCCAGCTGCACCTACAGGGAAATGCTCATATACATTTGTGGTTCCCCAACAAAAGATCACTGGTGCCATTTGTCTGAGCAGCAAAAGCCTCATGTCAGAGGACATCAGTGGCTTGAATAAAACTGAACTTGCCAATTTGCGACTGGAGCTGGGGGAGCAACAGAGGCAAATTGAACACATTAAGCAGATGGTGGAAGTTGATGGTGGCATTGTGAATGAGGTAAAACTGTTGCGCAAAGAGAGCCGTAACATGAACTCCAGAATCACGCAGTTGTACACTCAGCTTCTTCATGAGATCATTCAGAAGAAGGAACAATCGTTAGAGGAAACACAGCTGGAGAACCGTCTTCTCAATATCACAGCACAAGTGCTCAAGGTGTCCGCCAGCCACCAAGAGCTGGAGCGCAAGTATGGTGCCATGATTTCCCTCATCAATAACCAGAGCTTGGCCATTGCTCGTCTAGAAAAACAGTGCCTCGTCAATGCAAATGGTGGGCAGCCACATCATGTAAGTGTAATCAGTTAAAACAATAAGTGATTTTCAGTTTATATCTGTGCAGTCTTCCATACAAGCACAGTATATCTAAACATTTCAATTCAGATATATGATGGCTGGGCAATATATTGACAGAATGAAGGAACAGACCGAAGATAACACTAACTGGTCTTTAAATCATAGTTCATAAGATCACTATGTCAGTACCATTAATGTTATTTTCTCTATATGGTAAACAAAGATGGGCGTCACGGTGGTGCAGTGGTAGCACTGCTGCCTCATAATAAGGAGACCTGTGTTTGCTTCCCGGGTCCTCCCCGTTTCTGTGTGGGTTTCCTCCGGGTGCTCCGGTTTCCTCCCACAGTCCAAAGACATACAGATTAGGTGCATTGGCAATCCTGAATTGTCCCTAGTGTGTGCTTGGTGTGTGTGTGTGCCCTGTGGTGGGCTGGCACCCTGCCTGGGATTTGTTCCTACTTTGCGCTCCAGGGAGGAATGTGTTAGGATATCACGGGTTGGAAAATGACTGACTAACTGACTGGTAAATAAAACGTGAATTCTAAAGGTGCACATTTCACCTTTCTGTACATACAATTTACTGGCAGTGGTCAACATAATGGAGACAGCTGAGCAAGGGACATAAAGTTTATTGAAATCTGGTGTTTCCAGAAGGGCAGACCAGCTCATATAACAGCATGGACAAGGGTGAGAGTATGAATCTTGCTCAGGCCCCGTTTATAATCATCATGGCCAGCACATCAACAAAATTAGGCCTCAGTGGAACTGAAGAAGGGGAAATTGGCCATGAGGATGGAGTCTAGGGTATTGTCAGTATACAGTAGAAGATAGTAGGCAGTACTTTATTAGCCAAGGACAGCTCTGGCCACAAGTGAATGTTTATGCATTCTTCTGAAGTCTTCAAGGTGTAAGTCTAAACAGGTAAGAAACTCAAAATTAAATGACTTGCATTTTTTTTGCATAATATAAGACACACACTTTATTCTGAATGCTCCATCAGTACATTGCTATAAACAGAGTTCAGTGCACAAAGCACTTTTTGCAAGCAACAGACACATGTAATATGGTCAAAAATGCATCCTTTATCTGTTATGTCAGTGAACTGACAAGATCTGAGAAATTACCAGGAAAAACTAGTAACAGATAAGGGTCAACATCATGAGATCAAAGTTTCAAGCATCAAAGCCAAAACAAGAGCCAAAAATACAGGGTAAAAAAAGTCAGAAACTGGAAAAAAAATATGGAAGGCTTTTAGAAAAAGCACTACAAACAAGAGTTTTGTATCCGTAGCTCAGATAAGAAAGAAACTTTTAGATGACTTTTTATCCCGTCACATTGTTACCTGAAGATCACAATCTCCAAGGACATGCCCCTAGCAACTTGTGAAGCAGTCCCGAGGACGGGAACAAAACATAGCAGCAATAATACAAAATACAAAATGGTGGATGAAATGGTCCAAAAAATTATGTAACTTTTTTAGCGGTTGGAACTTCTGAAAAATAAATGTGATCATCATCATCAGGAATCTCAACAACCTCTAAAACAGTTGTTTGATTTCAGAAACCCATGCCAAAAACTGCATAAAAACAAATTAAACCTCAATATCATAATGTAAGGCTCTGCACACTAACAGAACCCTGCAGATCTCTGTGCTTGTACAGTGGCAAGAAAAAATATGTGAATCTTCTGGAATGACCTGGTTTTCTCCATTAATTGGTCATAAAACATGATCTAAATAATCACTGAAGTCACAAAACTAGACAAACACAATAAGCTTACACTAATAACACACAATTTATAATCTTTCATTGTCTTTATTGAGCACACCTATCAAACATTCACAGTGTACTCTGGAAAAAGTTTGTGAAGCCTTGGATTTAATAACTGATCAAACCTCCGTTGGCAGCAATAACCTCAAACAAGGGCTTCTGGTAGCTATAGATCAGTCCTTAAGGGGGAATTTTGTAACATTCTTGCTTGCAATTCTGTTTCAGCTCAGCCGTATTTTTAGAATGTCTGGTGTGAAAGGCTCTCTTGAGGTCATTCCACAGCATCTCCATTAGGTTAAGGTCTGGGTTCAGACTGGACCACTTCAAAAGATGGATTTCTTTTTTTTTTTCAAGCCATTGTATAGTAGATTTATTCTAATGTTATGGGTCATTGCCCTTCTGCATCACCCTACTGCTACCGTGCTTCAGCTATTTGACAGTTATCCTGGTATTATATCTTGATAATGATGGAAATGTATTTGCCCCTCAATGATGGCAAGCTGTCCATGGCCCAAGGCAGCAAAGCAGCCTCAAATCATGATGCTCCCTCCATCGTTTTCACGTTGGTATGCCGTGCCCTGCTCACGACATATATACTGCTGCGTATTCTTCACAAACAATTCATCTTTAGTTTCATCAGTTTACAAAACATTTTCCCAATAGGACTGGTAAACGTCAGGCGTGTAACAATGTTTTGTTGGAGGGCAGTGGCTTCTTGGTGTCCTGCCATGGACACCATGCTTGTTCATTGCTTTGTGCATGGTAAGCTCCTGAACAGAGATGTTACCTCGTTCCAATGATTTGTTCATGCCTTTTGCCATTTCTGTAAGGTTCTTGTTTACTTCACTGAGATTTCTGTGTTGTGTCTTCCAAGACATCTTGGCTGACTGCCACCTCTAGGGCAAGTGGTGACAGTACTAAATCATCTCCATTTATACACAATTTGTCTAACTGTGAACTAACAAATATCTAACCTCTTTGAAATTACTTTGTAACCCTTTCCAGTTTCATGTAAATCAACAATCTTTTATCATAGATCTTCTGAGATTTCTTTTTTGCAAGGCATGCTTCACATCAACAGATGCTTCTTGTGAACAGCAAACTTAAAATGTTTTTAGTCTTTTTTATTGGTCAGTGTATCTCTAAACCATCCTTCCAGTCTTGTTTCATTGATTGGACTCCAGGTTTGTTAACTTCTGACTCCAATTCACTTTTGTTGAAGTCATTGGCCTAGGGGTTTACATACTTTTCCAATCTATACTGTGAATGTTTGAATGACATGTTCAATATGTACAAGAACAATGTAATCTTTTGTTAAATAGTTAAAACAGGCTGTGTTTGTTCATTACCATAACTTAGATTAATATCAGACCATATTTTAAGAAACATTTATACATAAATGTGGTTATTTCCAAAGGGTTCACATACTTTTTCTTACCACTGCGTACTTCAGGTTCTAATGGCAGTAAAATAGTTTGAGGTCCATTTACCTAAAAAAGCTTCAATTCATTCAATCCACTTTCACCCAATGAAGCAATTCTTCATACCTAGTACTCTGAGTACCTACTGTACATTTGGTCTGTGAATAATTTGATAACATAAATGTTTGGTACAAAAGGCTTATTTAATCATTTAGGGGAGTCTGTAACAATATCTAATACAGCATCCTCCATCAATAAGTTGAGGGTTAATGTTCTTTGCTTGCTGCATTCCTCCTGGAGAACTCTTGACACATGGCATATACAAGTCAACTTACTGGCATGTGGCATTTAAACAATATGCTTAGCGAACTGACTTTTTTTTTTTCATCTTATTTACAATAACCTGTAATAAAATACTACATGAAGACTATTAAATGCATTCACAATATTATTTATTTGTTCAGCTTTTCAGTTCTCTAACTTACATTGTTTCTTTCTTACCGCATAATGTCCCATTTCTCTCCCGCTTTGTAAAGTATAATATTTAACAATATTAGTAGTTATAATGGTAAGGCTGCGGTGGGCTGGCGCCCTGCCTGGGGTTTGTTTTCCTGCCTTGCGCCCTGTGTTGGCTGGGATTGACTCCAGCAGACCCCCGTGACCCTGTAGTTAGGATATAGTGGGTTGGATATGATGGATGGATAATGGTAAGGAATGGTAATAGGACTTTCAGCTTGCACTGGTCATCAGAGGTAAGGGTCCACCAGCATAACTGGAAATAACACCTTGTTTCCTTGTTTGCAGGCTCATCCAGGGCAAGCAGAATCAAAAAACAAAAGTAACAGCCAGGCAGATACCAGCAATGAGATTCAGAGAGATCAGACAGCCACCCTTACCGACAAGCAGCATCAGCGGGGTCACCAAGCCATTCAGCCTCCCCCTACTTCAGCAGCCAGTTCTCCCACTGAGCCCTACGTCTTTCATGCATCTGTAACAAAAACAGCAGGTATGTCAATTGACTGCACCCATTGGGCATGGGAGGAAGAGGTGAAGGGATCAAAATCTACTGATATTATATACAGTATATTGATATTGACATATATTGATAGATTGACAGATTACTAATGACGAGAAATAAAATGCTAAATGTCAAAGAAGCCTATTTCACTGGTGAAATGCCATAAATAAGAATTCAAAGACACATGGCAAAAAATGAATATTGCTATAATGTTTGAATGATTTGTCTTTAAGGGGACATGTTAGGGCAGGTTGTGCTGTGTTATTGATATTACGTACCATTTAGATTCCTTTGATCAATTCTGGCCTTTGGTGTATTTTTATGGTCAAAGTGTCTTTTTCTGGGAAATACATTTTCATTCCACAGTTAAAAGACATGTTGTCTTTGACTTTGGCATTAGTGCATACATAAACTGAACGAAAAACCTCCACATTTCTACAGAGACCCTTTCTCACTCATACATTATTTACATGACAACTACTGTAGGTCTGACTTAGAAATTATAAATTACATATTCACATCACACGAGATACATAATTACCTCAAACTGTTAGAAAGTCTCTTATCTTTTACTAACATTCGGAGAGTGGCGATTAAACAGGCTTTTCTGAATTTGACTCTAGAGCACCACCCACTTCCATTTTCCCCAACACATAGCCACTGATTTTTCTCTGGATTGGGTTACCCATTATGAGAGAGAAGATTCTTAACTTTAGTTGAGTTGTCTACTTCAAAAATGTATTACTGTACCACCCTATTTGTATCTTAACTGTGTTTTATTCACCCAAAAATCCTTTACAATAACTGTTTTAGTATATACAGTACTTGCATTTGTTTCAAGCATAGAGATGGACTAGAACTGCTGAAAGTATAACAACGGTTGATAATTATTACCATCATATATTTCCTTATTTTGTACCTTTGACAATAATGACACTATACCCATAAACATACAGTAAGTATCAATGACCCTAAAATAGATATTTCTCTTTATAATCTTTTGCTTCAGTGCCTGTATACATGTTAACTTTGTAAGAAATCATTTCATTTAGAAACTCTTTAATGGCAAACTCTTAACAAGTAAGTGACTTAAACATGAAAAAGAATAAAGAGGGTGAATTGACAGTTGTAAATTAATGACAATACACATTTGTCTTGATTTTTATCTGTTGTTGAGTCTGCTCTACCAAGCTGTAAAAAGCAGCGATAAGGGGGGAACACAGGTCTTCTAAAAGAGAAATGAACTTCCTGAAATAACCATTTGTTAAATTTTAGGGGGTCTCTAAAATATTAAAAATTGATTTAAATTCTAATAATTAATAATAAGGTTACATTTAAAAATTACAATAAGAAACAATTTTTTTGTCTTACATTTTGCTACATTTCTGTTTCAGTTTATGCTTTGCGTGCTTTGGCTGTCAAGGTGATATTATAAGATGTCTCACACATTTTTTTAAGATTATTAAATGGAACGCACACAGTCCTGCAAGAAAAAACAGACTGTGACACCAGTCCGTACCAACTACTGGAAATTTATAGTAGCTTTTAATGGAAGGAGCGTGATCTATGATTATTTGTTAAAAAGCAAACTCAGTGTACTTAATGTGCATGGGTTCAATGAGTTTTCTTTTTTCTGAAAAAGTAAAGTTTTTATCCAAAGTGTGAATCAATGCAGAAATAAATAATTAAAAAATATATACCATGGAAGACACCGATAATAAAGAGGTCATTGAAATTGCAGGGACAAAAAAAAGAGTTTCTCACAAGAAAGGTACTTGAAATTAACTAATCATAAATCTGACTATAACAATGTTGACGAGTTCAATGAGCGGTCTTTTTTGGCAGTGATGGGAAATGTTTATATGATCCGTACAATGAACTTTATGGTATACGGAAATAAACTGTAGACAATCAAGGCAGGATAAGAAAACAAAGCTGGAAAGAACCTGGGAAAAATTAACCACTTAATGCATAAGTTTGACTAATGGAGAGTGCAGAGTTGAGACAAAGGATAAGTGAGGAAGAACAAAGTCAGGGGTTTTGATTTTGAGGAGTGAAAGGAACAAATGCCTTGGGGAACAGGTATACTGAGACAGGGATGTTGTGGGCAAAGCTAACAGGGAAACCAAACACATTGTTTTGGACAACATGAGAGAAATTGGTCTCACTGGTAAGGATGGCCTACTCCAGGTAATGGCAATTAAAGTTTTATTGTATCATACCAGAAACAGAAAGAGCAGAAGTCTGACTAAGCCCGTTTGGTGTACTGGCTAACTTACTGATCTTTTAACCCCAAGGCTGACATTATGTTGTGACCCTGAGGAAATCACTGATGAAGAGTTTGGCATATGGTGACCAAACATTCAGTAATTTCTAGGACAGATCTGTATATAAGTTGCCATGTTGGTGTCACAAATTGTTCTTATATTTTAAATATTTTATTTGTGGTATATTTAAAACGTAACTTATTTCTCATTGAAGTATTTTATGAACCGTTTAGTTGTTCAATCACCCTGTGAAAAAGTGAAAAATACAGTTCTCAGACAGAGAATGAGTAGTCCAGTATTTTCAACTAAAAAAAAAAGTTAATTACAGTGCAGCTCTCCAAAACATTTCTGACTGGTACTGCATTCGAGTTTGTGGTTAGTGACATAGTGCCATTATGTACCAATGAACAAGAATCCCACATCTCTCATTGGCTCTGTAAGGATCTGTCTGACACAAGACTGTGGGGGGACAAGATGAAGCGTTTGGGCACCACCCTGTCACCCATTTTAGTAAAAAAAATGCAAAAGATTAGCAAACAAAGGAAGGACACTAAGTGTCAGAAAAATATGCTCACATTCAAAAGGCATCTGACAAGGGAGCTCCATCCTCTTCAGGTTTGGGTTCAAGAATGACCGTGAGCTTCTGGTCTGATGATCTCCTATAGGCTTCCATTGAGGCAGAAGGGACAGGACTACTGGGTTGTTCACAGAAGTGCCATTAGCTGTATTCTTGTGCCACTGCGGATGAAAGGTGAGAAGGAGTTAACAACCACATCAGTTCATTAGAGTCTTGAAGGTGCTCCCTATGCTCTTGTGTGGTCACCCTTGTTTGGAAAGAATGTAAATCTATTGTAGCTGCTCAGCACCAAGACTTAAAGTGCTAAACTAAAAGACTTTACAGCTTATGGATAATGTCTGTGCTTTTAATCCATGAGAAAGCATTGTATTTGTTGCTTTTCATAAAATGGCGCAAAAGCACTTTTTGTTCATACAAGGTGAACTGGACAGCCATACACTTTCCTTGCAATCTTACCAAATTCCATAAAATGTAATTAAATGTTTAGTTGTAACAATAACCAGTGGGCATTTTTTCGAGTATAATGACGCTACACTTCTCTTGACTCGTTTTCAACAAACTTGTTTCCTTTGGTTAAAAACACAGATCATAACTTCATCCTTCCTAAAATAACAACATGAGAGAAATTGGTCTCACCGGTAAAGATGGCCTACTCCAGGTAATGGCAATTAAAGTGTCTAAAAACACAGATCATAACTTATCCTTCCTAAAATAACATTTTTATATTTGCTTAATTGAATTTACCATTGTGGGGGCACAGACTGGATAATGGCAGCACTGGGCTCAAGGCAGGAAACAGCCCAGACAGGGTGTTAGTCCATTGTAGGACCCACTCGTGCACACAGCCACACTCACACCAATGTGGACTCGGCGGTTAACCCCACCAGCATGTTTTTGGGGTTGTGTGAGGAAAACTTGTATTCATGGAGAAATCCCCACACCAACACAGGAAGAATGTACCAACCCCATTCAACATTTAGTCACTGGGTTTAGAAAGCATTGATGCTAAACACTGCATTATCCAGGGCTGTGGAGTCGGTAGATAAATCCTTTGACTCCGACTCTGACTCCTACTCCTTAGTTTCCGGTACTTCTGACTTCGACTCCCCTGTATTTAATATGCTAACGTATTTTCCGTGTTGATTGAAGGAAGGCAACATACAAGTCATTTAACCACAGAACTACTGGCTAGGAAGCTGACTCTCTACCGTATTGGCCAGTTTAAACAAAAGACAAGAACCCCTGAACACACATCAGGCCACAGCACACACCTCCACCTCCATCATTACACTGTTTACACTCAAATGAACTTGTTAAACACATCCATCCATCCATTATCCAACCCTTCATATCCTAACTACAGGGTCACGGGGGTCTGCTGGAGCCAATCCCAGCCAACACAGGGCGCAAGGCAGGAAACAAACCCCGGGCAGGGCACCAGCCCACCGCAGGGCACATACACACACACACTAGGGACAATTTACGATCGCCAATGAACCTAACCTGCATGTCTTTGGACTGTGGGAGGAAACCCACGCAGACACGGGGAGAACATGCAAACTCCACGCAGGGAGGACCCGGGAAGCCTTACTGCTTACTTACTGCTTACTTACTGCTACTCCTTACTGCGAGGCAGCAGCGCTACCCACTGCACCACCATGCCACCTAAACACATTATATCTGAAATAAAATGAAAACACTTTTTGTAATGTACCATAATCCAGATTACAATATGTGAATGTCAGGTTGTATAATAGCTCAGCTGAACATCACACTAGTAGTAACAAAAATTTGCACAGGTCTTTATTCTTACATCAGAGAAGTACTTCATTATGACTATTGTTTGTGAAATGGGACATTTGAACTTGCTTTATTTTTTTTTCCATTTCAATTTAAATTTATTAGAAGTCGGAGTCTGTACTTTTTTGGCAACTCTGACCCCGACTCCAGGTACCCAAAATTGTCTCTGACTCCCACTCCTCGACTCCGACTCCACAGCCCTGGCATTATCATGCCACTTTCACCCATGCTAACATTTTCCCAACTTGCTTTGCTAAATGTTTTTTTGCATCAAGTCAGTACTTGGCTTTTGATTCGCATTTCAAGCCTTGGTCAGATATTTTTCTCCTTCGCAAGATAAAGACATTAAGATAAGAAAGCACATAGGCAGAAGCAGAATTCAAAAGCTAACCCAGAGCTACCCTCTTTTAATTGTTAAAATGCTTTCTGGTGGGAAAAAAGCAAAAAACTTTTAAAGAGTTAAACTCTGACCTGTGATAACAGAGGGACAGACTGTTATTATATTCAAAGAAACAGATGTGGAGGCATTCTGAAATGGTAGGATGAGAAACTCAAACCCTACTGCTTTTCCCATGAGGGAGTCCAGGGGGAAGGGTCATCTCGCTGGGACACCAACAGTGTTAATTACTGAAAAATGAAATCAGCACCAGTGGTGAAACACAAAATAGGAGGCCCTCTGAGATCTACTGTATTGTTCTTCTTCAATCTGACTGCAATTCTAAACAGTTTTATTTGAAGCAAAGTTGCTGCAATTGGTAATTATCAGCAATAAACACAATTATCAATTCCTGTGTTTCTTTCTTTTGGGTACATGGACATTAAATAGCAGCAGGGGATGAAAATAAGGATATGGATTCTTTAACGGTTACAACTCTGCTCCTTCACCTTTTGCTCTAACCTTTTCTAGATGGCACCATCTTATGAAAAAGAAGGCATCCCTATTGCCCTGTTGTTAAAATGAGTTCTCCTACTATTTAAAGAGATTTCTCTTTTTCAGTTGAGGTTTTGCAAGCAGCACCTCCTTGGCACTGGAACACAAGAAACTCAAGAACATGTAAAAAACAACTTAAAAAGGAAAACTGAGAAACATTTTCAAATATCATATTGAAGATAAAAGTTCACAGCTACAGTGTAATGCATTAAGCTTGTCTCAAACAACAAAACGTTTTCCAGGGCATTGTTTGATTTGCAGACAAAGCACAGAAAGTGGTAATTACGTCAAGGACAACTGCAGTTTAAGGTGATCGGTTTCATTAACTAATCAATAATTCAATCAGACAGTCAGTCATTGTATTGATTGATTTATTAATCTAATTTGAATTACGTCATATTTCTTCATTTTTACTTTCTCATATACATAGCATAGATAAAGTATAGGAATCATGAAAAAATTTCACCTTGAGATTTTGTTGAATCTCGACGTTTTAGACCTTCCTGAGTCTGAAAATACCATTTTTGAAATTCTGTATGTCTGTGTGTAAACACGATAACTTGAAAACTCTTCGACCTGCTTTATATCAAAAACTAGCTGAAATACTCAGCGTTGCCCGGGAGGAAAATAAAGTTTTTTTTTAATTGTTTGAGAAAAACATAATTAAAAAAAACACAACTTTAAAAATAAAAATAAATTAACAAACAATAAACCTGGGCTTGCTTCCCAGGTCCTTCCTGCGTGGAGTTTGTATATTCTCCCCGTGTCTGCGTGGGTTTTGTGTGGTGGGTTGGTGCCCTGCCCGGGTTTGTTTCCTGCCTTGTGGGGCAGAGGGGACTGGGCGGTCTCATGGTCTGGAATCCCTACAGATTTTATTTTTTTTCCCTCAGCCGTCTGGAGTTTTTTTTGTTTTTTCTGTCCCCCCTGGCCATTGGACCTTACTCTTATTCGATGTTAATTAATGCTGATTTATTTTGTTTTCTTATTGTGTCTTTTATTTTTCTATTCTTTATTATGTAAAGCACTTTGAGCTACTGTTTGTATGAAAATGTGCTATATAAATAAATGTTGTTGTTGTTGTTGTTGTGCCCTGTGTTGGCTGGGACTGGCTCCAGCAGACCCCGTGACCCTGTAGTTAGGATATAGCGGGTTGGATAATGGATGGATGGAGAAAGAATAACTAATGTGTTTGTCTTGCGGTGTTGTATGTATGTTATCATCCAGTTGACGCTCGGAACCGGCCAACTGTATTTAATATGAAAAGCAACAGGGCGCGGTGGTGCTCAAACATAAAGAATGCTGGCTGTCACCTCCAGTTCGCCCTCGTGTTTTTTTTTAATTGTTTGAGAAAAACAAAATTAAAAAAACACGTTAAAAATAAAAATAAATTAAGAAGCAAAGGCTCACTAATGTCCTTGTCTCGCGGTCTTGTATGTATGTTATCATCTAGTTGACGCTCAGAACCGGCCAACTCTAATTTGAAAAGAAAACAGGGCCGCGGTGTTGCTCAAAAATAAAGAATGCTGGCAGTCGCCTGGTATATACTAACTGTGTAAGCCAGCACGGGATCCAAGAAAGTATTTAAATTGTCAGAACTACTCTGGGCATCTCTCAGCTAGGAGGATTCATGTTGCCGATGTGCTGACATCGTTTGTGCGTTAGCAGCTAAGCGACTGTCTTTCTTAGGAGGTGTCCTTTTGCCGGTGTACTAGCCTCGCTTACGTATTCTCACCCCGACTCTACATCTCACTTCCGGACTGGACAGACTCGCACACACACTTGCACGCGTAGAACTCTATTTAATTTCAAAAGCTACAGGGGTGTGGTGGAGCTCAAACATAAAAGAATGCTGGTAGTCGCCTCCAGTTCGCCCTCTGGTGGTCGTTCCGAGTGTCAACTGGATGATAACATGCATACAAGACCGCAAGATCACCCTCCACCCTACCCAGAAAGAGGGTGGGTTACGGCTGATTTCACCCTACAGTATTTTTAGTCGACCAATGAGGAACATGTGTACCAAGTTTCATGAAAAAATCGCACCAGCCGTTTGGACGTAATGCTGGAACATACATACACACATTGACTTTTATATATAGATAAGGAATCCTATCAACTTTTGGGCCACTTCCGGTTCTTTAACTGAATTGCAAATTTTCAAGTAAACTATGGTTATATTTACAGATAGATGATTCAAATTTTGTATAGATATTTATAATGATAAAAAACAAAACAGATAAGAAATTTGAGAAAAATAACTCAACCGGAAGTAGTATTTTATTTAAACAACCATCCGAATGTTTTGTATCATGGAAATATAAATGTGTACACGATATTAAAAACTGCATTCAATATAACGCATATTCTTTCAATAACTATTATTAATTTTATTCTAATTTATATATCATCAGTTTAACAATAACGTGTAAACATTGAACATGCCATGTAAATATAAAGATGTAATGGGAACAATAAGCTGCTACCTTCCATGTCATGTTCCTGGTAATACATTTAATTTTATGATTTTTTTTTATTTCCATCATTATCTTAATTAAATGTAGCTAAATTCAATTGTACCTATAATAATTTATTGCAAGAAACATTATACAATACTAACACCGTTTCTATGTTTTTAGGTGACTATAACTTTTTTACTTTGCACATAATCAAAGTAATGCATAACGTAATCATGAAAAAATTCCCCCACTGTTTTCGACGCTCTAAGTGCGAAAATATTATTTTAATATAAAGTTTGATAATGAACAGAGATAAATGATTGTGTATCGATACTATCAATTAGTTATGATGAGAAACAAAGAGATAGATAGATAGATAGATAGATAGATAGATAGATAGATAGATAGATAGATAGAT
>JANRMT010062827.1:12443825-12497238 GCA_026402145.1 Polypterus bichir lapradei
GCCGTTTGGTATGGGATTCGTAAAAGCAGTGTTATTATTTGTGATGCATCATCTGTTGGAATGACAAATTCAATGCATATGTCTCTGTTATATGCAATTTAGTATGGGATTCGTAAAAGCAGTGTTATTATTTGTGATGTGCCATCAATTGGAATTACAGAGACATATCAACCAGATAGTCACACAGACACTTATCCTATTATTAAGGTGTAAGGTTAAAAAGCAGAAAAATCATACACATGTACGCACGGAAACTTGAGGTTAATTGAATGCATTCTAAACCAGCTGTTTTCTTTGTGTGGTTTGTTATAACCATTACAGTCCTTTTGCAACTACAACTTACATTAGGCTAAATGGAAACTTTTGGAAAGAAGAAAAAAGTCATTATTCTTGTGAATTTGGGAAGGTCTCTCCTATCTGAGCGCTAAATGACGTGCAAACCAAGCGTAAATAGAAAGTCTCCTGTGGTGATTCCAAAGCGTCTCTTCCATGCAGTCTGCAATGCCAGCACGCCAAGGCTGATTTGTCTACTCTTGTCTAACTGAAGTGACAGCTGACACATTCATGCAGTCCTGTGGCCGAGTTTCACTTTGCTAGAAAAGCTTTATGTGTCGATTGTTGGCGTCTCACTGTACTGCTTGTGTGTTTGATAAAATGGATGGAGGGACATTTGCATGAATTTCACTCCACTTTGTGTCTTATCGTCATGATTAGTTAAAGTTTGGCTCAAATGCCAGTGAACTTTGGTTACTCTGCATTTGTGTTTGCTTTTCACTTGACCGTTCATGCATTTCACAATCCTGGGGGTCCACTTTACTACAGGCTGTTTGTCACCTTTCACTTACCTGTGCTTGTGTTACACTCTACATTGTTAGCATTGTGCAGTACTTATTTATTATTCTCCAGTGTTGTGTTGGAGTTTCACTATACTGTGCCTGTGAATTGACTGAAAAATGGATTGATGAATGGATGGGAGTGAGACTATTCTGTATATGCATTTTGCCGGAGCGTGAGCATCTGGTATTTCATCATTCCCTTCATGTATCAAACTTGTATGCATTTACCAGTAATTCCATTCTCTGTACTCACAAAACATTTTTCTATACTGTGTATGTGTTTCAGGCTTTTTTTACTGTACTGTGCCATCTTCTTCACAATACTTCTCAAGCACTTCAGTACTGACTAGCAAGCTTTTCATTATGCTGTGTTACTATTTCATTGTAGTTTCTTTGTGTCATATTACAGGACTTTGTTTCATTGCTGAAGGTGTGCATTTCATAAGAACAGAACATCAACAAACTTACAACTCAGGGTCAGCAAGCAGGAAATGGCACTGGTCAGGGGCTCAGCCCACCTCAGGGCCACTTCACCTGACATGATGGATAGATGGATGGATACAAAAAGCACTATATGATTAGATAGATAGATAGATAGATAGATATGAAAGGCACTATATAATAGAGAGATAGATGTGTAAGGCACTATATAATAGATAGATAGACAGATAGATATGAAAGGCACTATAGAGAGATAGATGTGTAAGGCACTATATGATAGATAGATTGATGTAAAAGGCACTGTATGATAGAGAGATAGATATGAAAGGAACTATATGACAGATTTAATGGTGCTATATAATAGTTGAGAAAGCTACTATAAGTTAGATATACTGTAACTGTGATATATTAGATAAGGAAATACAAAAATTGCTCAAAAATATTTGCAACACTTTTGAAGCATAGGTCAAAATAAACTAGAAATGACTGTAATGTATTGTGTGGTTAATTTGAAATGGTTCCATTTCCAATCACATGCACAGTTGTTCTTTTACCTAAACCTGTGCCTATTGTGGTAGCATCATGTACAAGATATAAACCAGTCCAGGATGTGGCACCCCTTCATAACAGGGCACATTAACAGTCACTGTCAATTTAAAATCACCAGTTATCCTTGGTATTTGAGTGAAAAACTAGGTTATCAGGAGTTAAACACATTTAAACACAGTGTGAAGATGGACACTCCTCAGAGAAAATGACCAGACAGAGATTTGCACCCAGCAATTGAAGGTGCAATATGAACAATTAAATCAGATTGCTGCTTACTCTTTAAATATTATTAAGAAAGGCCTGCTCTGCCACATACAGTTATCCCTCAAAATGGGCTTGGCACATTTTCAAGGTGTCTCCTTAGGTCTGCCAATAATTTCTTTACAGCATGTAATACGAGTGATTGAGTTATTTCTCTGTTTCTTTACCACCAACATGAATTGAGTGTATTCATAATTGTTTTAATAACTCACTGTTTGTATATACAATAGCCTAAGTCAATGAGAATGAACACTGCAAAAATTTGTAAAGACCAAATGAATTAAACGACAGCAATAAGAAGCGCTTACTTATTAACCCAATTTTTGAATAATTGTGAACGAAACCCAGCTCAGGACTGGAATTGTCCCTTTGTTTTTTCTTTTGATCTGAGGATTCAGCCCTCATTGGCTCCTCCATTCTCATCATCATCATCTTCACTTTCCTCTTCAGGTATAGACTGTAAGTCTGACACAATGAGGTCATCGAGATCATCCTCCAAAAGATTGCCCTGACTCAAGCATGTCGCCACTGTGGAGCCTGTACTGATGTGGACTAAGCTTGGATGAACCACCCGTGGATTGCGATTGATTTGCCGACTCCTGGGATGAACACAGTGTGTTCCCGGCACATAGGGATCTGCAAAAAAAAGAGGTAAATTGGTCCAAGACAAGAGCAGACTTGTACATATACAATATCTATCTATCTATCTATCTATCTATCTATCTATCTATCTATCTATCTATCTATCTATCTATCTATCTATCTATCTATCATACAGTGCTTTTCACATCTGTCTATCATAATGCCTGTCATATCTATCTGTGTATCTATTATATTATGTCTTTCAAATCTGTCTATAGAGTTTGCACCCTTAATTGTATCAATCACTTCACCGCCATATTCACTTGTCTGCTCAGTTACAGGAAATGTTTCTTAATGAGAAGATAAGTAGAGATGGCAGTGAAGCAGCTGTTCCCCTTTGGCATTTAATGTTATTGTCACCTGAGTCTTCACAGCTCACTGCTAATCAATCTATCATATAGTGCCTGTCATATCTATCTATCTATCTATCTATCTATCTATCCATCTATCTATCTATCTATCATATAGTGCCTTTCCTATCTATCTATCTATCTATCTATCTATCTATCATATAGTGCCTTTCATATCTGTCCATCTATTAGATAGTGCCTTTCACATCTATCTATAAACATACATTTTTAAAAAAAGAAAATTGATCAATATCCAGAATACATCACTCACAAACCATTACTCTGCAACAGACACCCACTGCTGACAAGGACCACATTGAATTTGAAAAAGCCACCTAGAAAGTTTACATGTGCTCCTTCCAGTTCATGGAAAAGACATCAGCATTCTGAAGCTGCTGTTTCAAAGAAGCACCAAGTCCGAGTGCAGGAAGAACAGATATGTACCGTACACAGAAAACCAATTCTTTTAGGTAGTTCATAGCCAAGACACTTTCATCATCAGCAGGGGGCTGCAAGGCTCTCAACTTGTTTAATACCTTAAAATTGCTATGGCATCATTTTTGTCAGGTGATGATGAATCTGATGCCAATCGAGACAGACCAGGAACCAGCTTCCTGTTGTCTGATTGATATTTTTGTGTAGCGTATGTACGCTTCGCTAGTCATTAGCAAAAGTGGGACATTATTAGTTAGGCAAGTTTGTGTTCACGTTAGAGGAGGCTGCACACATACAGAAAAAATTCTGTTATGGCCCCACCTCAATCTTCATGGCAAAACTACATTCAGTTATAAAACACACCTACCTATTCATCGACTATTTCAGTCACTTAAAACAAAGGGCTATGCACTTTATTGTAGCAGGACTTTGGATTCATGCAATCAATCAATCAGTAATGGGTTCCCAGGCATCCCAAAGGATAGAACTTGGGAACTTCTGCTTTAAGAAAAACCATTTCTCACTTCTGCGGTTGAAGCAGTCCTCGGCGCAGCAGCTGTGTGTGTTCCTGGTGCGTTGGCCTGTGCCTTTCGTCGGTGGCAGAATGCGAATAGGCCTCAGAAGCATCCTGCAGGAAAAGCACGGCGAGAGCACGTCCATCTTTGCAAAGCCCCTGAAGACAAAAAGAGATGGAATTTTACCACATAATAAACATGAGGATTTTCAAAAGAATTCCCAGGTTAGATGATTCACAGTTTTATCTGATGGTGCCCTTTGGCGTGTACTATACCAACTCATTATCTGGGTATGCCCACAATTTCAGTAAGGTGATACTCTCGTTTTAATCATGCAGGTTAAACTAAGCATTCTGGCCTTTCCAGCTAATATATCAAGCTTAACCAACCAACATTCAACTGTCAAATGCCATAAAGCAGTCCCGAGGCATTGTAGCTGCACACTCAGCACATAGGTATTCATAAGGCATTGTGCCAGCTCACCCGCTCCCATATGGGCACCACTCTGAAATTATTCCAGTCTCTCACTGACGACAGAATCCCAATAGGTCATTAAACTTTTTTTGCAGTGTGATCAGATTTAAAATGTACCCGCATGTGCTATGAAGCTGCTGCAGATGGTCCAGAATGCAGCAGCCCACCTTGTATTTAACCAGCCGGGATGGGCACATGTCACTCTTCTCTTGAAGTTACTACTTTTGCTCCCTGTAGTAGCACATGTTGAGTTCAAATCTCTGATGCTGGCCTACCGAGTAGTCAGCGGGTCAGCAGCTGAGTATATGGAGACACCAGTGAGGTGTTCTTCTCCTTCTCGCCGACTCACATCTGCCAGGTAACAGCGTCTGGTGATGCCACCTCTGCGTGATATCAAGTCTCAAACTAGACTCTTTTTCATGTGTAGTTCCTTGTTGATGCAACAAGCTGCCCACCTTCATTCAGACTGCTGACTCCCTCAATGTATTTAAGAAACAATTGGAGACCCATCTGTTCTTTGAACATCTAATTGATTGAAAAAGACCTTTGTGCCGTGACTCCTTATATTGTTGGTTAATTAGTTGTTTAAGTTTAATTGCTTTATCGATTATAATGTATGATTGTCAATTTATCAGTTAACACATCTTTTCATTTGTGACAATCAACTTTTGTTACCTGTCCTACTACACTTGCTGAACAAGCAGGTCCCGGCCTAATGTTACTCGATTATGTTTACCGCTTTTGTAAATCACTTTGGAGAAAAGTGTCTGCCAAGCAAATAAATGTAAATGTAAAATAAATCTGTTTATTTATTTGGACTTGGCAACATGACAGTGACCCTAAACATACCAATCTGTCAAGAAATGAAAGGTTCTGGAATGGCCAAATCATTTTCTGTTAAGATGCTGTGCACCTCAAACTTTGCACAGCACAAACAATTCTTCACGGAGGAGTGGGAGAAACTCTCCCCCAGTTGATGTCAGAGATTGCTAGACAGTTATTGGAAACTCCTACTTTAGGGGACAAAATCAGCTGTTAGGGCCAAGGGGGGGGGGGCTTGCTTTTGTTACAGACGGAAATTGCATATCAGTTCATTTTCAAATTGCATAAATGATTGCAAAGTCCAATTTTCATTGTTTTTTATATGTGACCTTTATGTTTAGATACTTTTTAAATGAAGATCAGATCTAGATACATCCATCTATCCATTATCCAACCTGCTATATCCTAACACAGGGTCACGGGGTCTGCTGGAGTCAATCCCAGCCAGCTCAAGGCGCAAGGCAGGAACAAACCCCGGGCAAGGTGCCAGCCCACTGCAAGGCACACACACACACCAAGCACACACTAGGGACTATTTAGGATCGCCAATGCACCTAACCTGAATGTCTTTGGACTGTGGGAGGAAACCCATGCAGACACGGGGAGAACATACAAACTCAAAAGCAGGGAGGATCCAGGATGTGAACCCCAGTCTCCTTACTGCGAGGCAGCAGCGCTACCACTGCGCCACCGTGCCACCCCAGATACATCCACGTATTAAAAAAAAAAACATTCTATGGAGTGTACTTACTTTTTGACAAAACTGTATAATGACAGATATATGACACAATAAACTGCTGCTGCTGCATATAATCTTGACTTCATTGACTTCATTACACACAATGGTTTCTTTAAAATGACATGGTTTACCTGAAATTTCGATGACAATGAGGGCACATAAATTCAGCAAATCCCCACATCTTGTCTACAGGCACTGGGTCATATTTCACCTTGCAGGATGGACATCTGGAAACCTGCAATTAAACTACACTACTTTAAAAGAAGTAACTCATCTTAACATGTATTACAATTAGAAATCAAAAGGGCACATTCAAGCTTGCATGTGGTTTAAGTATTGTAATCTCCAAAGCCTCAATGTGTGGATTAGCCAGCAAGTATAAGGTCATTGTTGGTTGGGACCAATCCCAGCTGCAGCCTGTGCAAGGCAGGAACCGGCCTTGAAGGGAACGACTGCCCATCGCAAGTCACACTTACGTAGGTCAAGCCATTTCAGAGTGACCCATCAATTTAACTTGCACATTTTAGGGATTCAGCAGGAAGTACGCACCTTATAGACACAGGAAAAACGATAAAGCTCTACACAGACTTGAACACAGAACTCTGGAGCTGAGAGGGAAACATGCTAACAACTGTGTGTGTTTGACCAGTCCTCTAGTGTTGCCTACATACACTCACTGAGCAAATTATTAAGGAGTATACATCTGTACACCTGCTTATCTGTGCAATTATCTAATCAGCCAATCATGTGACAGCAGCATAAGGCATACAATCATGCAGATAGACGTCAGGAGCTTCAGTTAATGTTCACATCCAACACCAGAATGGGGAGAAAAATGCGAACTCAGTGATTTCGACTGTAGCATGATTGTTGGCACCATTTCTGTAACTGCTGATCTCCTGGGATGTTCATACACATAGATTTTACTCAGGATGCTGAAAAAAAAAAAAACATCCAGTGAGCAGCAGTTCTGTGAACGGAAACGCTGAGAGAGGTAAGATGAGAATGGCCAGCTTGGCTTGAACTGACAGAAAGGTAAACACTCTGTACAACTGTGGTGAGCAGAAAAGCATCTCCGAATGTGCAACACGCCCAGCCTTGCAGCTGATGGGCTACAACAGCAGAAGACCATGCCGGGTTCTACTCCTGTCAGTCAAGAACAGAATGCTGAGGCTGTGGTGGGCACAGACTCACCAAAACTGGACTGCTGAAGACTGGAAGCACGTTGCCTGGTCTGATGAATCTCGATTTCTGTGGAGGCTCATAAATGGAATGGTAAGAACAGCATGAATCCATCCAGCTATTTGTCGACAGTCACGCTGGTTGTGGTGCTGTAATGGTGTGGGGAGTGTCTTCTTGCCACACTTTGGGCCTGTTAATACCAACCAATCATTGGTCGCTTTGAGTATTGTATTGTTGCTGACCACGTGTATCCCTTCATGGCCACATTATACCTATTTTCTAATACCTACTTTCCAGCATGATGATGCACCGTGTCACAATGCAAAAGTCGTTTCAAACTGGTGTCATGAACATGACAATGAGTTCAGTGTTCTTTTGGGTCATTCCTAGTCACCAGATCTAATCCAAGACAAAAACACCTTTGGGCTGTGGTGGACCAGGAGATGGGCAGCATGAGTGTACAGCTGACAAATCTACAGAAATGGTGTGATGCAACCATATTAGTATGGACCAGAATCTCAAACAAATGTTTCCATCATCTTGTGGAGTCCATGCCATGAGGGGTTGAGACTGTTTTGAGAGCAAAAGGAGGCCCCATCCAGTATTAGTACAGTGGTCCTAAGAATTTGCTCAGTAAGTATATATTGAGTGGTCTTCATGGATTATGTAAAAACACAAAGGACTGACAACTTATGGAACATCATAAATCCATTGCTTTTTTTCTGATGTTGAGTATCACACTCTTCATCATCACTTAAATTCAACTGAATTGAATTTTGTATTATCTTTCTCAACAACACAAAGTGAATCCAATTTATTCCTAAGGATACCCATTCTTAGGTTATGATTTTTAGGAGATATCAGGTTACCAAAAGGAAACTGAGCCTGTGTGTCAGGGCAGGATACCTTTTTCCTGGTCGGGACTCTCCTCCACCAAACCCTGTCGCAGGTCTCACAGGCAAACTGTCGGTCCTCGAAAGGGATCTGGTTTTGCTGAGCATTGTCAAACATGCGCACGTTCTTCTCCGTGAGAGGAAGCACCCTCAACATATCCGTGATTTGCTGCATTGAACAGAAAGGCAACAAATATGAGCAGGTTAGATGTTTCACTGGATTGTTTAACGCAATCTTGGGAAGTGAGAAAATACTTAAGGAGTGGAGGAGTGTACTGATACAGAATTTTGCTGGGTATCTCTGGCACTGCCCTTCAGTGGTTCAAGTCCTATCTGACTGATAGGCAAGTGTTTGTTAGTCTTGGCAACAGTAGATCCAGCTTGGCGCCAGTCACACAAGGAGTTCCTCAGGGCTCTGTCCTCGGCCCTCTTCTCTTCTGTATTTATATGCTTCCCCTTGGTCATATTATTCGTAGCTATGGACTGGGCTATCATTTTTATGCAGATGATACTCAACTCTACTTCAATGTTAAAAGTGGAACTTCATCAGAGCTTTCTCAGCTCACAACCTGCCTCAGTGAAATTAAAACCTGAATGGAGCAGAACTCTTTAAAATTAAACTGCAACAAAACTGAACTCCTGCAAATTGGGACTAAAATGCAACTTAATAAAATGAGCTCCTTCCCAGTCCATCTTGGCGGTGATCTCATCACACCTGCCTCTACTGCAAAGAATCTTGGTGTCATTTTTGATTCCTCCCTTTCTTACTCCGCCCACATAAATAACATTAAGAAACTTTCTTACTTTCACCTCCGTCACATATCCTGTGTTCGCTCCTTCCTCTCCTTTTCTAATGCTGAGAAACTTGTCCCTGCTTTTATCACATCCCGCATTGATTATTGTAACTCGCTGTTGGCAGGTGTCCCTTCTAATCTTATATCACAGCTCCAGCTTATTCAAAACTCGGCTGCAAGAGCCCTTACTCGAACCAGCAGCAGCGAGCACATCACACCCATCCTGCTCCGTCTTCACTGGCTCCCTGTGTCTTACAGAATCGAATATAAAATCCTACTAATAACCTACAAAGCCTTAAATAACCTCGCACCAAACTACATCAGTGACTTTCTCCATCACTATGTGCCTGTCCGCTCACTAAGGTCCTCTGATTCTGGTAATCTTGTTGTGCCCCACACTAATCTACACTCCATGGGTGACAGCAGGGCCTTCAGCTGTATAGCAAGTGCCCAGACTCTGGAATGACCTACCGAAATTAATCAGGTCAGCTGACTCCATGAATTCTTTTAAAAAACAACTCAAAACTCATCTGATCAGGAAGGCTTTTAGCTCTACTTGACTTTATTACCCTTCTCTCAGTTTATCTCTCTGTCAAGATGCTCATGTAACCTGTATGTGTGTGTGTGTGTGCTAGACCATCAATTCTGTTGTCTGTTAGGCTTTCTCTGAATTTACTGTCTTACTCTTCTTTATTTATTTATTTGGTTTGTACAATGCTATACGCTATATACCCTGCCGTTCTTTCTTATATTCTGTAAGTGCCTTGAGCATGGGAAAGGCGCTATATAAATAAAATGTATTATTATTATTATTATTATTAATTTTAAGAATAAGGGGGGTGTGCAGAGCTGTAGTAACTACAGAGGGATAAAACTGATGAGCCACAGTATGACGTTATGGAAAAGAGTAGTGAAAGCTCGGTTAAGAAGGGAGGTGATGATTAGTGAGCAGTAGTATGGCTTCATGCCAGGAAAGAGCACCACAGATGCACTGTTTGCTCTGTGGGTGTTGATGGAGAAGTAGAGAGAAGGCCAGAAGGAGTTGTGTTGTATCTTTGTGGACTTAGAGAAAGCATATGACAGGGTGCCTCAAGAGGAGTTGTGGTACTGTATGAGGAAGTTGGGAGTGGCACAGAAGTGTGTAAGAGTGGTACAGGATATGTACAAGGAAAGTGTGACAGTGTTGAGGTCTGCGGTAGGAGTGACAGAGATGGGATTACATCAGGGATTGGCTCTGAGCCCTTTCTTATTTGCAATAGTGATGGACAGGTTGACAGAGGAGATTAGACAGGAGTCCCCATGGACTATAATGTTTGCTGATGACATTATGATCTGTAGTGAGAAGTAGGAAGCAGGTTAAGGAGACCTTGGAGAGGTGGAGATCTGCTCTAGAGAGGAGAGGAATGAAGGTCTGTAGGACCACCACGACAGAATACATGTGTGTGAATGAGAGGGAGGTCAGAGGAGTGGTGAGGATGCAGGAAGTTGGCAAAGGTGGATGAGTTTAAATCAACAGTACAGAGTAATGGGGAGTGTGGAAGAGAGGTGAAGGAGAGAGTGCAGGCAGGGTGGAGTGGCTGGAGAAGAGTATCAGGAGTGATTTGTGACAGATGGGTATCAGCCAGAGTGAAAGGGAAGGTCTACAGGACGGTAGTGAGACCAGCTATGTTATATGGGTAGGAGAAGGTGGCATTGACCAGAAAGCAGGAGACAGAGCTGGAGGTGGCAGAGTTAAAGATGCTAAGATTTGCATTGGGTATAACAAGGATGGACAGGATTAGAAATGAGGACATTAGAGGATCAGCTCTGGTTCAACAGTTGGGAGTCAAGCGAGATTGCATTGGTTTGGACATGTGCAGAGGAGAGATGCTGGGTATAGTGGGAGAAGGGTGCTAAGGATAGAGCTGCCAGCTAACAGGAGAGGAGGAAGGCCTAAGAGAAGGTTTATGGATGTGGTGAGAGGGGACATGCAGGTGATGGTGTGACAGAGCAAGATGAAGAGGACAGGAAGAGATGGATAACGATGATCCGCTGTGGCGGATTGATGCATCAGACTTTGTTAAAAGTTTTTCTGGGGAACAATGATGGAGAAAATGTCACACATTTATTCTTAAATGCATTAAGACTTCACTTCAGGCTGTTTTGATTGGGTATTGTTATTTATTAGGGTTCAGAGAAGCTGTCTACAGTGAGATAGATTATGCCTTGGGAGAATAAAAAAAAATGTATAAACATTAATAAACATTAATTAATAGTCACTTAGTGTATCACAAGCCAAATGAAGGTTTAGAGATGTCTCAAATTGAACTTCAGATATCTTAAAATGTAGTTTACTCAATAAGATAACTGAAATTCCTTTAAGGATGTTTCAAAATATGTTTCTTTACACTGTAAAGTTAATCTGCAGTACCTTTTGGGATATCTCAAATTGAACTTGCATGTATTTTAAGTTCCTGTAAAATTTCCTGTTCATTAAGGTATATTGAAATGTATTTGAGATTTCTGATAATGGACAGTAAGATATTTTGAGATATCTGGAAATGTATTTGAGATAATGTACTTGTAGATACTGTACCTGAAAATGTTATTGAGATATCTTGAAATAATTTCATGTCATTTTAAAGATATTTTAAAATGTATTTGAAAGAAAACAAAATATATCTTGAAATACATTTTAAGATATCTGAAATGAATCTAAAAATATATTTCAGATATTTCAAACAACAGCAAATTTCAATGTATCATTAATGCTTTTTTAGATATCTTAATTCTCCTGCTCATTTTAAGGTGCCCCAAATTCATTTTGATTTTCAGATATCTTAAAATAATCTGTTACACATTTTAAGATATCACAGATTAATTTCCAGAAATTTTAACTTAACTTCTTGTGCATTTCAAGGTATCTGAAATACTGTATATTTTCAAGATATCTTAAAATAGACAGAGGTCAGGTCAGGTTGGGGAGCAGGCACTGGTACAGAACATTGCCACACCCACCACATGACGAAATAGCTCGGGATCCTGACTGGCAACCCCCCCATGCAGACACGCGGTCCAGTCCCACCCTCTGGAAATGACCCTCTACCTGCTGCAGCCAGGTGTTAGTTGGGTGTCCCCTTGGCCTGGTCCAGCCACTCTGGTCCTTAACAATTAGGATTCTGTGAGCTCTAACTGACGCTCCCTCACAATGCAGGTCATGTGCCTCATTCAGGACTCCATGAGCAACACAAAGTCAAACCAGCAGCACCCAAGGATCCTCTGAAGAGACACAGTACAAAAGGTGTCTAGTCTTCATCTCAGGTCACTGGATAGCGTCCATGTGTCGCAACCATATAGCAAAATAGGAAGCACCAGGACTCTAAAGACTTGGACCTTCATCCTTTTGCAGAGATATCAGGAGCGCCACACACCCTTTCCAGCGATCTCATGACCCCCCCATGCTCTCCCAATCTGTCTACTGACTTCATAGGAAGAGTCACGAGAGACATGAATGTCACTGCCGAGGTAAGTAAACCTCTTGACGAGGTCAACACTCTCTCAGAAAGACAGACACACTGCTGATGGCCGTGCCTAAGAGGTCATTAAAGGCCTTATGTTGGTTTTTATCCGGACACTCGCACCCCTAGACACTCATATTCCTCACTCAGTCTCTCAAGTGCCCCGATCAGAGCCTCCATTGACTCTGCGAAGATCACAGCATCGTTGGCAAAGTCAAGATCAGCAAGTCTCTCTTCACCAATCGATGCCACACAGTTGCTGTTTTTTGAGATATCTGGAAATGTATTTGAGAGATCTTCAAATGCACAGAAAGTTATTCTGAGATATCTGAAAATGTGTCTCATATATCTCTAAATGCCTACAGATGTATCAGTCTCTTGATCTCAGTCCTGCAGAACACCTTTGGGATGAGGTGGAAGGGGAGGTTTACTACTGAAAAACCCGCAGAAGTGTGTGATGTCACTGAATCAGCATGGATCAAAATCCCTAAAGAGTGTTTCCTGTGCACTTCTGAATACACATGGGGAAAACTCAAGCCGCTCTTGAGGTAATTGTGGGCCGTGTCCAGTGCTTGACAGGTGGACCTAAAAATGTTGCCACTCAATGTATGCTTGTGACAAACTACAAATATTTATCACATTTTGTAATTACATGACATGAAGGACAAACCATTACAGGAAAAAAATGGACAAAATGTTGTCACAAACTTCCATTACATTCACTCTCCTATATACTCCTCTGTGCTTACTGTATGTCATTGTTTCTGAGCCTTGTGTGATGGTCATACTTAGTTTTGCTTTGTCAGGTGTTTCACACAGTGCCACCATGACTGTGTGACCCTTGCCACTGATCATAGATGAAATGGCAATTATTTTATGTGAATCTGATAAAACTTAGTAAGTGTGTAATATACAAAAATTGACAAAATACCTGAATGTCGTTGTCTTGGGACAGTGCAGCCCTGGCATTCTGCAAAAAGAAGAGTTATAATTAGAAACCACACACATACATATGGCAATAAAACAGATCTCCACTGATCTGTCTAAACATGATAAATTAGTCAAAATGTGGGACTGTGGTTCTACCTAGCCTCTTGAGTCATCAGAAACTTGTGAAACTGGTATCTTTCTATTATATAATGCAGTTCATTTCTGTCTATCTATCTATCATATAGTGATTTAGTGCCTATGTATGGCCCAGCGCATCTATCTTACAGACAGACCTCAATATGTGCGTCTTGGGAACTGCAGGTCTGACATTGTGGTCAGCAACACAGGAGTGCCCCAGGGGACTGTACTTTCTCCGGTCCTGTTCAATCTATATACATCAGACTTCCAACATGACTCGGAGTCCTGCCACGTGCAAAAGTTCGCTGATGACACTGCTATTGTGGGCTGCATCAGCAGTGGGCAGGAGGAGGAGTATAGGAAGCTAATCAAAGACTTTATTAAATGGTGCGACTCAAACCACTTACATCTTAACACCAGCAAAACCAAGGAGCTGGTGGTGGATTTTAGGAGGCCCAGGCCCCTCGTGGACCCCGTGATCATCAGAGGTGACTGTGTGCAGAGGGTACAAACCTATAAATACCTGGGAGTGCAGCTGGATGACAAATTGGACTGGACTGCCAATACTGATGCTCTACGTAAGAAAGGTCAGAGCCAACTATACTTTCTGAGAAGGTTGGCATCCTTCAACATCTGCAATAAGATGCTGCAGATGTTCTACCAGACGGTTGTGGCGAGCTCCCTCTTCTACGCGGTGGTGTGCTGGGGAGGCAGCATAAAGATGAAAGACGCCTCACGCCTGGACAAACTTGTTAAGAAGGCAGGCTCTATTGGAGTAAAGTTGGACAGTTTAACATCTGTGGCACAGCGACGGGCATTAAGCAAACTCCTGTCAATCATGAAGAATCCACTGCATCCACTGAACAGGATCATCTCCAGACAGAGGAGTAGCTTCAGTGACAGACTGAGGAGATCGTTCCTCCCCCACACTATGTGACTCTTCAATTCCACCCGGGGGAGTAAATGCTAACATTACTCAGTTATTGTCTGCTTTTTTATTTTTATTTTTTTATTTTTATTACTATTTAATTTAATATTGTTTCTTTGTATCAGTATATTGCTGCTGGATTATGTGAATTTCCCCTTGGGATTAATAAAGTATCTATCTATCTATCTATCTATGTCCTATTTTACATTGTGCCAAATTTATCTATCTATCATATAGTGCCTTTCACAACTGTCTATCATAATGCCAGTCAAATCTATCTGTGTATCTATTATATTGTGTCTTTCAAATCTGTCTATAGCAGAGGTAGCCAACATGGTGCCCGTGGGCACCTGGTCGCCCGCAGGGACCACGTGAGTTGCCCACAGGGCATGTTCTAAAAATAGCACTAGACACCATGGAGCTCCGTCTAAAAATTGCATTTACTTGTGTTGCTGTTCTTTTTGAATCAATAACACTTGTATTGATGGAGATTGGAGGGTAGTCTGCGGTCAAAGTTCAATATTGTGCACAAGACAAACCTCCATCTCACTCTTTGGTGAGACAAGCAAACGGGCGTAGCAATGATGGAGAATAAAACGCAGTTTTTACCCCGTAAAAATAAATACAAACATGGCAGAAATGCTAAGGAAAATTTCCAGTATATTAATAATATCATGAAAGGTGAACCATGCAACTTTATGTTATTCAGGAAGTTTGTATCAAACAACTAGCCCTTCATATTACTCAGTACCCTTGAAGTAGCTCTCATTTTCAAAAAGGCTGGTGACCCCTGGTCTATAGAGTTTGCACCCTTAATTGTATCAATCACTTCACCGCCATATTCACTTGTCTGCTCAGTTACAGGAAATGTTTCTAAATGAGTAGATAAGTAGAGATGGCAGTGAAGCAGCTGTTCCCCTTTGGCATTTAATGTTATTGGCACCCGAGTCTGCACTGCTCACTGCTAATCACTACCATGTAGAAATATTTTAGAGAGAAAACTATACAGAAAGAGATCGATTAAAAAAAAGAATTTGATAAAAGAAATGTAAGCATTTAAAGTCATGGGAAAGAATACAAATATTTAGCAATTTCATAGAAATATTTCTAGGCCAGATAACTAAACAATAAGATCAATTAAAAGTAAGAGTAATGCTCTAATTGTGAAAAAAGGTTGGAATATGCATTGTGAATTATGAGACCTTCCATACACAGGCACACGTGTGCCTTTCTAAAAGATGTCCAGTCAATTCAGTTGGCCACAGTTGGACTTCAATCAACTTCTCAACACATGTCAAGAAGGATTAAAGCAAACAGGATGCACCTGATGACAATTTGGAGTTCCAAGCCAAAGGTTCTGAATACTTGTAGGAATGAGAGACTTCAGTTATTGATTTTTAATACATTTGAAAACCTTTCTGAAAATACATTTTCACTTTGTCATTTTGGACGGACAAAAACAGCAAATGTGTCATATTATCTTGGGATAAAATGTTCCTGTTTGTTAGACAAAGATTGTGAATGCTACCTGATTAAGACCAAGCATGAAATACTACAAGCCACCGCATTATCAGCAAAGTAAAGTTGTGATTTTTGTTTATTTTTTCTTTATTTTTGTGTTATCTGGTCATTTGTGTACATATCTTATCTGACCTCTTTTATTACACTGGACAGTGAAGATGTTGCTTCCTGAACACATTTGGGTGTATCACGAATATCACCTTTATATTTTCCTATCACGTACTCTTTTATTGCAATCACCTTCTGTATTTTTGTGATTTCCTCTCATATTGTAAGTATTCGCAAACAGTATAAACAACTACAACCGGAACATCTGTAATGATCTGACAGTCGTAGCCCTACGACTAGGAAGGCAGCTCAGATAGACCAAGGACATGTAACGAAGAGTTTCATGACATTAAAAAGAACTGGCCGCTCTGTAAGGTCACAAAAGTGTGGCACATCAACTGTAAAAGAATAATTAAAAGGTAACATCATTTTAAGGTAACTATAGCTAAGTATTTTAGTTTGCAGTGTGTACATTGAAATATATAAGAATTGGTTTTCGAAAACTACTGAGATGGTCAAGTAAATAAAGAATGTACCAGAAGAAAAGTTGATATAATACACAAAATGTAGTGAAGGATGTAAGAGATGGCTAAGAAATCAGCAGACGTCCTGTAAACAACCAGAATGGACACAGTTGTTATATGCACAGAAATTTTAAAGCTGGTGGCTCAACTCAAAGGGTATAAGAAGAACCAGAAAAATAATAATATATAGACTTTTATTTTAAACTATAGCTTTCCCCCATGGCTCCGCCCGTGTAATAGTGAAAAAAGTAGATTAAAAATCAATAAGAAAAATTTTAAAAATGTAATCATTTGTATTGAGAAGAATTTATTTTGATAGCTGTCATATCCGAGGGCCTCTTGATATTCAATATTTTTGGTTTTGCTATCGGGGCAAAAATGTAGCTATGATCTCTTTGCCAAAAATGTAAAAAATTGGCAAGATATCACTGGCCAAGCAGAAGGCAGGTACACTCCAACATCAAACGGTGCCACTGTATCGGATCGTGTTCAGCTCTGATGGGCGAGTGTCCCCTGCATGAGGAGAAACAGCACGTGGCCGTCATATCTCTGCCAATGAGCAGGTACCCTCCAAAACAACACGTAACTGTGATCTCCCTCTCTCAAAAACGTCAAACGTTACTCCTCAACAACGTGTAGATGATAATGTGCGCTGAACAAACAGGTATCACTAGCTAAGTGGAGGTAACGTGCGCTACAACACGTGGCGAGAGGTAGAGCGACTCGAACGGAGGCTGGCACGTGAGTGAGGAGGGCCCCGCCCGGCTCCCTACTCCTGAGGTCCCACCTCCCCCTTCCCTTGGACCAGCCTGTCTCTTGGATTTGCGCAAATACATCGGTGCTGCAACTGAACTCTAATACTTAGCGCGATGAGAGAAGTCGCAAAATCAATCGGAATGTTCAAGCAAATTATACAAAAAAACCCGATCTAAATCCGTTAAGTAGTTCTCTCGTGAAAAGAGGACAGACATACAGACAGACGTTGGATTTTATATATAGAGAGAGATAAGTGAGGCCGTAAGGTTGTGAAGAGAAACTTCTTAACATTTTTGCAAAATTCACCTTTAACACAAACTGTAAATCAACTGGACCAAGGACACGATTGTTTCATTGACCCTCAAGGGACACAAATCAATGCATACCTACCTGACTTCACCATCCTTCTAATCCACCCTGTTACTAAAATGCCTTGGTTTAATAATCTCTGGTCTCACCTGTTGTTATTGGGGGTAGGAGAATCACTCAAGAGCGCCCCCTACGGATCAAACTGCTGGATTACCTGTTGCTGCATGTTCCTCTGTGCCTGCAGCTGCCGCTGTTCTTCTGCTTGGACTCTCCTGACCACATTCTACAAGGGAAGAAAATGATTAATTACAGAGTACAAAACTTCCACACTGCAAATGGAGTGAAGACTGCAAAATGGGAATTCATAAAAGGTGGAGGAGATTGACACTGCAAAGGCACTGAGCTCCTGTTTCTAACATTTTGTGATCGGTTATTTAATGTGTGAAACATCACCTAATGTCACCATCGGTTATCCAAGACCTGATGTGAACATAAAAGAGGGTTGCAGTACAGCAGATGTACAAAGGATTCAGAAAGTATTCAGCTCTCTTCACTCTCTGCGTTGTAGATTTCATTTTAAATTGACACATTTGCTATTTTTGCAAATCCAAAATAACAAAGTGACGACATGCTTTCAGAAAGGTTTCCAAATTTATTAAAACTGAAGTCTCTCCATCTTGTAAGTATTCACACCCTTGGCTTTGACATTTCAAGTTGTCATCAGGTGCATCCTCCACGCTGGTATCTGGAAAGTTGCCGGTTCGAATCCCCTTTACTGCCAAAAGGGATTCTACTCTGATGGGCCCTTAACCTGCAATTGCTCCAGGGGTGCTGTACAATGGCTGACCCTGTGCTCTGACCCCCAGGGGTATGCGAAAACTAACAAATTCCTAATCCAAGAAATTGTAGAAGGTGAAATAAAGAACAAAAACAAAATCCTGTTTGCTTTAATTCTCCTTGAGGTGTGTCGAGAACTTGACTGAAGTCCACCTGTACCCAACTGAATTGACTGGACGTCTTTTACAAAGGACCACACGTGTACCTGTGTATAGAAGGTCCCACAATTCACACTACATGTCAGGACAAAAACAGATCTAAGGAACTCTCTGTGGACCTCTGTGATCAAATTGTGGTACGGCATAGGTCAGGGCAAGAGGATCAAACCATTTCTAAAGCCTGTGAGTGTTCACAGGAGCACAGTGGCCTTGATAGTTGTAAAATGGAAGAAGTTTAGAACCACCAGGACTCTTCCTAGAGTTGGCCTCCAAGCCAAACTAACTAACCAGGCAAGAAGCGGCTTGGTCAAGGAGGTGAATAAGAACTCAATGGTCACTCTAACAGAGCTTCAGAAATCCTCTGGTGAGACTGGAGAACTTGTTGGAAGGATGACCATCTCAGCATCACTCCACCAGTCAGACGTTAATGGTAGAGCAGCTAGACGGAAGCCTCTCTTGAGTGTAAGGCATATGAGAGCCTGCTGGGTTTTATCCAATGACAGCCCACTTGGAGTTTGTTCTGATGAGACAAAAACAGAACTGTTTGGGCAGTGCTCCATGTATTGTGTGTGGCGAGGACCAAGCACTGCCCAATACCACCCTTCTGAACACATGTTGCACTTGGTCATTATGAGTTTTTGAGTGTAGACTGATGGGCAACAATGGCAAATGTGTCCTTTTAAAATTAAATCTACAACACAATAAACTGTGCCGAAACGAGAGGGAGCTGAATACTTTCTAAATGCACTTTAAGTGAAGGCCGAGGACGTACAGTGAGAGAGCTCCTACCTGGATAATCTGGTCATTCCTCAAGTCATCTTCATCTTCTTCATCAAGCTCTAAATAGAAAGAAAATACTTTGTGGGAAAGGCAAAAATCAAACATCATTTTACAAATTACAGAATATCTCACACCGTTTGTGCCAGCCAAAGAAACTATAAGCGACATTTTTTTGAATAAATGGGTACCTTTGTGACAAACCATGGAGTACGAATGAGAGATGGCTGTGCTGATTGTGCTCATGCACGTGTACAGGCAATCACCCAATTCCCCCATTAAGCCCTCTGTGGCCGCACGCCATTTTCGCCAGCACACAACTACACTCACTAAGTCTGAGCAGAACCTGCTGTGGTCCACAGACCACAGACACACTTCACCACAGTTAGGATTATTTGGAAACTGTATTATCTGCACTCAAAATGCGCTAAGCACGCTTGCAATGCATGATACTCGAACATGGACTTTGGGCAATGACCTAACTCCATAGATCCACGTGACTCTTTTTAAATGTACAACCAGAGGCAGCCTTAGGGGTGTATGGGGCCTAGGGCTGACCAACCCCATGCGGGGCCGGTTACGTCAAACGCTATTACAGGTATGTGTGGACTGTATAAACTTGTGCGAGAATTTAATAAAAAAAATGTTAAAATACCGTATATACTTGCGTTTAAGTTCTCCCGCGGAAAAGTCGGGGCTTGATTTTACCGCATAATTTTTGGTATTTTATAATGTCGGTCGTATAAGTTGAATGCGGAAAACTCACGCTATTGGTCCAAGAGGTTACGATATGCTAACGCCCACCTGAGAGAGTAACCACGGAGCACACGGCCTTTTATTTCTCTCTATTGTACCTACGTGACCACACGGTGATACCCGAACGATTCTGAAGCGACGTTTGGACTGTTTTGTGTTTTTTTGTGTCTCACATCCCATACATCTTTATCATAAGAGCATCACTTATCTACGATGGAGCATTCGATCAGAAGAAAAATATGAAGCTGGTTTTAAATTAAAAGTGGTTGAAGTGGCGAAAGTAATTGGTAAATCTGCTGCTGCTAAAAAATTTCATGTGTCTTAGAAACTGGTGCGAGATTGGGAGAACCAAGAAGATGTAAAAAAAGAAAAAAATTAATTGTCGTATTTTTGAATGGTCATATAAGTCGGGGTCTGATTTTATGATCGATTTTTCCCCGACTTATACGTGAGTATATATGGTACACCGGATTTTCTCATTATAGTATTCTGCTAAATTTTTGCAAGATATCACCCAGACTTTATCAAAATATAACAATATAATCTATTAAAAAAAAGTGCAATTCATAATTCATGACAATACCACGACAGTGCGAAATGCGATGCGGTGTCATGTGGAAATTAGCAGGGCCTCTTCTAGAAAAGTACACTCTAGAGTCTTGCAGGATGTCATAGTCGTAACTCACGCTGATGTCATGTCAGCCAGTTATCATGTTTTTGTGCATTAATATTCGGACATGTTTATGGCCTACAAATAAAATGTGAGTTTCAGTGTTAAGACAGGAAGTGTGAAATTAACGTACAGGTATCATCGTGAAATCTGTTACCGGTTTCCAGGTTCAGAGACGAAAATCCACTTTTCTTGCCTTCCGACTGGAAAAGTCGTTGATGACATCTTCATAGTCTAATCTGGATGCTATGTCTTTTTCTATAGATAGGATCGCCAGACCGCAAAGCCTGTCGAGACATGGTTGATCTATACTGGAGAATATAACTTGACACATCCACTCGAACAGGTCACGCAGACCTCAAAAGCGGGGCCCCCTTAGGCGTGGGGTCTGGGGCAGTCGCCCCACCTGCCACCCCCAAATGCCGCTCTTGTGTACAACATGAATCTCTGTGTTTTCATTATAGCTGCACTGTCATTGTTGGAGCAGCTTTTTTTCAGAACTCCATTCTTGTCTCAGTTCACCATCATGCAAACCCCCTCACTAGGGGCCAGTGGTCAGATCACACTCCATCTTAAAAACGTACCGTCTGAATTTAAGCGTCAGCAATGTTTATCAGTCGGTTAAGCATGTTGATTCACACTGAGGAGGGCGTGTAGTGTTAAAAGACGGATTAAGGAACAGTGCCAGCCGCATGCTCACGAACAATGAGAAGGTTAAAGGTTCTGGGTGATCTGAGATGCAACATTAAAGCAAATCAACATACCTTATCCTCCCCACCTTTCCTACAAAAGTCACTTTTGATGTCCTAAGATATGTAGAAATATTGGTTTTAAGTCAACATGTATGTCATTCAGTCAAGGCTTGCTATTTATTTGTTAATTTTGACCCACACCCAACACTCTCCCACCCTCATAGCTGTTCCCCAGTGCCACTTACAGGCACCATCAGCTTCACCCTCTGATCATTCCTCTGGCGTCTGACCTTTTAGAGGTCCTTACCTTGATCCTTCATTAAAATGATGCACTTGGCAACCATAGGGTGGTCATTGTTATATCGGCGCATCAACACCGTAGCTTTCTCCAGGGAGACTTTTCCATGAAACTTTTCCCGGAAGCGCCTTACGCTCTTCTCCAGCTGAAAAAAAAAAAAAAAAATGAACAGGGCAATTAATTAAGAATTGCAAAATGGAAGAAGTCTGGGACCACCAGAACTCTTCCTAGATTTGGCCGCCTGGCCAAGCTTACTGACCAGGCAAGAAGCACCTTGGAGCATAGAAGCCTGAAGAATTGTGAAATGGAAGGAACCTCCAGGACTCACCCAAGAGTTGGCAATCCTGCCAAATTGAGTAACCGGGCAAGAAGGGCCTTGGTCAAGGAGGCAACCAAATACTCCAACTACTAATGGTCACTCTAACAGAGCTTTAGAAGACCTCTGCTGAGATGTGAACCTTTCGGAAGGGTGACCATCTCAGCATCACTCCGTCAGTCAGGCGTTTATTCTAAAGTGGCCAGACGGAAGCCACCCTAGAGTCAAACACATACGAGAGCCCACTTGGAGTTTGGTCTTATGAGATAAAAAACTGAACTGTTTGGGCAGAGCTCCATACACTGTGTCTGGCAAAGACCAGGCTCTGCTCATCACCTTCCTGATACCACATTTTCACTTTGTCATAATGGTTTTAATGGTGAGTGTGGATTGATGGGTAACAATGACAAACATATCCTTTATCGGAGAGATGACAAAGAACCCAATGGTCACTCAGAATTCCTCTACTGAGACAAAGAATCTGTTGTAAGGATAACCATCTCAGCAGCCCTCCATCTATTAAGTGTTTATGGTAGAGTGGCCAGATGGAAGCCACTCTTGAGGCATTTAAAGGACTCTGAGCACATTGTCTGGTCTGATGAGATAAAAACTGAACTCTTTAGGCAGAACTCCAAGCAGTGTGTCTGGCGAAAAACTCGCACAGCTCATCACCTGCCTAATATCATCTTCACTGTGAAACATGGTGGTGGCAGGATCATTCTTATGGGGTTCAGGGATAGGGTGACCAGTCAGAAATGAGGGAAGGATGAATGAAGCCAAACAAAGAGAGGTCATTGATTGTCACCTGCTCCAGAGTACACATGACCTTAGACTGGGGCAACAATTCAGTATGACAATGACGTGAAACATACAGCCAAGATAACACTGGAGTGTCTTTGGGACAAGTCTCTGAGTGTCCTTGAGTGACCCAGGCATAAACCTTACAGAACATCTGTGGAGACACCTGAAGATGGTAGTTCACAGATGCTTCCTAACCATTCCAATGAAGCTTGAGAGGATCTGCCAGGAGGAATGGGATAAACTGCCCAAAGCGAGGCGCGCAAAGCTTCTAGAGACTTACCAAGAAGACTCAAAGCTGGAATTGCTGCCAAAGGGGCTTCTACAAAGTACATTTACATTTGTTTGCTTGGCAGATGCTTTAATCCACAGCGACTTAACAAAAGAGGTAAACATAATCGAGTAACATTAGGCCTGGGCCTGCTTCTTCAGCAAGTATAATGGGACATGTGACAAAAGTTGACTGCCAAAAGTGAAAGGATGTAATAACTAATAATTTTACAATCATAGATAACAATTGATAAAGCAATTAAAATTACTGCAATCATAGATTACAATTGATAAAGCAATTAAACTTAATATAACCACAAATTAACCAACAATACAAAAGATCACAGAGCAAAGTCTTGAACAGATATTCATGGAACAGATGGGTTTTCAAACGCTTCTGACTTAAAAGTCTGAATATTTCCATAAATTAGAGAGTTCACTTTTTGATTTTTAATAAATGTGGAAACCTTTCTGAAAAATGTTTTCACTTTGTTATTATAAGTTATTGACTGCAGATTCACAAGCAAAAACGGCAATATTATCCTTTTAATATTTAACATATAACCAAATGGAGCGTACAGAAAGTGAAAGGGGGCTCAATATTTTCTGATTGCACTCTGAGTCCAAATCAGAATGGCCAGTAAAACTGAAAAGAAAAAAAAAAGGTGGGAAGTGTAAAAATGGAGCTGAATTACAAGAGACAGGAAAGTTACCTAATGCCTCGGCAAAGAGATGCAGGAATCAGACGTCACGTCTAAGAGCTCCTCCAGATATCGGGTCCTCATATAAAAGAGGAGGGAGCACAGCTCTTTATTGACAAAACAAAACTTCTCTCGTCTTAATAATCCAAGGAGATCTGTTTAGCTTCTTGACCTTGACTTTTGCTTAGTGTTTTACTTTTGTCATTTGATCCTCATTCTGATTTCTGGCATGTTTGGCCCCATGGCTGAAGCAGACCAAGTTACTGTTCTAGCCTGCCTTCCAACCATTTTGTTTTCTTTAAAAGAGAAGACTTTCTTATTTGCAGTGGTGATGGACAGGCTGACAGACGGGATTAGACAGGAGTCCCCGTGGACTGTGATGTTTGCTGATGACATTGTGATCTGTAGTGAGAGTAGGGAGCAGGTTGAGGAGACCCTGGAGAGGTGGAGATCTGCTCTAGAGAGGAGAGGAATGAAGGTCTGTAGGACCACCACGACAGAATACATGTGTGTGAATGAGAGGGAGGCCAGAGGAATGGTGAGGATGAGGGGAGTAGAGTTGGTGAAGGTGGATGAGTTTAAATACCTGAGATCAACAGTACAGAGTAATGGGGATTGTGGAAGAGAGGTGAAGGAGAGGGTGCAGGCAGGGTGGAATGGGTGGAGAAGAGTGTCAGGAGTGATTTGTGACAGACGGGTATCAGCAAGAGTGAAAGGGAAGGTCTACAGGACGGTAGTGAGACCAGCTATGTTATACGGGACCAAAAAACTGGAGACAGAGCTGGGGCTAGCAGAGTTAAAGATGCTACGATTTGCATTGGCTGTGACAAGGATGGACAGAATTAGAAATGAGAACATTAGAGGGCCAGCTCAGGTTGGACGGTTGGGAAACAAAGTCAGAGAGGCGAGAATGTGTTGGTTTGGACATGTCCAGAGGAGAGATGCTGGGTATAATGAGAAAAGGGTACTAAGGATAGAGCTGTCAGGGAAGAGGAGAAGAGGAAGGCCTGAGAAGGTTTATGGATGTGCTGAGAGGTGACATGCAGGTGATGGGGGTGACAAAGCAAGATGCATGGGACAGAAAGATATGGAAAAAGATGATCTGCTGTGGTGACCCCTAATGGAAGCAGCCAAAAAATGAAGAAGAAGAAAAGAGAAGAGTCTCAAAGATGCTATCAAGAAGTTGTTAGTATCAGGACATCTTTCTTGTTTTTCTTTATTGCGTGTTTGTTCTGCCACCAATGAAAACTGGCAGATCCCAAAACACATTTTTTAGAAAAGAGGCAGGAGGTTAGGCTTAAGGTTAGGGTTAGGTTACGTTAGACTGAATATAAACCTAAAGACTAGTCGAGGTCAATACAGTAAATAGTTTTATAGATCCAAAACACCAGTGCCCAATCCAAAACACCATTGAAGAGACAAAGCAAGATTCCAGGCTACCTGAAGCTCAGACTCACTGGTAGGCAAGGAATATGATTAGAGAGCTCATCCACAAACTCGGACAAGTCAGTCAGTCAGTCATTTTCCAACCTACCATATCCTAACACAGGGTCACGGATGGTCTGCTGGAACCAATCCCACCCAGCACAGGGCACAAGACAGGAACAAACCCTGGGCAGGTCACCAGCCCACCGCAGGGCACACACACCCACCCACACTAGGGACAATTTAGGATCACCAATGCACCTAATCTGCATGTCTTTGGACTGTGGGAGGAAACCGGAGTACCCGGAGGAAACCCACAGAGACACGGGGAGAACATGCAAACTCCACGCAGGGAGGACCCGGGAAGCGAACCCTGGTCTCCTTACTGTGAGGCAGCAGCGCTAAACTCGGACAAGTGACACACATAATTATTAACCTATTGTTTAATTTTGTACACTTAATAGGCTCTACGCACAATCTCTTCCGAATTCTGTGTCAGCCAGTTGCTGCACTTCCGCCATTGATATCAAAACAGACTGGCTATGGCGTTTTTCATCCGATCGCTTTAAGATGTGCCCAGGCTTACGGTAAACGACGTAAGTCACAATATTCAGACATTGTGCCAAACATCAGGAGTTAAAAAGGAAAAGGGTTTCAAATTCTATGTTTCAAGCTATATTCACAATTCCGAAGGTAAGATCCGGACGTATTACAAACCTGTGTCTACTATGAACTTACACGGGACAAATATGTGATTACATTAGGCTTCCTTAAAAACACAGAATTTAAATATTTGGTCATACTTTATTCAGGGACAGACGAATGTGTATGTAAGCGTAATACATAATCACATGAGTCTGTGGGACATCGTACCTTGTGAAAAAGCAAACATTTCTGTCTGAGCCAGCAAAACTATGAAATGTCAAATCGCTGCTTCATTGTAAGGGTCTCTGTTTGTTTCCTCAGCTGGAGTATCTCCTCTCTAAAAGTGACTTGTTTTCATCAAGCGCCAGGTCGACAACTGCTGCATCCGGAGCCAAAGTGTTGTTGTGGTCTTCGAGGATTTTATCCTCCCTCTCCTCATCCGGTGTGTCATCCTGCATTGGTCACTTTCTCCTCTCCTAAGCCCCCGGTCTTGAAAGTGTAACAGAGAAACTGTTCCACTGCTGCTCCCTTCATTGACAGTTGCCGCTCTGTCCCACACCCTGACTCGCAGAAATCCTCTTTTTTTTTAAATCCCGGCTACAAATTGGGGTATGGGGACTAACTGTAAAGCTCGACGATCCATTTAGATCAGGTTTCCACCTCGGAGGTAAATTTATGAAAACTAAGCACCTTGTTGTAATTACTGGAAGCGCGTCAGCTGTAGAGCTCTCTGTACACTGAAACGTAAAACTTCTTTTTCTCAGACATTCTCGCCACTAAACAAAAATCACAACTGCAGTATGTAGAAAGAAAGTGACTGAGCGTGCTGGGATTTCACCGGAAGTACGTCAGCTCTACCGAGTGCGTAAAGCCTATTAAGCCTTTTTCCCCTATTGATTATGTCCCAATATAGGTTTTATCCATCCATCCATTATCCATCCGCTATATCCTAACTACAGGGTCAAGGGGGTCTGCTGGAGCCAATCCCAGCCAACACAGGGCGCAAGGCAGAAACAAACCCCGGGCAGGGCACCAGCCCACCACAGGGCACACACACACCCATACACCAAGCACACACCAGGGACAATTTAGGATCTCCAATGCACCTAACCTGCATGTCTTTGGACTGTGGGAGGAAACCCACGCAGACATGGGGAGAACATGCAAACTCCACGCAGGGAGGACCCGGGAAGCGAACCCCGGTCTCCTAACTGCGAGGCAGCAGCGCTACCACTGCACTCCTCCCACAGTCCAAAGACATGCAGGTTAGGTGCATTGGTGATCCTAAATTGTCCCTAGTGTGTGGGTGTGTGTGTGCCCTGCGGTGGGCTGGCACCCTGCCAGTGGTTTGTTCCCTGCCTTGCACCCTGTGTTGGCTGGAATTGGCTCCGGCAGACTCCCGTGGCCCTGCATTTAGGATATAGCAGGTTGAATAATGGATGGAAATTATTTTCAGTTATCAGGAAATATTCTGTACAGTTTTCTTTACTATTTTGTTTTTCCAGGGTGCTGTTATTTTGTGAAACTCTCATTAAGACACAACAACATCCAGAGAGTAAAGTAATTAACGTAGTTAGCAAACCATCACAAGAATAGATGAAAAGTTTGTTGACACCTCACCATCACAAGAAATGGAAAGAATAAATAAGCCCCAGAAAAAATAATATAGTATTAAAAAATTTTTTAAAACCTTTCAAATCATAACAGTGCTTAATTTTGTTAAGGCAGTATGTCTCCTCACCCCACTGCCTCTGTTTCTGTCCGTCCAGCCTGATCGCACCACCTTGTTTGATCTTCTGTGATCACAGGAAAAGTCTTTGGAGTGAAGGTGAAGTTTAACCAAAGGACTTTATTATTATTATTATTATCATCTGAATTATTATACATGGTGGCTCCCTCAATACTTTGGACCTGCTTCCAAGATGGCTGCCCCTTGCTGAGTGTTTGTAGTGCAGACATTAAGTTTGAAGAAGTCATCCATTCTTTTCCTAACCTGTAGATCCAGTTCAGAGTCATGGGGGGGCATCTGAACACATGCAAGTGTTGGTGTGTGTTGTCAGGGATGCCAGGGGGGACGACCCGGCCGGGACGCCATGAAGGACCGGAAGAGGGCGTGCGCCCACCTTGGACCACATGGGGGCCGTCACCCTGGTGGTTTTGGGGGCCACGGGTAGGGGGCTTGGAAGCCCAACCCCGTAGGGGCCCATAGTCACCGCCAGGGGGCGCCCAGAGAGGCCTTGGGGACCCTGGACCTCAGCACTTCCGCCACACCAGGAAGTGCTGGGGGGAAAAGAAGCAGGGACACCCGGAGTGCTTCCGGGAGTACAGCCGGCACTTCCGCCACACGGGGGCGTGTCGGTGGAAGGTTGCCGGGAAGCACCTGGAGCACATCCGGGTGTGGATAAAAGGGGCCGCCTCCCTTCATTCGGGGCTGGAGTCGGGTGAAAGTAGGACAAAGCAGGAGAAGCGAGAGTGGAGGCAAGAAGAAAGGCAGTGTGTGAGAGAGGCCTGGACTTTTGGGGACTTGAAGGGATTTGTGTGCACTTTAACGACTTGTATATATTTGTAAATAAACGTGTGGTGGTGCATTAACAACATGTCTGCCTGTTTGTGCCCGGGTTCCGTTCACAGTGTGTAACATGTCCCGCTGTAACGGCCAACACAGACTGCCTGATGGGTTAAGAATGTGAAAGGGAAAAGAATCTGAATGTCAGCTAAAAGTGTTCCTTGAAGATCTTCTCGATCAAGCACACATGAGTTATTGACATTAACGGTCGCCTTGTAAACTTGATTTTAACCATCCAGTAGTTTTCTAAACCTTATTCTAATTCAAGTGGTCAAAGGGACCCAAGCCCGCTGATGTCATTGTGAGATAAGTAATGGTGCTGGACAGTTGAGGATCACCTCCTAGGCCAGTGGTTCCCAAAGTGTGCGCTGCAGCGCCCTGGGGAGCCGTGAAATATTACAAAATTTTCATAATTTTCTTTCCATTTTCAATTCAATGTCTGGCGGACCTGGTGCAAAGCAGTAACTCACTTAGTAATAACCATTTGCGGAAGCCTCTACAAATGGTTACTAGATGGCGCTCTACAATAATTAAGTTTCTCGATTATTTTAGTAGTTTGTCGAACTTTCTCGCTACTTTGTCTTCGTAGGTAAATAGCTGTCGGTTTCGTGCGGTCTTAGTGTTGAATTAGCTTTCGGAGACTGTATCAACTGTATATTGTTGTGATTTAAGTCAAGTAAAGTTTTTGAAGTATTTCTTCTCGTATGTATTTTTAAAAATGGACTGTTTTTTTTTTTACTAAACAGTAATAAACGTTGTGCGAGTGAAAATAAAGAGAGCACACCGTCAACCAGAGTGTGAAGAAGCGCAAATATCGAAAATATGATGACAGTTATTTGGACTTTGGTTATATGTTGACAGAAGTCAATGGTGAAGAGAGGCCGCAGTGTGTACCGTGTATGAAAGTTTTGGCACCAGAGTGCATGCTACCAAGTAAGATGAAACGCCATTTAGAAACCAATCATCCCAGCGTGGTTAGTAAATCTCCTGACTACTTTACCAGAAAGTTAAAAGAGTTAACTCAACAAAAAGGTACTTTATATAAGCAGGCATCAATACCAAGCAATGCATTGCTAGCATCTTACAAGGTGGCACATAGAATCGCACAGACTTCTCTCGTTCAGGCCGGCTGGCTGGCTCATCCTCTTTTTTTTTGCCCCAATGCCACGCTCTCACTCGCCAAGCCTTTTTCCTTTCCTTTTCATCTCTTTTTTTCATTCTCCTTCTGTTCCGGCCCGTTCTTATATGGCTCCGTGGGCGCAGTGTCTCAGTCGCGCACCGCAGGAAGCTGATTTAGCAATTGAGAACGATCGCACCCTCACATGCAGGTGCCACTCACCCCAATTACTCCATCAACTCCCCGCGGCAGCGCAATCGCAAACACAGAGATGGACACAATGAATGGATTATTTAAAAGCCGCCAGTCTTTTGTAGCCGCGGACCCGCTACACCACAATCCCATTAATTATAATTAGTTGAATTTGTTCAATTACATTTTTTGGTGATCTTAAATACGTGTTTTATTTATTTTTACTTAACCCTTTAATTAAAAAAAAATATTGGCTATTTCTCGAATTATAATTTGACTTGGGGGGGGTGGTGCACCTTGGGGAAACCTGGATTCAGCAAGGGCACCGAGAATCGAAAAAGTTTGGGAACCACTCTCCTAGGCTGACCCGAAGTATGCAGTACCACTCCAAGGTGAAAGGGGCACTATCACTAATGGTCTCACCTACTTTTTCCCTCACAGTGCGGAGAAGGCACTCAAAGAGGTCAATTGAGCCAGAGAAATATGTCGCGTTTGAACTGACGATTATGGCAGACATTTTCTGCAAAAAAGGAAATGAAAATCTACTCTATATATATACAAAATCCTAAGTCTAAAAGTGCAACGATTTTATGTGACATTTTTATGTCACGCTTTAAATCAAGCTCATTGTAAAACTTACATACAGTACAGGCCAAAAGTTTGGACACACCTCCTCATTCAATGTGTTTTCTTTATTTTCATGACTGAAGGCATCAAAACTATGAATGAACACATGTGGAGTTATGTACTTAACAAAAAAAGGTGAAATAACTGAAAACATGTTTTATATTCTAGTTTCTTCAAAATAGCCACCCTTTGCTCTGATTACTGCTTTGCACACTCTTGGCATTCTCTCGATGAGCTTCAACAGGTAGTCACCTGAAATGGTTTTCACTTCACAGGTGTGCCTTATCAGGGTTATTTAGTGGAATTTCTTGCTTTATCAATGGGGTTGGGACCAGCAGTTGTGTTGTGCGGAAGTCAGGTTAGTTGGACGATCATTTATTTTTCAACAGGACAATGACCCCAAACACACCTCCAGGCTGTGTAAGGGCTATTTGACCAAGAAGGAGAGTGATGGAGTGCTGTAAATGGTCATGAGAATAAAGAAAACACACTGAATGAGGAGGTGTGTCCAAACTTTTGGCCTGTACTGTATACAGGTATATGTTTGGTATCATTCTTTTCTGAATTTATTGAACTTTAATGTGATGTTGTTAGATTTTTAGATTCTTATTCCATTTTTTTAAATTAGAAACTAAAAAATATCAAGCATGCAAAAATAACACATCCCGCAAGACAAGACTTAACCGAGAGTGCCAAGAGATTTAACCACGACCTGGGCCAGGAAATAAAAGACAAAGAGTAGGACAGCTGCTGTACAGGCTTTTAAATGTTCAAATTGCAGCTCGAGATGCAGATCACATGGCACAGCAGCAGCAGCAAGCCAGCAGCTGATCGAGCAAAGAGGAGGTAAAAAAAAACTACAGTGGTACCTCGGTATACGTCCTTAATCCGTTCCAGATCCTTTGACTTATACCAAACAGGACGTATACCAATCAAATTTTTCCCATAAGAAATAAAGGGAAAATGATTAATCCGTTCCCATGAAAAAAAATCCTATTGTTATTGGCATATTATACATTGATGGAATTGTAAAAAATAATTTAAACACTGCTTAATACTAAAATACATAAATACAAAAGCAATTAGATGAAATAAATGAAAATTTAACCTCACTTTACTTTTTAATAACGTCTTTGTTTTTCAAAATCGTAGATACCGTCGTTCTCGGCATACGGTATGCAGCAGCCAAGTCCCGGATACGCATGCCACCTTCATACTTTTCAACAATCAATTCAAATTTACACGAAAAAACACAAAATCACGTGAAAATTCACAGAGAGTTATAACACGGGTTGTTCACTGAATGCTAGCAACTGGCATACTGACGCTCGTAGGCAGTCGTGGCTTTGTCTCGAGAGAGGTAAACAAGGGTAACGCACGGTGTTCTAGCACGCGAGTCGTATTCCAAACAAAGGTCGTACACCAAGAAAAATTTTTCACGTCCAAACCGGACGTATACCAAGTTGGATTTATTCCAAAGCGGACGTATACTGAAGTACCACTGTACTTGTTTCCCATTGTATCAAAGTTTAGGAGTCGGTTTCGGAGAAGCGACCGCATCTCCTTGGGGTGCACTCAGCCCACCTCTTCACAACGCGAGCAGCAGACTGGCTGCAACTAGGGGTTGGGCACCAAAGGTGCCGGGGGGCTTGCCCCCCTAGTTATAATTATAAAATGAAAATGCAATTTCTCTTTTGCCATTTGTTTTTCAAACTTTACGCATAAGAATGATCCAATGTCAGTCCCGCCCCTTCTGCTCCAGGCAGTATAAGAGCAGACATACCCCAAATGTGGCATCGCATTTTATACCTGATCAGCCAGGGGGTACAGAGCTCTGCCAAAACCCTGACCCAATGCAATGAATCCCAAGCAAGACATTAATCCAGGTGAGCACCAAGTTCTTTTCTGTTTTGTTTTTTGTCTGTACTCAGGATAAAGTGGGTTTACAAAATGGGTGAGTGGATGAAGGCTGCATTCAAATCATGTCCTAAAAACTCCATCATTACTGCTAACTTGATGGGCCAATCTGCCACTTCATGGTGCTTGAACCCTTGTGTGGCTCCCAATTGGGATTCCTCTCTGCACTGAGCCTTGGGTCTACATGAGTTTCCACAACTGGCACCCTACTTTTACCAGTGCAAGTAGACCCATGAAGGACTGGCATCCTGGCCAGACCGAGTCCTACTTTTGCTCACACTGTTTGGTAGGACTTACGCCATTTTCCACTTGGCAAATACAGTTTTGCTTGTTGCTTTGTGGTGAAGTTCTAAATGTGTTCCTGTTTTCTGTCCCATGCAGCCAGAACTGGCTCTGGCTTTCCACTCCCCTTAAAAATTTGCACTGAGTTCAGAAAATGGAAGGATAGGATAGAATACAAAAATAATTCGTTTACAGTCAGTTATTGAACAGACCCACACACAAATGTAATTAATCAAGTGGAGGACACGACCCCTTCGCTATGAACACGTCAGCGTAAATCCCGCTTCGGTCGACGTCTCATTCAGGGGGTGTCAGGGGGTCAGAGTTTTGGGGGGTAAGGAGGCACGTCAAACCCCGTCAACGCCACCGACTTTGCAAAGAAGAAGCTCGCGTTCAGCGCCACTCACGTAGCAGGCAAAGAGAGAAAAACAAAACAAGAAGGAGAACTAAGAAGAAACAGAAGAGAAACCCAACTGCGACAATACCTCGATTTCTTCTTGAAGCCTTCGGTTCATCTGCCTTTCTTTATTAGCGCAAGTGAAACTTTACGGGCCACTCGAACCAGGTGGCCGCCTCCAGATACTTTGACCGCACGCTTTAGAAGGAGGATGGCTTCTGCTCCTCCCTGCACGCAGCTCCAGCTTCCTAGCTCGCAGTTTCCTTGTTTGTGTCAAGTGTCCAAGTAGTTTTTTGAACTTTCAGTTTCACAACCGACGTGTACAAATAAAGCAGCGCCGCCAGGAGTCGCGGTTCGAAATCCCGAACGGCTCCCTGCGATTAACGTAATGGACGCTGTAGAAAGTCCCCGTCAAAAAAAAAAAAAAAAAACACACACACACTTTTAATTTACAGTACGTAGTAATACAATTAACGGTCGAAAACGTTTTGAAACAGATAAATGCACGCGTCTTTAAATATAATGACGCGTTTGAACTGATTATGGTAGACATTTTCTGCAAAAAAAGGAAATGAAAATTATAATTAAAAAATGAAAATGCAATTCCTCTTTTGCCATTTATTTTACAAAGGCTACGCACAAGAATGATCCAATGCCAGTTTTCGCAACGTGTACACTCTGCAAAATCCTGTTTCTTTATTGGCACTGGATTGTGTGTGGTTCTTCACTTTTAAAAAATGTGTTAGAGTATGTTTTCAGAGCGATGCCATATGTCCGTCTCTTCCATGCTACAGTTTGAGGATTATTATCATTATTGTTGTTTGTTCGTGTTATTGTTGGACTGTGTAGGTCGTCAGACGTTAAGATCGAACATCGCTAGTAAGCAAAAATAATATAAAACAACATAATCGGACACTTGCTTGGAGTCCGAGGGTTCGTGTGTCTAAAAATGTCGCGTCGCCCAGGGACGTTTCTAGACAGCAGATTGCGCTGTGCAGGGTGCTGACAGAGCAGGCGCTGCTGAGGCTCCCAACATAAAACATTTCTTTGTGTTCCGGTCCCGTCCGGACAAATTTTTCTAAACAAAACAAAGATAAAGAGTCTCTACACATGGCTGCAAGTAATGCGCCCTGTGCACTAGACGCTTGCCTAGACCTTTTTTTGTCCACTTTTGCTTCACTGGCTCCCTGTGTCTTACAGAATCGAATATAAAATCCTACTAATAACCTACAAAGCCTTAAATAACCTTGCGCCAAACTACATCAGTGATCTTCTCCATCACTATGTGCCTGCCCGCCCACTAAGGTCCTCTGACTCTGGCAATCTTGTTGTGCCCCACACTTAGGGTTGCCACCCGTCCTTTAAAATACGGAATCGTCCCGTATTTGTGGTCTTGGCCCCCAAGGGATGTGGCCCCCGCTGCAGTATGCGTCCCTTATTTTTTTGTATTAAAAGTGGTAACCCTACCGACACTAATCAACACTCCATGGGTGACAGCGGGGCCTTCAGCTGTATAGCGAGTGCCCAGACTCTGGAATGACCTACCGAAATTAATCACATCAGCTGACTCCATGAATTCTTTTAAAAAACAACTGAAAACTCATCTGTTCAGGAAGGCTTTTAGCTCCACCTGACTTTATTACCCTTCTCTCAGTTTACCTCTCTGTCAAGATGCTCATGTAACCTGTATGTGTGTGTGCCAGACCATCAGTTGTGTTGTCTGTTAGGCTTTTCTCTGAATTTACTGTCTTAATCTGCTTTATTTATTTATTTGGTTTGTACAATGCTATATACTGTATACCTTGCCGTTCTCTCTTAAACTCTGTGAAGTGCCTTGAGAATGGGAAAGGCGCTATATAAATAAAATGTATTATTAGAATCAGCCCTGTTGGGTTGCTGTAAATGTACCCCTAGTTGGGAACTTCTGCCATTGGGAAACTATTTTTGCTTCCCAGAAGACTCATCCACATGAAGGTCACTTTTTATTTATCAGAATACAGTAAATGACCATAAATTGATGGTAACAGATCCGTGAAATAACAAGGGTTGCTGATTTTAAAACATCCTACGAGAGCAACTTCTCCTAACCATCCAAGAACAGTTTGGTGACCAACAATGAACAATCCAGCATGATGGAGCACCGGGCCATAAGGCAAAAATGAGAAGTACAATAAGTGGCTCGGGGGAACAAAACATCGAAATTTGGGGTCCATGGCCAGGAAACTCCCCAGACCTTTAATCCCATTGAGAACTTGTGGTTAATCCTCAAGAGGTAGGTGGACAAACAAAAACCCACCAATTCTGACAAACTCCAAGCATTGATAATGCAAGAATGGGCTGCCATCAGTCAGGATTGGGCCCAGAAGTTGATGGATAGCATGCCAGGGTGATTTGCAGAGGTCTAGAAAAAGAAAAAATGGCCAACACTGCAAACATTGACTTAATGGAATTGTCAATAAAAGCCTTTGAAACTCATGAAATGCTTGTAATTTTACCTGACAAAAAGATCTAAAAACACTGAAGCAGCAAACTTTGTGATAACCAACACTTGTGTCATTCTCAAAACCTTTTGGCCACGACTGTACATTTACCTACTTGGCAGATGCTTTTTTCCAAAGTGACTTACAAAAGCTGTAAACATAATCAAGTAACATTAGACCTGAGCCTGCTTGTTCAGCAGGTGTAGTAGGACAGGTAACAAAAGCTGATTGCCACAAGTGAAAAGATATGATTATAACTAATACATTTACAATCATAGATTAACAATCGATAAAGCAATTAAACGTAATGTAACAACAAATCAACCAACAAAATAAGAATCTCACAGAGCAAAGGTTTTTCTTTTTTTTCAATCATCCATCCATCCATTATCCAACCCACTATATCCTAAGTACAGGGTCACGGGGGTCTGCTGGAGCCAATCCCAGCCAACACAGGGCGCAAGGCAGGAAACAAACAGACAGATTAGACAGATATTCACACTACGGAAGCTCTAAACCATATAATGAAAAAAATTATCTTGCTCAACTGGAAGAATCCTAGCCCAGGGGTCGCCAGCTCCGGTCCTGGAGGACCACCGTGGCTGCAGGTTTTCATTCTAACCCTTTTTTTAACGAGTGCCTTGTTTGTGCTGCTAATTAACTTCTTGTGAATTCATTTTAATTGACTTCTCTTTTATTGATTTCTTCATCGTTCCTCTGAATTGCTTCATTTCTTTCCTTAAACAGAAATGAAATGTGAAGCGAGTGAGCCAACAGAAGACCAACTCATTCAGGGCCTCAAACTCCAACTAATTTCACTCAAACCAGATGCTGCATCAGGCGCCGAGTCTTCTCATTCGTTAAACACGTTCTTTAATTCCATGGCTTCTTGCTGCTCTCGTTGTCCAATAGCAGACATTTCCAAATTGTTGATTTTTCTCTTTTCTAAGAGCGCTGGTGAAATGTTTTGCGGACCTGAGCAGATCAACATTCCTGAGATCTTTATCTTTCTTTATTTTCAGATATTGTGTGATGCACACAGTTTGCTGGTCCTGTTTTGGCTTATTTTGTATCTCATTATTGTTTGGCTGCTAATTAAGGAAAAAGAAACAATTAAGGGTTCTGAGTCTTCAGGAGCAAATCAATTAAAATTAATTCAAAAGAAGTTAATTAGCAGCAAAAACAGGTCACTCATTAAGAAAAGGGTTAGAATAAAAACCTGCAGCCACTGGGGGCCTTCCAGGATTGGAGCTGGCGACCCCTGTCCTAGCCCACCTCTTTTAAGTCAGTGGGTAACTGATGTTATCTACAATTTGAAATTGGAAAAAGTCAAATTCTCACTTTGAGGATCTGTCCAAAACTTTTTTAAGACCTGGCAGGATCTAATCAATAACATTTTAGAATAAGCTTTTATATTGGAGAGAAGGACTTCTTTCCCTCTTTACTACTCTCAAAGTTTTACTCTGGCTGTTGGCCTTCCTCTCTTTCTTATGGGTGGGAGTTGAGTTTAATTTAATATTGTTAAGTTTGACTTGATTGTATGGAACGTTACATCCTTTTAATAAATTCAATAAAAGACAAAAAATAAATAAATTATGGGATAACCCCAATCCCCTCTCTCGTATGTATGTGAAAATATCTTGTATGTACGGGATATGTTTATGTACCTACAATGTACGAGATGTTTTCATTTACGAAAGGGATACCCGAAGTGCACTTTTAAAAAATTTTTAAAATCTTAATTTATCTTATCATATGCACGTGAAAGTATCTCGGACGTAAGTGAAAACATCTCGTATATATGTAACATTATCCTGTACGTATGTCAAAACATCTCGTGTGTATGTGAAAGTATAACGGCTATCTCATAATGTTTTCTATTTCGTGGTTCAGAGCTTCCGTATTAGGTGAGGTTAGTTAGGCAGACTTTATTATCCCAGAGGGACAAACAGAAGACATTGTTCCAGAGATCCAATAGATACAACAAAGATGCAACGTTTGACAACCAGTGTTACTGCATAAACACACACTCGAGATCAATACATAGAAGACTAAATATTTCAACAATATACAAAATAATAATGTCGATTTTAACATTTAGATAGATAGATAGATAGATAGATAGATAGATAGATAGATAGATAGATAGATAGAGTTTATTTTCAGTCTATCTATCTATCTATCTATCTATCTATCTATCTATCTATCTATCAGATAGATAGATAGATAGATAGATAGATAGATACTTTATTAATCCCAAGGGGAAATTCACATACTCTAGCAGCAGCATACGGATAAAAAACAATATTAAATTAAAGAGTGATAACAATAAAGATATAACAGACAATAACTTTGTGTAATGTTAACGCTTACCCCCCTGGTTGAATTGAAGAGTCACATAGTGTGGGGTCTCCTCAGTCTGTCAGTGGAGCAGGACGGTGACATCAGTCTGTCGCTGAAGCTGCTCCTCTGTCTGGAGATGATCCTGTTCAGTGGATTCTCCATGATTGACAGGAGCCTGCTCAGCGCCCGTCGCTCTGCCACGGATGTCAAACTGCCCAGCTTCATTCCTACAATAGAGCCTGCCTTCCTCACCAGTTTGTCCAGATGTGAGGCGTCCCACTTCTTTATGCTGCCTCCCCAGCACACCACCGCGTAGAACAGGGCGCTCGCCACAACCGTCTGATAGAACATCTGCAGCAACTTATTGCAGATGTTGAAGGACGCCAGCCTTCTTAGGAAGTATAGTCGGCTCTGTCCTCTCTTACACAAGAGCATCAGTATTGACAGTCCAGTCCAATTTAGCATCCAGCTGCTTTCCCAGGTATTTATAGGTCTTCACCCTCTGCACAGTCACCTCTGATGATCACGGGGTCCATGAGGGGCCTGGGCCTCCTAAAATCCACCACCAGCTCCTTGGTTTTGCTGGTGTTCAGGTGTAGGTGGTTTGAGTCGCACCATTTAACAAAGTCCTTGATTAGGTTCCTATACTCCTCCTCTTGCCCACTCCTGATGCAGCCCACGATAGCAGTGTCGTCAGCGAAATTTGGCACGTGACAGGACTCTGAGTTGTATCAGAAGTCTGATGTATGTTGGCTGAACAGGACCAGAGAAAGTACAGTCCCCTGTGTCGCTCCTGTGTTGCTGACCACAATGTCAGGCCTGCAGTTCCCGTGATGCACATACTGAGGTCTGTCTGTAAGATAGTCCACGATCCATGCCACCAGGTATAAATCTACTTCCATCTCAGTCAGCTTGTCCCTAAGGAGCCAAGGTTGGATGGTGTTGAAGGCGCTAGAGAAGTCTAGAAACATAACTCTTACAGCACCACTGTGGGAGAGGGATCAGTGTAGCATATAGATGATGACATCCTCCGATCCCACCTTCTCCTGGTATGCGAACTGCAGAGGGTCGACGCCGTGGCGGACCTGTGGCCTCAGGTGGTGAAGCAGCAGCCGCTCCATGGTCTTCATCACATGTGACGTCAGGGCAACAGGCCGGAAGTCATTCAGCTCACTAGGACGAGATACCTTTGGGACTGGGGTGATGCAAGATGTTTTCCAAAGTCTCGGGACTCTCCCCTGTTCCAGGCTCAGGTTGAAGATGCGCTGTAGAGGACTCCCCAGCTCCAGCGCACAGGCCTTCAGCAGTCGTGGCGATACTCCATCTGGACCTGCTGCATTGCTGGCACAAAGTCTCCTCAGCTCTCTGCTCACCTGGGCAGCATCCCTACAAGTAACAGAATTCAAAACGCTTATAGCTCCTAGAATAAAAGAGCTCTCAAATCTGTTGCTCTTTACCTTTGGAAAGCAAAATCTGCAGCTTGATGGCGTCAGCTGGAATTTCAAGCAATGAGGATGGCGTCTGTCTTGACAGTTGGCTTTCTTGCTAACCTGTTTGCAGTACATTTCAGTGAGAAAGGTTGGCTGTGAACCAATAATTGTACTGCAAATTTTTGTAATGTGAAGATTTATATTCTTATTGCTGAGGTTGCCAAACCAACAGATGAAAGCAAATGTAACAAAGGATTCAATAAAGGACTTATAAAAAAAAAAGTGTCGCTATGATTCTGTCCACTTTAAAACAGACATCATGGATATCACAGAACAGGGGGTCTTCAATCGCTTCTTAAACACATTGAAAGAGTCCGCAGATGTCAGATGGACTTGGGCAGCTCGTTCCACCAACTCCGAGCCACACATGAGGAGAGTCTGAACTGAGACTTGATGGCATCACCAGACGCTGCTGTTCACTGGCAGACCTGAGTGGGTGAGAAGGAGCAGAGCGCCTCACCAGTGTCTCCGTATACACACAACTGTAATGATGTTGCTCTGTCAGATCAGGCCTGATCTTGGGGATGTTGTACAGCGTGAACCTGAATGACCGGGAAACGGTAGAAATGTGGTCAGAAAAAGAGGGCTGCTCATCATTTGATTGGTGAATCATTGGCAGAGCGGACCACCTCTTGGGACTTCCCTAGTGAAATAAGGTTCACATACACACTTAAATCTGCGGCGGGCTGGCGCCCTGCCCGGGGTTTATTTCCTGCCTTGCGCCCTGTGTTGGCTGGGATTGGCTCTAGCAGACACCCGTGACCCTGTAGTTAGGATATGGCGGGTTGGATAATGGATGGATGGATACACACTTAAATATACAATAATTGTATATAGGGTGTCCATAAAGTCTGTGTGCAATTTAAAATAGTTGTAACTTTATAAGTATAGATGTGATAGAAAGAATCTGTAAAAAGAATTTGAAAGAAGAAACACTTACATTTTTTATTGTTCTTGTTAATTTTCAACATGTCCACCATCATTACTAATACAAAGGGTAATACAATTCTGTAGTTCTGGGGAAATATTTTCAAGCTGATTTTCAGTAATACCACCAATCACATCAGTTATCCTAGCTTGCAAGTCTTCTAAAGATCGAGGTTTGGTTGAATAAACATTCGTTTTCACATCTCCATGAAAAGAAATCCAATGGAGTCAAATCTGGTGAACGTGGAGGCCAAGAAAATGGTCCATCTCTTCCAATCCATCTGTTAGGAAATTTCTCATGTAGAAACTGTCTTAACATGCAAAGCAATGTGACAAGGAGCACCATCTTGTTGAAACACTGTGTTCTCTATCAGTCCTAATCGTTCAAGTTGAGGAATAAAGTCATTTTGCAGTATTTCTAAATAGCTATCACCATTAACAACACGCCCTTCAAAAAAGAAAGGCCCTACGACTTGATTTTTTCCCAAGGCACACCACACACTAACTTTGGGAGAATCTCTTTCATGTTCAACAGACTCATGTGGATTTTCAGTTCTCTAAATACGGCAAAAATAAAACTTCTAAAGACAAAAAAAATTAAATACATCAAGCTTTCTAATCCTTTTTACGAATTGATGATGGTGGACATGTTGAAAATTAACAAGAACAATAAAAAATGTAAGTGTTTCTTCTTTCTATTCCTTTTTACAGATTCTTTCTATCACATGTACTTACAAAGTTAAAATTGCACACTGACTTTATAATCAATAAACATAACAGTATTAACAGACATTATGTAAAACATTAAAATAATTCAGAAACAACAAAAGCAGCAATTAAAATGACTATCCACATACAGTGGATTCATAAAGTATTCACTTTCGGCACACTTTCTTGTGTTGGTGATTTAAATTCAATTGAATAAATGTGCCATTTTTGCCCATCAGACCAGCTTTGTTAAATGGGTTGCAGACGGTGGCACTGACCAGAAAGCAGGAGACAGAGCTGGAGGTGGCAGAGTTAAAGATGCTAAGATTTGCATTGGGTGTGACGAGGATGGACAGGATTAGGAACGAGGACATTAGAGGGTCAGCTCAGGCTGAGAGAGGAGAGATTGCATTGGTTTGGACATGAGCAGAGGAGAGAGGCTGAGTATAGTAATCCCTCGCTATATCGCGCTTCGACTTTCGCGGCTTCACTCCATCGCGGATTTTAAATGTAAGCATATCTAAATATATATCACGGATTTTTTGCTGGTTCGTGGATTTCTGCGGACAATGGGTCTTTTAATTTATGGTACATGCTTCCTCAGTTTGTTTGCCCAGTTGATTTCATACAAGGGACGCTATTGGCGGATGGCTTAGAAGCTACCCAATCAGAGCACGTATTACATATTAACTAAATCTCCTCAATGCTATAAGATATGCTTCCCGCGCGGTGCTTGATTGTTTGCTTGTCTCTGTCTCTCTCACTCTCTCTGACATTCTCTGTGCCTGACGGAGGGGGTGTGAGCAGAGGAGCTGTTTGCACAGAGGCTGTTTACTTAGAAGATAAAGATACCGACACTCCTCTAAAAAATGCCGCTTTATCGTGGTGGGACATACTTAAAAGCACAGAAGCACGTATTGATTTTTTGATTGTTTGCTTTTCTTTGCGAGCGCTCTCTCTCTCTCTGAAATTCTCTGCTCCTGAAGAGAAGATATGTTTGCATTCTTTTAATTGTGAGAAAGAACTGTCATCTCTGTCTTGTCATGGAGCACAGTTTAAACTTTTGACTAAAGGGTGTTATTTCATGTCTAGAGGGCTCTAATAATGTTAACAGTGTGGGAGAGTTTATAAGGGCTTAAAATATATAAAAATAACCATACAAACATATATGGTTTCTACTTCGCGGATTTTCATCTATCGCGGGGGGTTCTGGAACGCAACCCCCGCGATCGAGGAGGGATTACTGTATAATGAGAGAAAGGTGCTAAGGATAGAGCTGTCAGGGAAGAGGAGAAGAGGAAGGCCTAAGAGAAGGTTTATGGATGTGCTGTGAGAGGACATGCAGGTGATGGGGTGACAGAGCAAGATGACGAGGATAGGAAGAGATAGAAGAAGATGATCCGCTGTGGCAGGAGCTGAAAGAAGACAAAGAAGTCTACACTCAATAACCCATAATGAAAAAGTGAAAACATATCTTCATCCATCCATCCATCCATTATCCAACCTGCTATATCCTAACTACAGGGTCACAGGGGTCTGCTGGAGCCAATCCCAGCCAACACAGGGCGTAAGGCAGGAAACAAACCCCGGGCAGGGCGCCAGCCCACCGCAGACATGTCTTCAGGAAGGTTTGCAAATTTATTAAAAATCAAACAATTGAATTTTCTCATTTATGGAAGTATTCAGACCCTTTGCTGTGACACTCATAATTGTGCTCAGGTGGTCCTGTTTGGTTTAATTCTCCGTGAGAATTTGATTGAATTCCACCTGCGGCAAATTGAATTAACTGGACATCACTTAGAAAGGTACACGTGTCCCTGTGTATAGAAGGTCCCACAGTTCATATTGCATCACAGGACAGAAACCAAGCCAAGAAGTAACAAAGAACTCTCTGTGTACCTCTGTCATCAAATTGGAGAGAGGCATTCATTGATCAGGGAAAGGGAATCAAATTATTTCCAAAGCTTTGAGTATTCCCAGGAGCACAGTGGCTTCAACAATTGTGGAATAAAACCAGTTTAGAGCCTCCAAGACTCTTCCTAGACTTGGCCATCCGGCCAAACTGAGTAAGCTGGCAAGAAGGGCATGAGCAGAAAACCAACAACACCATTGGTCACTCTAGCAGAACTTCATAATTCCTCTGCTGAAATCGCAGAACCTGTCAGAAGGATGACCATCTTAGCGGCACTCCATTAATCAGATGTTTATGGTAGAGTGGCTGACATCTGCTTGGTGTTTGCCAAATGCCATTTAAAGGACTTTCAGAGCAAGAAGAAAAAGAGTCTCTGGCCTGATGAATCAAAAATTCAAATCTTCAGACAGAACTCCAAGCACTAAGTGTAGTAAAGGCCATCCTAATGGTGAAGCATAGTGGTGGTAGTGTCATGTCGTGGGGGTGCAGGGGTGGGGAGACTGGTCAGAATTGAGGGAAGGATGAATGCAGCCAAATACAGAGAGGTCCTGGAAGATAACCTGCTCCAGAGTGCACACCACCTCTGATTGGGGTGACAGTTCACCTTTCTGCATGACAATGACTCAACGCACATAGCCAAGACAAAGATGGAGAGGCTTTGGGACAAGTCACTGAGTGTCCTTGAGTGGTCCAGACTTAAACCCTTCAGAACATCATGGAGAGAACTAAGATGGCAGTTCGATCTAATAACCATTGAGAGGCTTGGCTAGGAACCACGGGATAAACTTCACAAATCCAGGTGTGCAAAGCTTATGGAGACTTACGAAGAACACTCAAAACTGGAATTGAGGGGCTTCTACAAAGTACTGAATTGAGGGTCTCAAGACCTCCATGAATGAGCGGATGATTTCTAGAAATTTGCATACCTTTCTGAAAACAGGTTTTCACTTTGTCATTATGGGTTATCAAGTGTAGACTGATGGGCGAAAACAGCCAATGAAATCTACAACACTATAAAGTATGCAGAAAATAAAGGGGTCTGCATGCTTTATTAATTCTTTTTTTTTTTGTTGTTGTTTTTGTTATTTATTCACCTTATACAATTTCTTTTATTATGAATTTGTTATTTTTCGGATACCCCTCCAAGCAGGCTGTCATATGCCTTTTACTCAAGAAAGGCTACCGTCAAGCTGCTCTACCATCCATCCATCCATTATCCAACCCGCTATATCCTAACTACAGGGTCACGGGGGTCTGCTGGAGCCAATCCCAGCCAACACAGGGCGCAAGGCAGGAAACAAACCCCGGGCAGGGCGCCAGCCCACCACAGTCTGCTCTACCATTAACGTCTGGCTGGTGGAGTGATGCTGAGATGGTCATCCTTCCCACCAGGTTCTCCAGTCTCACCAGAGGATTTCTGAAGCTCTGTTAGAGTGACCATTGAGTGACCAATGACCAAGGCGCTTCTTGCCTGGTGGCCAACTCTAGGATGAGTCCTGGTGGTTCCAAACTTCTTCTTCCATTTTACAATTAACAATGCCACTCTGCTTCTGTAAACACTCACAGGCTTTAGAAATGGTTTGATCCTCTTGCCCTGACCTGTGCCTTACCATAATTTGGTTCAGTCCACGGAGAGTTCCTCGGGTGTCATGGCTTAGTTTTTGTCCAGGCATACAGTATGAATTGTGGGACCTTCTATACACAGGTACACGTGTGGGACTTTCTAAACGATGTCCAAGTCAATTCAGTTGGCTACAGATGGACTTCGATTAAGTTCTTGACATACCTCAAGGAGAATTAAAGCAAACAGGATTTTGTTTTTGTTCTTTATTTCACCTTCTACAATTTCTTGTATTAAGATTTTGTTATTCTTCACATACCCCTTGGGGGTCAGCCATTGTACAACATCCCTGGGGCAATTGCAGGTTAAGAGCCTTGCTCCAGGGCCCAACAGAGTAGGATCCCTCTTGGCAGTAATGGGATTCAAAGCAGCAACCTTCCTGACACCACCACAGATCCTTAGCCTCACTGCAAACCATGGAACAAACCCTAGCTGTAACATAAGGGACAGGTGACATTAACTTGCCTCCATGTTCCCAATGATGGACATTGTTCCTGCATTCAGGATAAGCCTTGGCTCCCCCATTTCACCCTGAACTGGATTAAGTAGGCATAGATAATAACTGGATAACAACATTTATTTATCATAATGTCTGTCCATATATTACAAGTCACAGGAGGTTCTGCTCAAGCTTTATAATGCACTGATGAGGCCTCATCTGGAGTCCTGTGTGTGGTTTGGGTCTCCATTTTACAAAAAAAGACATAACAGCACTGGAAAAGTCCAGAGAAGAGCAACAAGGCTGACTCAGGGCTACAGGGGATGAGTAATGAGGAAAATTTAAAAGAGCTGAGCCTTTAGAGGATATTAAGAGGAGATCTGACTGAAGTATTTAAAATTATGAAGGGAATTGGTCCAATGGATCAAGATGGTGAATTTAAAATGAGTCCATCAAGAACACGGGGACACATTTGGAAACTTGTTAGGGGGAAATTTCACACAAACGTTAGGAAGTTTTTCTTTACACAAAGAACGATAGACACTTGGAATAAGCTACTAAATAGTGCGGTAGACTTTAGGGACTTTCAAAACACGACTTGAAGTTTGTTTGGAAGAAATAAGTGGACAGGACTGGTGAGTTTTGTTGGGCTGAATGGCCTCTTCTCGTCCAGATTGTTCTAATGTTCTAATATGGACTAACATGGCATGTCAAATAGGAATAAGGGATGCTCACTCTCACCAATTTTGTGTAACGTCTACATCGAGAGAGTAATTAAAAAAGCTTTGACAAACAACACATTGGGGTTGAAAGTTGGAAGATGGATTACATTGGTAAGATTTGCTGAAGATAGAGCAATAACATCAAGCAGTGAAGGAGGACTACAGAAACGAATGAACACATTAGATTACACATATAAGAAGTATGGAATGAAGATCAGTATCAAGTAAACAAAAGTGACGAGAATATCAAAGGAAAGAACGAGACCAGTAATAATGAAAATGGGAGAAGATAACTTGGAAGAAGTGGACAGCTCTGAAATATTTGGGAAGTATACTGTCATGGGATGGAAAGAGTGATAAAGAAATAAAAATACATATAACAATTGGAAAAGTGACCTTTAATGCAAAAATAAAATTGCTAACACATAGCATGGATAGAACACTGAAGAAAAGAATCATAAAAACAGTCATCTGGAGAGTTGCGTTGTATGGAGCAGAGACGTGGACAAGGAAGAAAGGCAATCAAAATAGATTGGAAGCATATGAACTGCCCAGCCGCAGTCGGCGCACTAATAAGCTGGGCCTAGGGCACAAAATAACCTAGCACCTGCACTACCTGCTACTGAAATGTTTAAATTTGATAGAGGTTTTAAAATGAATTATATACTTACACAACTAATACCGATGAATAAACCTATATTGTTCTGTCAGTTAAGCTTATTTAATTTAATATATTTAAAAAGATATTGCCACTTAAAACAATATGTACGAAATTTGCCGAGTTGTCTATTCAAACTCGAAAGTCATTTTAAAACTGAAAGACTACAGTTCCCGGCATGCTCTGTACAAGAGTAGACCACGCCGTCATCCGTTTGTAATCCCGCCCGCTGATGCGTCATACACCCCCTGGAGGGTCAGGGCAGGGCAGGTCAGGTGACCCCGGATAAGAGTGAGATAGCGGGTATTGTTTTGGCCCTCAAGTAGTGTGCGAATCGGATGAGTCGTCGTTTCATCAGTTCACAAAATAATTTAGATAAAAAGAATAATAAACGGTACGTAAGTGTGATGGTAGGCAGGGCGAGTAGACGGCTTTTCTTCAATTTCGTCTTTTTATTCTCATCTATTACTCGTGATGGCCACAGCATGCTGGAAAGACGCAGTTTCGAACTGCCATGTTCTCCTCGCACTTGGCACCGCAGCGACTGCGGTTATTCTCTGCTCGCGAAATCCCGTGTTATACTCAGTGACCGTATAGTCCGTCCTTCCATCTTTATGTAAAAGAAAAAGTTGCAGACTTTACGATGGGGTTGCAACAACATCGGTGCACGCCTTTGAGGGTAACCTAAACTTTACAGTTACGCAGTTTCTCTCCTCACTGTTCTTCTCGAACCGTGGCGAAATGAACAAGCAGTGGACCGGAAACGGCAGGAACGCGGATCTGTTAAGATTTATTTAACTATCTCTTTATTTAAAGTAACATACCGTACCATCTCATTTTCTAAACGCGCTGATTCCAGAGCAGGGTCGCGGGACGGACGCGGCGGCTGAAGCCTATCCCAGTAAGCATAGAGCGTTAGGCTGGTACAATCCTTGGACTGGGCGCCAGTTCACCGCAGGATGCACTGACCACACACGAAGTCAGATCACAAAAGTTTAAAAGTTTTCACAGTTGGAGGAATGTGTGGTTGGGCGACATTTTCGCGATCACACAGACAGGAGTAAGCCTGACGGTGCTGCACGTTGTGCCAAGGCGCTTTACTGGACTTGCCCAGGCACTGGCATCATAATGAACTTTGGGATCTCACGGGGAATTTGAGGTGAAGATTGACGTTATATAGCATCATTCCACGGCACCACACAGGTAACGTGCAATTTTCACCTTTAGCGCGAGTCGGGCTGTTGACTGAAGCTGTGGCTTTTTTATCACCTTTCTAATTGTGAGTACTGTATATTACACTACGGTGTGAATCCTGTCAGGTTAAGTGACTACCACAGGGTGAGAGGTATTGGGACTGAACCTGCAGCTCTCCATAGTGAACACGGACCTTTACAGGTACAGTTGAAATGTTATACTTCTACAGACAAGGGAACTCAATCACATACAGAAAAAAAGTGCTGGGAATTGAATCTGCACTTCTGCCAGCTCCTCAGAGTACTTTAAAATATTTAATTTTTTTGACAATTTTAGCCTGTAGTGACATGACTTTGACTTGGGGTTGTAACTCACTGATTTTTATCGTGCACTGGTGGAATGAAATCCTATGATTTTATATAGTGCCTTTCTACAATGTACATTAGCTCGACCTGTTAAGCACTTTATGTCCACATACTTATACTTAGGTGACTTTTATATAGTGGTTGTCCTATGTCACTAATGTGGGCCTTAAGCCACAGTCCCCTATGATTTTATATACTGTAGCACCTTTTTACAATAAAACAATACGTCAAAGTGATTTACAGCTTATATCTATTTATTTTTTACTTTTACAATGTTAAACCAATACTTTTACTTCTGTGACTTTCATCTTGGTTTTGCACTATGATGTCACTAATGGGGTCTTCATCCACAGCATTCTGGTTTACAGTTCAGTCTTGTGGAATTAAACTTGTAACTTTGTGATTTTATATAGCGCCTTTCTCCAATGAACAATATCTCAAGGTGCTTCACATGTTTGGGACATTCTTTTAACAAGTCAGACCTCTATTTATGTGACGTTCATCTTGGGTTAGCACTGTGAAGTTACTTATATGATTTGATATAGTGCCTTTTTACAGTGGAACAATAAGTCAAAATGCTTTACAGGTTGTGCATATTTATTTAAGAACTTAGAGCTATACTTATCCATCCATAATCCCACCCACTATTTCCTAACTACAGGGTCAGGGGGGTCTGCTGGAGCCAATCCCAGCCAACACAGGGCGCAAGGCAGGAAACAATCCCAGGCATCCCACCGCAGGGCACACACGCACCAAGCACACACTAGGGACAATTTAGAATCGCCAATGCACCTAACCTGCATGTCTTTGGACTGTGGGAGGAAACCCACGTAGACACAGGGAGAACATGCAAACTCCACGCAGGGAGGACCCGGGAAGAGAACCCAGGTCTCCTTACTGCGAGGCAGCAGCGCTTACCACTGCGCCACCGTGCCGTCCCCGAGCTGTACTTATGTGACATTCATCTTGGGTTCTAAAGTCACTAAAAGGGGTCTTAATCCACTGTCTTCTTAGTTTACAGTTGTGCCTGACCTCTCCCTCAGCTCCGTAAATCAGCCCCAGCAGGAGTTTGCACGTTCCTCATGTGTGTTTTCCTCCTACATCTCAAAGCCATGCTGGTTAAGCTCATCTATGATTTGGATTTGGTTCTGGTTGAATGTACTTATGCTAGCTAGACTTGCACCCTTACCAGTGTTGGTTCCTGTCTTTCACCCAGTTTGGATCCAGGCCTCTGAACTGGATTAAGAGTGTAAACTAAATGCACAGATCAATATACTTTAGGAGCAGGATGCGCTGCAGGATGTGGTTAGAGGTCAAAAATCACAAAAACGCTAGAAAAATTTTTTTTGACACAGAATGGTAGGCACATGAAGCAACTCACTTGTACAGTTAGCAAAAATTGAACCATCAAACATCAGAATTGTTGAGGTGTATTAGGTGATTACAAGCTGACAAAATGTGGCCTCAATCTGCTCAGTTGTCTTTATTACACCATTGTGTCATCATTGTGTCAAATACGCCCATTCTGCACTGGAAGTGTTGCTCTGTCGCTCTCTTTCTTAACTAAGATGTCCAGAGCATCATCTTGTGTAAAAAAACACAGCCGTGTTGAAGAGCTTGCTTGATGTGATGTGACCTGATTATCTGCCAGAACAACGCGGTATTGATGTGAGTGAGGTCTTTAATCCGTCACAAAGCATTTGCAATTCCCAGACATCGGAGCAGACTCGCCAGGATGGCTAATAGGATTAAGGAATTAGCAGGAAATTGGGTTGTTTTGCTTCATGGGGTTGGAGGAGGTGGCGTGGACAAAACTTGACACGGGTTTACAGTGCAGACAGCATGGCGCTGAGCTTGGGCTAACCGAGTTTAAGATGCATAATGCGAGAAGTAGATTTGCAACCTTACATTTTTGCGAACATCTAGTGTGCTTTTTGTATAACTGATTTTGTAGCAGTAGTTAAGTAGATTTAGTAAATTAATGGATGCATTTAAAGTATTTGCCTGTACTTCTACAACTGTGTCAATGGATTATTTTTATTTTATAAATTTCTTTTTTCCATTTCAGCAGTTACTGCATACTTTGGATAAAGAGGTGCAATGTCCTGCAGAAATGTTCTCATCACTGGATGCTCTTCTGGAATCGGCTTGGCCTTGGCTGTTCGGTTAGCAAAGGATGAGCTGAAGAGGTTTAAAGGTGAGATCTGCAGGAAAATGGCGTTTAGGTCATAAATATTTCAGAAAGTAAGCATTAAAACTAAACACTTTTGCTGGTCAGCTATGACAGAAATCAAATTCTTTCCACATAGAAGAACTATTAAGGAGTTTTGGAAAGTTGTTGTTTTAGTTATTTTTGTGTTTCTTTAGTGAAACTTAATTTAGAAAGAGAAAGTATTTACATGGAATGAGTTTAGCTCCTGCAAAACAATCAAACTGAGCATAGCTTATGTCATATGTTGCTTACTGCCTCTGCTACCCATCTGATACGGCTTGAAATCGAAGTATCGTGTAAACCTCCGTGTTAATGTTTGCACTGCACAATTGGAATGTATTTTTGTAATGCATGTAGTAATATAATACATCACATTTGTAATTCTAACAGGTGGTACATCACAAACATTGGTCGCAATAAAATATATTATTACAAATGTTTGTGATGTGCCACCTGTTGGACAAATGTGATGCACATGTTTCTGTTATATGCCATTTGGTATAATATTCATAAAAGCAGTGTTGATGTTTGTGATGTGCCATCGGTTGGAATGACAAATGCAATTCATTTTATGACTACAAATGTTTGTGCTACGCCATCTGTTGGAATGATAAATGAAATGCATTTTATTACTACAAATGTTTGTGATGCACCATCTGTTGGATTTACAAATACAATGCATATGTCGGTTATATTAGCCATTTGGTATTGGATTCTTTAAAAGTTAATGTTTGTGATGTGCCAGCAGTTGAACTGACAAATGCAATTCATTTTATTATAACAAATTATTGTGCTGTGCCATCTGTTGGAATGACAAATGCAACGCATTTTATTACTACAAATGTTTGTGATGCACCATCTGTTGAAATGAGAGGAATGACGTAGCAACAATCCCTGACAGGCTCAATGATGTTGAGATGAGGGCTCTGTGGAGGCCATACCATCTGTTGCCGGACTCTGTGTTCTTTTTTTTTTTTTACGGAGGATAGTTCTTTGTGATGTTGGTGTTTGTTTGGGGACATTGTCCTACTGCAGAATAATGTTGGGACCAATAAGACCCCTCTCTGATTGTACTGCATGACAGAAAAAAAAGTTTAGTTTCATTCAATGATAGTGTGGTGTAGTGTAGTTCTGCTCCAAATTAGGTGTCATCTCCAATTACAGGAGTTACACTGGAGAGAATGGCGTTTTAAAAATGTTCCTTGCAATCCAGCGGAATTCAAAAAATGATTATATGTCTCACTGAATGTACATGTGTTCTGTAATTCTAAGCATGCTCAGCTCTAGGTGTATTCAGCGAAACCTGTCTTTGACAAAATGGGGTGTTTTGTCTTTTTTGGGCAGTTATTGCTACAATGCGCAACCTGGAGAAACGAAAAGGGCTAGAAGAAGCAGCAGGAGAAGCAATGAACAAAACGTTGGAAATCAGAGAGCTGGATGTATGCAGCGAGGAATCAATCAAAGAGTGCGTCAACAGCATCCCTGGGAGACAAGTAGATGTTCTTGGCAAGTCAATAAATGTTACAAGTTGTCTTGTGTTGAGTAAACATACTGTATCAGTAGACATCCAAGTACAGCATGCTGAGAAGCAATGACACCTCTACCACCTTTGAAAGCACCTTAGAATTTTGCTGTCTGGTGAAAATTTGTCAATTTGTGTAAATATATAATATTTACTGTGATGAACTGGCATCATGTCATGTAAAACATATAAACCACTCATTTTTCACTGGACACACATTATGGTTGCTGTTGCTTATAGCGTGGTTAAGTGTAATGGACTCTGATGCCTCTATTTGTAATTAAACCAATATATTTACTATGTTAATTGAGAGCCTATAAGATACAACATCACTACCAGCTTGAATCACCAGCTACTTTTTAGCACCATAATCTGTTAAAGTTCAGGTTTAAAGGCTGTAACGATGTTGTGGCTTACAAACACTGATTAAAATCTCTGTATATACAGTACAAAATCCAACGTCTATCTATGTCTGTCCACATTTCACGAGAGAACTACTTCACAGATTTAGATCAGGTGTTTTTTTGAAGAAATTGCTTGAACATTTCGGTTGATTGTGCGACTTCTCTCATCGCACTAAGTGTCATAGTTCACTTGCAGGAGCGATTTATTCACGCGAATCAGAGAGAGAGGGGCTGCGGGCCGAGGGGAGGGGGAGCCAGGTGGGACCCTCCTCACTCACGGGCCAGCCTCTGTTTGATTCCCTCTACCTATCGCCACGTGTTGGAGCGTACCTTTCCTCTGCTTAGCTAGCGATACTTGTTTGTTCAGCAGACATCATCATCTACAGATTGTTAAAGAGTAACATTTGACGTTTTTGAGAGAGAGATCTTGGTTATGTGTTTTAAGGGTACCTGCTCATTGGCAGAGATATCACGGCCACGTGCTCTTCTCCCCAGGCCGGGGACGCTCTCCCGTCAGAGCTGAACATGATCAGATACAGTGGCACCGTTTGATGTTGGCGCAAACCTACCTTGTCAACTTTTTACATTTTTGGCAAAGAGAAAGAGATCTCGTCTCAATAGTAAAACCAAAAATATTGTATATCAAGAGGCCCTCGGATAAGAAAGCTATCCATGTAAATTCTTCTCAGTACAAATTATTACATTAAAAATCAATTTTTTTTTTTTTTTTTTTTTTTTTTTAAAGTTTGTCCTGTTTCACTACTACGCGGGTGGAGCCGCGGGGGACAGCTAGTTAAATATAAAAGTAAACTGACAAAATTTTAAAAAAGCTATATCAAAAGCATAGAAGAAAAAATAGTTTAATAGAATCTGTATATCTGAAATTGGAAATTTTAAAAATTACAATTTACAATTAGTCACAATAGGTACATCTTTACTCACTCCGACTCCAGTAGCCCAATAACTGCTTCAGACCCTGACAAGACTGCACAGTCCTGACCAGGACTTGCACAGACAATGACTATGCTAAAACCTAACTCCTTCCAAATAAAGAAACAATGCGGCCCTGTGAAAAAAGACAAGACCAAGACGTGGCCATTTAAGAGTATGGGGAGAAAATGCTGGTTAAGGTGGTCCAAGATTGTCAGGGGAATGAGTGATAATAGAATACCAAACCATACCCCTTTCCAGAACCTCTTGTAGAAGACAAGTCGACCAAAGGAAGGCCTGAGGTGAACTGAAGGAGCAATTGTACTGCAGTCCGTGTTACTGATAATCAATAGAAACTGAAGACCAATGACTGAACCAAATGATTTTGCATTGCATCATCTCTAACTTCCAAAATGTAGAAACAGAATATATTATTAAAATTGGAAAAAAATGACTTGTTT
>JANRMT010062827.1:12497638-12528133 GCA_026402145.1 Polypterus bichir lapradei
ATATATATTCATATTCACTAGGAAATAATTAATTTTCCAGATAAATTTGCAGCAGTTTTAAATCTACCACTTTGTAATGTATATACGAATTGACACTGTACCTACACTAGTGGCCATCACACCTATATGAGCTTATTGGACGTCCCATTCCAAAACCATGCATGTTGAGTATTTCATGATTCTTGTTGACTTATTGAAGCCATAACTGTGTGAACTAGTATGAATTTTGCCTAATAAACTATTTTGATGCAGGGGGTTTCTTGCTGTGTCTTTACAGTTAACAATGCTGGGCTGGGAATGATTGGACCCTTGGAAACACAGAGTATTAGCTCCATGAAGACCCTTTTTGACACTAACTTCTTTGGACTGGTCAGAATGATAAAGGAAGTCCTGCCAGATATGAAGCAACGAAAGTGTGGGCACATTGTGGTAATGAGCAGCATTCTGGGTGTCCAAGGTGAGCCAAATAGAAACTGTGTTCAGAAACATTAAAGGAGAAAGAAAAAATTGTCTTGCCGATTCATATATAGTTTAGTCGACTGGACATTTTTGGTTTGGGAGACATCATGCAGGCATCAGTAGAAGTGGCCAAGGGCAGTAGGAGGTGTATTGAGCACTTTAAATTGAGAGTCCCCTTACCAGGTCTGTGACATTCTTACTGAAAAGTTACTGAACATGATGATCAACATTTTGAACTTTGTCCTGAAGTGTCTGGACTAGTGAAGTTAGATGCATTTTTTAATTTACCTTTTTTTTCCTAAATTAACCTCTCTTTAATTACTAACAAAAACTTTTATCTTGTTGAACTGAAATAACATTTATCTTTCTCTATTTTTTAACAGGCCTTTTGTTCAATGATGTTTATTCTGCCTCTAAATTTGCAGTAGAAGGGTTATGCGAGAGCCTTGCAGTGCAAGCAATGAAATTTGACATCAAGTACGTAAAGGAAGGATGTTAATGTCTGTCAAAGTCAGTTATTTAAGGGAAAAAAAAAATAAATATATATATATAATATATATATGTGTTAAGGCCAAAGCAGGAAGTGTCTGGCCAAATCTGGAAATGGCCAATGTCGCTATAAATTGACTGGCTGATGTCCGATCTTTTCCTCGATTTCGGGATTTGGCCAGCCAGTTTGCAAAATTGCACAGGCCGATTGGCCAAAGTCAGAAGAAAAAAGGCATGAACAGCGATTGGTTGCACATTTAGTAGTGCAGCTGCATCAAGTGTAGCCTTGGCGGTTCTTGTTCAGAAAGCGGACGCCACTTGGTTGTTTCACAATAATTAAGATTAGGTATATAAGTAGGTTTCACATTTCTGTTATCATTTTAGCCCTAAAATAGTGACTTAACATCAGGGACCTATTTTATTGACCTTAAGGTTGAGTGTTTGGGCGAGGGAAAGGTTGTCTCAAGTGGCGTCCGCTTTCTGAACAAGACCTACCTTGAGCAGCTTCTCGTGCAGAATGGAAAACTCGCTTCTGAATCTGCACTGAAATATTTAAGCAACTTTGCACCTTGAGCGGACAGTCTTACATCAGCGCATGGGATTTTGGCCAGGGAGTTCTCACCACTTCATGAAATGGCCGGCCAAAGTAGCATATACGCTGGTCATTTCTAGTAATTCGGACACTGGACACACCTCTCAGCCAAAATGTGAAATGGCCGGCCAATTCGGGAACTGGCCAAACTTTGGGTTTTGGCTGTAACATATATATATATATATTTTAAATAAAGTAAATTATTCAAGTTTAAATATATTAGCTGATACTAAGTAGTAGCACTAGATGATTAGAACTAGATGCTGCAAATACCATAAAATACTACTTCACTATTACTTGGTGTATATGTATTTAATGCAATGATTAAACATTTTCTTTAATAAGGATGAGTCTCATTCAACCTGGCCCCGTGACAACAGAATTTGAGGCCAAGGTTTATGAGGATGCTGCCAAAATTGATCTCTCTGGTGCAGATGAAGAAACAACCGAAATATTTCAGCACATTTACATCCCATATTCAGAAAAAATCTTTACAATAGGACAAAAGCCAGAAGAAGTTGCAGAAGTAAGTGAATAAACAATCTACTGTATGTTTGTTGTAGTTGATGGTCCTGTATTTTTATTTGTAAGTTTCTCTAAAAGATTTAGAACTCAACATTTGAAAAATGTAGGCTACTAAACTGGCTTTGTACTTTATTGGAATAATGGGCTGAAAGCTCAGCAGGGAGAATCATTAATTTTAGATTTGAGAGATCAACATTTATTATATTGAGTCTTTTGAATTCAAAAAGTTTGAAAAGCCTTGAGGTATGTAATTAATAAATCTTTTTCATTCACAGCATACTATGAAGATCATCACCTCCAACAATCCTCCTTTTCGTCACCAGACCAATCGTTTATACGCACCCTTCATTGCGCTTAAGCAAGCAGACCCCAGTGGCAATCTGCCCCTTGATGCATTTTACAGGCTGACATTTCAGCACAAGCGCATCTTCAATGCCAGCCTTGGGCTTCTGCGTCTGTTGCTAAGGCGGAAGCAAAAAGATGTGGACTCTTGAAGAGCAGTGACCAAATCTTTGTGGTGCCATAAACTGGCCCTAGAAATAGCCTAGGTGGCTTACACCCTCCAGTCCCTAGTAGAGCCTAAGACCACCGTAGAGCTGTCCAAGGGTGACAGAAAAGAAGTGGCTTTGTGACAGATTTCTTCAGAGTATTAATACATTACTTCTATGCCATATTCTTGGACTAGAAAGAGGGTAAAAAAACCAACAGAAAACTGCATACCAGAAATTTAGCAGTACTGTCTATTTGTAGCTTTTGTAAGTAATAAGTAGAATTTCATTAATTAAAGAAAATTAAAGGTTTGCACACTCCTGCCATACATGGAGCAAGTAATAGCTCTATCTATACCTGTCTGCATCTTTTGTGAATATGATAAACAAAGAGAAAGTTATTATTGCCAAAATAAATAAAAATATAGTATCATGTTGACTTACAAAGCAAGATGATATGAGGCCACAGTATTGCGTTCCAGCAGAGGTAAAAATAAGCAGAAAAAATTTTTTGACACTGAATATGATGAGTATTTTGCAAGGATCTCCTTCTGCCATGCTTAATGCATTTAATGTCTTTAGCCACACAATATATTGAATATATATATTAAAAAACATACAGCAGTGTAGTTTAAACTTCAGGCATGTTATTTTGTCTCAATGAACAGTGATGTGTAACAGGAGTATGAATATTCTGCCAATGTCTGTTTAGGCTACTCTCAAAATATACTCTTGTACGTTGGCTGTATATACTCTAAAGTAGACGAACAGCAGTGAATGTGGTCTGTGATGGCCATACATCCCATGCACAGATGGTTCTTGCCTAATACCCACATATTGTCTGGCTAATTGTAATGGAAATCAAAATTAGAAAATGGATTAATGGATCCTGCCACCTGTAACAGCTTTACACATGACCGAGCTACCATAGTGATCAGAGAAATGTGCCCATAAATAGTGGTACCCTTCCACTGAAGCCCACGTTCCTGGACATGACCATATGTGGAAAATTGAACCCAGCCTCAACAGAAGCATAATTTGAATGGTAGAGAAATAATCCAATGAAAACATCAAGACAGATTCAGGCTGGTTTCCAACAGCAAGGTACAGTTTCAATCTGCACCACCATCTCTGTCTGAATGAAAGTGGGCTCCATGGTAGAGACCCAGAAAGAGACTCAGAAAAGCCCGACTGGAGTTTGCTAAACTGCACGTTGACAAGCCACAGTCCTTCTGCCAGATGAAACTAAATGTAAGCTTTCTGGTAAGCCACAGCACCTCTATGTTGACAGAAGATAACAACACATGAAAATGGACAGGGAAGGTTGCTGTGCTGCCCTCTGGCACCGGGTACCTTGATCCTGTATGGGACACATTAAAATCAGAGAATTATCATGACATTTACAGCAAGCTCTCCAGCAGAATAATGACACAAAACTGAAAGGACCCAAGAATGGTTGGAACAAAAACACTGGAATGTTCTGAAGTGGCCTGCTAGGAGTCCTGATCTGAACTGAACTGATCCATCTATGGAAAGAGGTGAAACTCACCACTGGGAGAAGGAACCCATGAAACCCAAGTTTCCAGCTGAGAGGTACTGAGGTGTTATTCAGAACTAAAGAAAGTATTTGACTGCCCCAAAATGGTATGCTACAAAATATTAGGTTATGGGTCTCAGTAATTTTGTTGATTCCAGTTTCATCTATTTTATTTCTTGAAATATATTAAGTCTTAAAAGAAAAATAAAGAGTTTTCTCTATGAGGTAAAGAATGATGGTCACGGCTTAATTTGCCAGTTTAAACTTATTTCATGGAAAAATGTGATTGTTTTTAAATGGCGGGAGAGTGCCAATATTTTTGGCCACCTCTGTACGCAATCAAAAATTTGATTTTAGCAAAAAGTATAACTCCATTTCTGACACACTAGAACTATACATTTTCATTCCTGCTATTGCAAAAAAAGAAAAAAAAAAAAAATCTGTACAGATATAAAACTAATAGATAAAAGTACAAAATAGGTCTTTGTGAAAATAAAAGCCTTCAGTATTGTTTCCAAACATAAACTGGTGCTGATTTAAATATGGAACATTACTTGATAACATTTCCATTTATTCTGCCAGTAAAAGCTAAAGCTGACGTCGATATACACACTCCAAACACACAGACTGTTTACGCTGCAAGGCACACAAACCCACAAAGGGGCAACTTAGTGACAACAAATAACAAACCACCTGACATTTCATTAAATGAGTCTCTTAACACGTTTTGTATGGTAAATGTAAAAATCTATCAGCATTTACTTCTTTCTCCACAAGAAATAATACAGTGGCACAACCTACTTATAATTGGAAAACTAGCTGGGTAAATCTTTTGGAATTCATGTTGATGAGATTTTCTGATTGTGCTCTGACTACAAATAAAAAAAACAGAATCTTGTTGAAATTTGCTACATAAATGAATTCACATTTAAATTTCTCTATTTTATAAAAGTGTCTATGTGTTCATTTACTGAGTTATCCTTTTGATTAGATTCGTGTATTTTTAAATATGTCTGCTCAAACTAAAATTATGCTTAACAGGCAGATAAATAACTGCTCTACCATCCATCCATTATCCAACCTGCTATATCCTAACCACATGGTCACGGGGGTCTGCTGGAGCCAATCCCAGCCAACACAGGGCGCAAGGCAGGAAACAAACCCCGGGCAGGGTGCCAGCCCCATGCAGAATATAAATAATTCTATGCAAAAAAATACTCTGTAATTAGCCTGTTCAGTGGTAAAGATCAGCTACTATCTGGCTGTGTACTGTCCCTTTCCTTTTTCTTGTTTAGTTACACGATTGCTATGCACATGACCAACTCAGTTCCCCTTTCAGGGATAATAAAAATGACCTTGTCTGTGACTTGAACGGATACATTTCCTACATTAAGTATTGAAAACAGGCGAAGGAAACAAAAGTTATAAAAGTCAGGCAAGAACATAACTCATGCACTGTTGCCAGAAAAATATTTGCATACACATTTTCCTAGTGCAATCCGAGGGGAAAAAAAATGAAACAATTGAACTGGGCAATTTGATTTGACTGATTTTTTGCAATGAATGTTCATGAGCCAATCAAAATACCTTCAAATAAGCAGGTAACACTCTTCTGTGTTGCAGCATCATCAGGGGCACCATTTTTTTAAAACTGCTTTCTCTCTCCCTTTCCTAAAGCAGATGTCACCAGTGGTTTGTACGGCTACTTATATTTTCATTGTCCCTGTCTTCAAGTGCTATCCTCATTTTTGAAGGAAAAAAAAAAAGAACAAAATTAAAACATCAAAAGGTCAATTGCAAGAAGGCATTGCACAGCTGGATTTATTAGACTTAAAAAATATACTAAATTAGACCAGGCATTTCACTTTTGAAGTGTAAGGTAACCAAGTTTACAGAAAGCACAGCTGATTTTGTATATTAAATCCAAAACCTCAAGTATTTCTTTAATATTATCATCCACCAGAGAGATTCCTGTTCCTTTTGGGGGAAAGTGGTCACTGTAAAGGGCTACACACTTGCTTAAGAATAAAAGATTTGTGAAATTGCTGGGAAGAGAACAGAGAGTGGCAAGAATTCTCAGGATACTACTGTGCACTTCAGAAGGTTAACAATTTATTATTAATGAATACTGTACTTCTAAATGCCTGAATATGATGTCCACTCACAAAAAAAAAAAAAAAAAAAGAGTAATAATCTGAAATGCAGTGTCACATTTGAGGTGTGACTCTCCCCCTTGGACAACAACAAAAAATATTACAATATACAGATATAATCTTTGCATTCACAAGTCACTGCATGGCTAACACCCATATTTTATAAGGAATTGGTGAAATTACTTTTTGGCCGTTTATCCATTTTTTTTTAATATAAATACATGAAGTGCCTTGTGAAATGTAACTTTTAGCCTCACAGAAGTCAGTTTTTCATTGCACTGCTCCCTCAGAATGCCCCAACTAAATAAATATAGTTAAATTGAACAAGTAATAAAAAAGCACATCATCATCATCATTCAGAAGTGGTTTGTAATATGACATAAACAGATACCTTTCTCTGGGAAGAGTGCTGCCTAGACTTCCAAAGAAGGGCTGCGTTTTGACCATTTCAACAAACTGTAAATATGACATGTGGCGTGGACAAAATTCTCAAAAGCTATAAAATGCAAATCAGAAATATTCAACATTTAGTACTGAAAAAAAAAAGTTTCCCAAATAGCTGTAAAATGACAAAGTAGGTTATAGTACCATATATAAAGTCAACCTTATTTTTATGTAGCTGTACATCATATTTATACAAACTTTGTACATGTGTGCATAGCTTTAAAGAGAAGAAAAAGAAAATAAAACAATCTAATATTAGCTTTTTTCAATAAGCACACTTTCTAAAAGTGTTTTTTTTTTTTTTTCCTAAGTCTGCTATTCATTTTAGTTTCATATGAGAGGGGAAAAAATAAAGAATTCATAATTATATATATTTTCAGCATACTGGAATTAAAATCTTACAGTCTAAGTAAAACTTTCTTTTTCTAATCAGAAAAGTGACAGCCGCCGTCAGACGCGCACACGCGAGCAGTAAGGAGGTACCAATTGTTGTAAACAGTAGGAATCTGGCTTCCTGCAAATGTTAATCAGAGTTCATGAGCAATGCTGACTCAAAGATTGTCAAGGATTTTTAATTTAAGGTAAGGAATTTTAATTCCCTCTACCAAAAGGCTTTAATTTTTCAAGTCATTTTATTTACAATGTTTGCTGGTTACAAAAATCTGTTCCCCAATACCATAGCATCATTATTAAAGCACAGATCAGTCCGTTTACAGTAAACAGTTAAAAAAAAAAAAAAAAAAAAAACAACAACAGAGATATCCGTAGATATCTTTGGGGAAAAAAGGGAAATCATAAAATAAATGGAATCTCCACATGGATTTAAAAAGCCATCATGGAATTCCCTCTTTCTGAACTGCAGGTTTCTAACTGAATGCTCAGAACGTTTGGGCACTTGGAAGAAAAAAGCAGAATAGCAGCACCAAATAACCTGGTGCTTGGGTTTTCATTATTAACCGACACTCATGAAGCAAAGGGCTAATCTTCCGAAGTCTCTGTGTGTTTTCGTCTCTGCTCACTGCACCTCAGCCATTCCTCTCCATTGCACTTTCTTTGAAGCTCACTTTTAGGATGGCAGGAATAAAGATGGGAATGCATGGAACTCCAGGATATTAGCAAAGCAACCTCATTATATACATGGACTTGTCCTTTTCTTCCACCTTTTTAAAGAATCTCATTGGTACAAACGTGTGGACACTTCTGGGCTCAAAGCTATAAATCACGGAGATGTGCTTTTCACCCATTAGTTGCAGTGTACCTATGATAGCACACTCATGACGTGCTGTAGCTGTTAAGTCAGTGACCCAGGCAGACAAGTTCTCACAGCACAAGTGAGATTAGGTTTAGCATTTTCCAAAAACAAACAAAAAGAAAAAAAGGGTAGTGAAGCAAAAACAATCCACACAAGAAAATGACTGCAATAATCCCACATTTGTGTGCATAGACTGTGGAAGTCTGCCATCACTGGCTCTGCATTCTCGGATTTAATTAGGACTGCCACAAAAACGTTGTTTCATACTGTAGAATCACGGGATTTCTCTCTTCCATTTGAAGTTTTCTTCACTTTGGATAGTCCCTCCATCAAGCCAGACTCTGTTAAGCTAAAAGTAAAGATGATGAAATACAAGTAAGTAACAGAACAAATCAAAGTGACAGACATTGATGATTTCCATTTATGTTTATTCAGTTCTTAACCTTGTTCCTTGCTTGTTTTATCAAATCTGCTTTTATATATGTACCAGTTCCATATTTAGGAACTTGTATTGTAACTGAGAATTATTCACAGTGCTCTGTGCCTGCAATCAGTGAAGAGTGCCATACAAATATATTGTATTGTAAATGCAGCAGCAATGGAACATCATATTCCTATGGAAACTTTCTCAAGCTTTACATTTACTTATTTGGCTGACACCTTTATCTAAAGTGACTTACAACATTTGGGATACAATTGGCTACATTTCTTTTGTTTTTCCAGTTGGAGCACCGGCAGGTGAAGTGACTTCCTCAGGGTCACACAATGTCAGTAGCAGGTTTTGATCCCTCAACCTCAGGCTTTGAAATCCTACGTCCAAAGCCACAACCACTACACCGCACTGTCTATCTGCTTTCATGCCGCATGATTTGAGTGGTAATTTATTACATGTGCAGCTAAAATGATTCCCAAGAGTCTGTTAACTCAGTTTAGGTGTGAATTAGTAAGTCGAGTAATTGAAAGCATTAGGACAGATATGTTATGGTTAATGGAGACAGAAATAAAATAAAAGAGACCGACGTGATGACATGTGCATGTCTGGCAAACTTTTGTTTTGCAAGATATATTTGAAAATCAGTCAAAATACTGGACAGAATTTGAAATTACGAATTAGATTAACAAAATGAAAACTTTTTTTAATATCACCAGATGGTGACTTTGAGAATCTGGTCCCCTTTGGCACTGCTCATATCTCAAGATTTCACTAACTCCATGTCCTCCAGGCCCTAAGCAGTCAATTTTTGCAATGAAAATGTGCCTTAAGTGTGTGTTACTATGGAACACGTACGTGTTCTGTATAGTGTCCAAAAAAAAAAAAAAAAAAGAACTGAAATTGAAAAAAAAATCCACGAAGCATGATGTACTGCGTTCTCTGCTCCACTGGTATGGCAAAGACAGGCAACATGTAGCTAGCCATATCTCATAAAGAGTAATGAAGTGAAGATGAGCTAAAAGAATAATACAGACTATGCCCCAGGAGGAGTTCATTTCAAAACCAGCACATTGTTTCATAAAGAATTTAGTCATTCTCAAAGTTTACTGTGAAATACTAAGCTGTACTGTATGCTATAAAGTCAAACATAAATTGAACTTGTTATAATGTGCAGTAAGAATAAAATATTATTGAAAAAGCATATGGCTGTTGTGATAGTGGATCTGTCACATTCATGCCAGTGTAATGTATCTGTCACAAATAGGACACACCTTATCACTTAGAAGTGGATGGCCTGTCGATTCAGGCAGAAGGCACTGCACACACACCATGACAGAACACCACTATCTCAATGTGTCACACTACCCGCTCCTACCAATGCGTTACCGAGTGAGGCGGCCTTCTGCTGTTATGCACTTAAAATCTAGCTTACCGATAGAAATTCACCAGGCTAATACGGTGGAGCAATTTAAAAATCTACTAAAAACCCATTATTTTAATATGAGAGGTTAGGAGCACGCGCTGATACAGTGCATTGCTGCACCCACCACATGACAAACCAACTCAGGATCCCAGATTAGGACCCGAGTGTAGCCATGCAATGGGTGACACCTCAGCACCTCACTAATTCAGCTGGAATAGAACAGCATGAGGTGTTTTTATGGTGGTTGGAGTGCCAATTCTGCCACCATCCCCCAGGTTTTTCCGTGCAGTTTGGAGGGCCGACATGCAGGGCTGGATGCAGATTAACGTCATACCCAGGATGGAGCAATTGCAGTCTACCAATGAAGTAGAGTCACTTTTGGCATTTACGGAATTTGAACTGGCAACCTTCCAATTGTAAATCCTTAGCCTCAGAGCCACCACTCTGCCCATTTTAATGTGGCTTTCTTATATATTCATTTTAGAGTAACCCTGATATTCTGTATATGCATTTAATTATCATTTTTTTAATGGCCCCACATTCCCTACTAACCCCTACTTTCTTTGCTGTTCTTTTTCTGGTTTTCTGTGGTCGTAATCTGTGCCACCACCACCTGATCAGGGCATCATGCCGTCCCTACATCGATGGATTGAAGGCCAGAGGTCCACATGACCAACATCATCAAATTCTTCTAGAACGGCAAGGTGTTTGGGCTGGGTGGTCTCATGGCCTTGGAACCCCTGCAGATTTTTTTTTTCTCCAGCCCTCTGGAGTTTTGCTTTTTTTTTTTTTGTTTTTGTTTTTTCTCTCCTCCTGGCCATCGGACCTTACTTAGTATTGCCTAATCTTATTTTTATATTTTTCTTTCTTCATCTTGCAAAGCACTTTGAGCTACATCATTTGTATGAAAACATGCTATAGAAATACATTTTGCTGTTGTTACTGTTGTCAAGAGTTAACAATTTATGTTTAAAATGTAGTGAAACCTTAACCATCGAATCTTAAGAATTTAACAACCAATGCATTTTTATACCCCAGATCTTTAACAAAGCAGAAATATGTTCTCCCTTAAAAAAGTATTACATAAATAATACACAACTCAAGCAATACAGAAGAGATTTATTTATAAAATAAAGTAGCAATATCATTCACAATAAATTCTAAAAATTAAAAAAGGGGGCAAAAACAACACAGTTGCTTCAGTGCAAGCCAGTCAGTGTCTTTTGAGAGGTGTTGTCTAAAACCATCACTGACCACCTCTCAAAAACACAGCAAAAAATGTTTGAGGAAACCAATCACACATAAACAAAGTGATGATTGATTTATTATTTAAATGTCTGTGAACACCTTTAGGAAATCTGTGACTAAAAAAATTAATGTTGAACTCTTCCCTATTATGTGTGATATTTATGTAAGACAGAAGATACCATTTTTAAACTTCAAAAGGTATAATCTGAAGACACTGGGGAGTGTTGCTATATTGGGGTCAGTATGTGTGGTCTCAGTTTTTCACACTGAAACAGTTTGTTCCTCTCATGAGTTGTAAAAATGCAATTTATGATAGAATCCTTATTTCATGTGTTAGACTTTAGGCTTCTAATTATTTCTAGAGAGGTGTGCAAACATCCTAAGAATATTCACGTTTAGGTGTGCTAAGTCTGCTGCATAGTATGCTAAATTATTTTCGACTAACATGATGCTGACTAAGAGTTTTAAATGGACAACTAAAAACAAAAATGAACAACACAAGTACAGACTAAACTGGAACTTACACTTCATCCATTTCAACATCTTCTTCATCTTGAGGCAGTTGCAGATACGGATTGTTGGATGCAGGACGGAATTTGTATCCAGTTAGGACAAAGAATACAAGCGTGGAAACTTCTACTAATAGCTAAAAGAGAAGACAATTAATAAATATATTTCCTTTAAAAGTGGATCAATTCTCACCTACCTGAGGAAAAACAAGGAAAAAATTGTTCTACCAGAAAACATTCCAAGGTAAAAAGTGAGCATGTTAAGCTTCTTTTAAGCCCCTACCAAGTTTGCAGTACGATTAGTTTTCTAATCCACTTTTATCCTGCTTTGGTTGAAATTCCATACAATGGAGAAGCACATGCCAGATTTACAGCAGTGGCAACAACCTTCTTTCCTTAGTTGGCAAGCCCAGGGTAAAAAAAAATGTGATTATATTTAAATGAAAGAGTTAGCTGACATGTAGCAGTACAAAGCTCAAATTAAAAACCCAAAGCACCTGCATGTTGTGAAAGTTTTAACTGTGAAATGTTTTTCTCTTTCCCATTTGGTAAACACCAACCTATTTTTTGGCTCTCATTTAGAAGCCAAAATTATCTTCAGCATGAATTCAGGTTCGACTATACATACACGTGAAAAAGCATGAATGTTAAGCTTGAATAGTGCATTGTAAGTACCCATCATTGTAGGGACAATCAAAAAAAAAACAGCTGCAGATACAAAGACATTTTAACAACGAAAACATGGAATCTTAAATTAGCAAATTTATATCAGCTGCAGAGCAAATAGTTTGAACAGATCGTGGAAAAAGCGCTTATAATTGAGGAGGCATGAAAAGGTCATGGAAACAGCACTAAAGGATAATTCCTTCTTACAATGATAATTTTAGAAAGATGTGTCCTAACTGAATTATTCCATGAAGAACTATAAAAACTTTTCAGAAATTTTGCAGTTCAAAAGTACATGTAGTGTCACTATATGGGATCACCACCCTGCTCATCTGCAGCAATTTCCTTCAAAACTGCTATTTCAAATGGTACACAACTAGTTTCAACCAATAACTTATTTTTTCATAATTATGTTGGAAAAGAAGCAGAAACATGTCTAGACAGAATAAGTATGAACTTATCACTTTTCTTTGGCAAAGTTAAATTACAACAGATGCATAAATGAAGAAAATGTACATTACAGCTTTAAAAAAAAATCATATAATCTGTTTCAAGTAACAAAATTAAGAGCACTGATTTTGCCCAATTATAAGAAAATTGTGCTCTATGAGTGATCTGTCAAAGTCCTGCAGCAAATTCAATTGAGTGGACCTAAAATTTGGTACCATTGGCAGTATCCAGCCTGGGGCATTAGAAGAACAGAGACATTTTTGGAGCAATTTTATAAATAAGAGAGTCACACAAATAAGTGTGATGGACTGAGTGGTAATCCCATAGGCTTGACTGGTAGAGAGACAGAGAAACACTGTATACAGACAGACAGAGATGGAGAGAAAAAACTTTTTTTGTCCCAAGGGGGAACTTAGCATTTATCTGATCACAATTTTCCATCTCCTGATTCTTAAAAGATATCTAAACTTGGTTTCAATTGCAAAACTTGGTAATCTGTTTCACAGTCCCACAGCCTAGCCTTGGCCATAAGTCTGCTTAATCTTCAGTGATGTGTGTTATTTCACTACTTAAATTCAATAGACAACATAAAGGACACATTGTTAATTTAGCTTTATTCATTCATCCAAGAACTTCCAAATCAGGAGTTTGTAAACAAATAATTGTGTCCGTTCTAAACTGTGCCTTAGTTCATTTAGGGTTAAAAGAACACACATAACATGTCCTTTAAATCATTGATCTAACCGGTCACTTCCCACTAAGTAAATAGTGATTAAACAAAATAAATCTGTTTTGGTCTGTGTAACAAAACAAAACTAAGTTGAGGATGTTTTGTTCTGTTCCCAAAGAGTCAAAGAATCTGTACACACTTCTGAAACAGCAAAACACTACCATAAAGGTAAAGGAAAAAGCAGCCAGGAAAGATCATGTCAGTTACAAGTAAGTTCCAACATTTTTTTTTGGCTTACCTCATAAAACCACTGCCACTGAAATGGGACGGTCACTTTGAGCAGGATTGCTATGATCCGTGTGAAGTAAATATAACATACTATCTACAAAAAAAAAATAAGAATAAAAAAGTGAAGCTATCATAATGCAAGTTAACATGATAATAAAGGTTAAAATGTCTACCACCAACCAAAGACTACTCTTTGAAAGTTTCTGAAAAGCTTTTATATAGACCAGTTTTCCTTAATGCTGTCCACTACATAATGAACTACAAATTGCTCAGTACAAGGACAGTGGAATCCATGGAAAAAATGACTGTTGAAGCAAAATAAGAAATATCAAACAGCTTAATTAGTAGTCACACAAGACACTGTGCCAAACAAAAGAGATTAAGAAAAATACTGGCTTCTGTGCATACATATATATATAAAAAATATATCTATATTATATATCCATAGTAGATAGCCGACGCCCACCATAACATACGGCGGTGTAAGAATAGGAACAGAAAACGGTGCATTGCCTTCATCAACAGTTTGTGTCAAGAAATAACCCACCGATAGGAACAGGAAGTTGCCAGATCCCGGAATACAGGTGACGTTGTACAAAAACCCATCAACAGAGAAGATACTGTAGTTCATTTTATAACAAAGGCTTAGGAAACAACTGTCGCAGTATAACGAAAATAGCAAGGTGTCTGGAAGGCTGCAGGCAGCGTGGAGAAGTGGGTTTGGAAGATGATGAATAGGAATGGAGAAATGCTGTGTCAGCTGCGTGTGGGCGGGACCGGATTTGAAGAGGAAGGTACGCAGTAGTCCGAAGGAGGAATAGGAATCGAGAAAAGTGCCGTGGGGGTGTATGGGAGCGTGGTGGAAGGGTTTGGAAGAGGACGAATATGAATTGTGAAATGCCATGTCGGCTGCGTGTGGCGGGACCGGTTTTGAAGAGGCGTCACAGGCAGCGTGGGGAAGGGTTTGGAAGAGGACGAATAGGAATCGAGAAATGCTATGTTGGCTGCGTGTGGGTGGGACCAGTTTAGAAGTGGAAGCAGGACAAACCAGAAGAGAAATATATATAAGAGATATCTACATTTATATAAAACACTAAAAGAGTAAAATGTTAGAGAGGGAAAATAACTGACCAGTAAATACAGATTGCTAAAAAGTGGCCACTTACAATATATTACTTCACACTGCTTGCCATTTCTACAGACCTCATGTAAAGGTTTAGTTACAGAAATTTGCATATATTTTTCAAGTGCCCAAGGAAGTGTTTACGCATTAAAAATTGTAAAGGTAAATCAGGAAATTGCACTATATGAAATAGTAACAGAGTCATAATATTCCTATTAGTACTGATTTGTTATTGAAACAGACAACAGTCTGTATAGGTTGGTTTTAAATACAGGTTAATTAAGGGGAATTCAAGACAGATACCTACCATTACATAGTAATGCCTGAAGAGCTTCAGCTTTGCCAAGTTAACTGCAGCTATAAGAAACAGTAAGAACAAATCAGCTTTGTTCTCTTAGAGTTCTTGAAGGTTCTTGTTTTCACAAATTTCTTCTTAAGCTATAAATATTATGCTATAAAAGTATTTATACTCATTCAATATTAAGAGAAGCACCAATTAGGATTGTTAAAACTAACACCATTATAAAAAAAGAAAAAAGTTTATGCTACAACCAAACTGGCTACTCAAAGTCCACTTTATCCTTTATCTGCAATTCTGATTTTTAAAAAATACATCTTGAAATAGTAACATTTCAAACAATGCAAAATTGCACATTGCAAGTTGGAAGCACAACTAAAATAAATGCTTGCTTGGCAATGAATGTGATGCATCTGTATATAGCTTTTTACATGTCAGAATTTTGAGATTCTAAATCCTAACAGGCTATTCATTGTATCATATAAATTATGATTAATGGTTGCTATTCAATGCATTTTATCAATAAAAACATAAAGAACTGTTAAACTAAGAGAAGTGTGATATAAACTGCCAAGCACAAATCATTAAACTACTGTTATATCATGGAACAACTAGGACGTAATGTCACTGCCATAGCAATGCAGAGCAAGCAAGCCCAGTCTTTTCTAGGTGTTTCTCGTTTCAAGCTGCTAAAACATCCAGGTGGCTCAGGATAATTTTAAACATGTATACATTTTATGTATAAGTAATTACCTTTCCCATCTGTACTTGATGCTTCTTGCAAATGTCTTATTGACCTAAAATGTTTAAAAACAAACAGTCACTATTTTGTTGTCACAAAAAGTGTAAATAAAGTAATATGAAAAATGACATTACTGTTGTGAGGTAGCCCCACAATGACCTGGTGGTCTGTCCAGGACCATTTTGTAGCTTGTACCCATTGTTGCCAGGATAGGCCCCAGTCCCCATGCATTAAGTGGGTTTGAGAATGACTGATGGACTGACTGTTGGAAGGCATGGTAATCCAACAGATGGCTCTGTCCTTAAAACGACATGAGCTTCAAATTTAATTTGTGTCTTATGTGCTAAATGCTTATAACTGGTATCAAAAAAATTACAGTTGAAAAATGAGGTGTTAGGTAATTTGATTGTTTTAAATTAGACCAACAACCACTGGGGAAAAAAAAAAAAAAAAAAATTGTGAAAATCTGCTGGATAAGACTTTAAATTGCCACAAACCACGAACAGGATGAAATGAGAAGTGAAACTGACAGAATGAATAAATGGCATTTATTGGTTACAAATCAGGGCACTGATACTGATGTGGTAACAAAATGATTTCTCACCAGACCACAGGGAACAGGATGGCTCCACAGCAAATGAGATCAACCAGGAAAAGAATTTCTTTCCAAAGGGCATATTCGCTAGTTCCTTCTTCCGTTGACTCTATGATAATGTATGCAACATTGGCCAACACCTGATGAGAAAGTAACTTAATCTAACTTATTCATGACAGGTAATTGAGATATGGAGGATAAATACACAAGATCATATTCAAGCAACACCAACTCACAAACAGAAAAAATATAGTTCTGATCGGGAGATCTAATAATCAATGTATTTTGTTACCACTGCTCTCTGTTTTTCACTGTTGAAGAAGAAGTACTCATTTTCCAAAACATCAAAAAATGAGTTTATCCAAAAAAAAAAAAAAAAAAAAAAAAAAAACACCTGGCATTGCTGCTCTATGCTTACTTTAAATCTAGAGGGTGTTTTAATAAAGGAGAGAAAGAAATTCTGTATAAAGTTATTGAATTTTAAAGTATATTGTTACACTTCTCAAAATAATTTAAAAATCTCTAATACATCACACACACTGTTTGAAATCCATCACAAGGAAAATGGGGTGAATAATAAAGTAACAACTGCTTTGTAATAGATATGTACATATTGTAATTCCCCACTGTCTGCAGATTATAACTAGTACATTTAAGGACTATTCTTCCATCAGTAAATACCCCTCCTTACCTGCAGTGGGATGACTATCATGAAAATTTTCTTCTCTTTATCTGACAGAATATATTTCACAAAAGCCCATCCAGTTCCTATGAGGGCTAGGGTGATGAAGAGTAAAGCACCTTTCAACCTATGAAGTCAAAATGAAATGGAATTCCAAAACCATTACATTTTTGAGAAGATTGGATAAAGATGTTCTTACAGTTAATATAACACTGTACTGTGTATCTTGGTCACTGCTGTACAAGCATTTGGCATTCTAACTGACAATTTTGGAAAGAAACTGACCGATGTAGGAGGTTAAATTGACAAAATGTATTCATTTAGTTCTTCTCCTCTTTTATTCCATCTCTTATCAGGTCAAAAACAGAGATTGACAGAGGGCTTAAAATAGTTCTTGCTGTGTAATTTTGGATGGAATGGTTTACTCTGAAAAAGTATTAAGCCCTTTAACGCTGCTAAAAAGAAACTCTACAATTACAGAATTCCATTGAAACATAATAAAGTACATTTTTTAAGTAATAAAGTGTTAGTTTACCACCAGGTGGTGATCAGTTGACAGCTCCGCCCCTCTCTTCACCAGAGTGTCCAAGATATGTGGCCGCAGGTCCGACGACACGACCACAAAGTCGATCATCGAACTGAGGCCTAGGGTGTCCTGGTGCCAAGTGCACATATGAACACCCCTATGCTTGAACATGGTGTCGTTATGGACAATCCGTGACGAGCACAGAAGTCCAATAACAAAACACCGCTCGGGTTCAGATTGGGGAAGCCATTCCTCCCAATCACGCCCTTCCAGGTCTCACTGTCATTGCCCACGTGAGCATTGGAGTCTCCCAGCAGAACGAGGGAATCCCCAGAAGGTATGCCCTCTAGCACCCCCTCCAGGGACTGCAAAAAGGGTGGGTACTCCAAACTGCTGTTCGGCGCATATGCGCAAACAACAGTTAGGACCCGTCCCCCCACCCAAAGGTGGAGGGAGGCTACCCTCTCGTAGTTTATGCTGTGTGCAAATGATATCTTTCTATTACACTCGTGTAACCTTATAACTGTTCACAGGGAAGTGTAAAGTGGTAGGCTGAAAAATCAACACTTCCAAATCTTGTTAACGGACAAAAGGCTGTACTTTGTGAACTTTCAAAGTTTGTTTTGTTTTAAATTTTTTCCAATGACGCATAAAATGTTTTTGGTAATTATGGTAGTTTCTTGTATTTACATGATTTAAAATATAAGCTCAATATTTTTCAAGACAAACATTTTTTCATAATCATGGTATTATTTTGCTGCATGAAATTGCGTTCTAAGGCAAAGCATTTTTTAATACATTTTTAAAAATTCCTAGTGTTCACTTGCGTTTATAATATAAATTAAGGGTATCGGGGTTGAGGGATTTACTGTAATGTCACCCTTTCAATACATCTATACTGTCTAACTGTGTTTAATTTACTTTCTATAAGGCAAACAAAATGATATGGGAGACATCAACCCAGCCACAAATCTGTAATGACTTTCAAATTAGCTTTTTTTTTGTTTGTAAATTGATTTCTGCAACCCAAAAATAAAACACACCATTGGGCAGACAACAGGAGTTGTGTGCTTCTTTCCCAAGGTAGCGATATATATATATTATGATCTGCAGATTCATTTTTGACCAAGCAGTTACATCAAACCTTTACAAAGCTGATTCCACAATTCCCTATACTGTTTTAGTTCCCACCATCTTATCCTTCCCATTCCATCTTCCAACTTTATGTGGCACTGGACAAGGGATCTCTACTTAAATGAAAGATTTATATTGTTTTTGACTAAAACTAAATATTCTGTTATTTCAAAAATACTATATCAGAGAAAATGCAATAAAAGATCTTTTTTGTTTTAAATACATACAACATTCAATACAGTGTCTTGAAGGTGACCCAATTATATGTATATTATGTTTATAAAAAAGGTATAAAGAACATTAAAACAAAAAGTTTTTAACCTAAATTCCCATGAAAGATTTACAGTATTATCTATGTATTACTCCTATTTCAGAGCAAATGCCATTTCCAGTGATGAAAATAAATACTATTTCTTGTTAATTTATAAAAAATATGTGCTTACAGATGAGTAATGTAGTACATTACAGCCAAGCCTTCGATAGGTTGCCCCTTAGTATTGATAAAGTAATAGTTAATCTGAAAATGAAACAAAAATAAAACAATCATAAACTCATTCCATTTAATTCTGCATTTAAACAATCCAGCTAAAAGAGATGTACATTTCCTGTACATTTATGGAATTAGCCAATTTTAAACTAGGGTCAAGAGTACAACATTTGAGGTAACATTACATGATGCCTACTTGCATCTAGTGACACTTCCTCAAAAAAGTCAAAAGTGATTACTTACACTGTGGAATATCAGAGAAATTGATTTAGTAAATGCCAAAGCAGCCATAAGCCAATGAATTTTAAATACATTGTATCTGTCAAAACATGAAACACCAAGCATTAGGTTTAAAACATTAAGTACATTTTAAAAAATGTCAGCTATGCAAGACAGAATGAATTTGCCCATGGCAAAGACTTTAAATGCTTTACTTCTACAAAAAATTCTTTCTTGGACACTTCTTACTGTTCATGCCATGGGTCCTCAACCACAGTCCTAGAGGGCCACAGTGGCTACAGATTTTCTTTCTAGCCAGTTTTCTAATTAAAATTCAGTTCTTGCTGATAATGAAACTTGGTATTTAACTATAAGACTTTTTAGTGCTTTCATTCATCAAAGACAAATTTTAGTTGCATTGTAGATCAGAGGTCCTCAATTTCAGTTCTGGGGGTCTGCAGTGGCTGCAGGTTTTCACTTCAAACAATTTCTTAATTAGAACCCATTTACTTACTACTAAATCAATATGTTTTTTTGGGGTTAATTTTAGTTATCTTGCCTGTTACAATTCAAAACGATTAATTGCCTATTTTAGCTTTTATCAGATGCATTTAAGTTATAATTGTTGCATGTTTTCTTAACCAGACATTAGTTAATAATGAAATGCAGCTAACCAATAAACCAGCAGCTCTCCAACTAATGCACTTCCTTTTAAACTGTGCATATACATCATGAAGTATCGGTGATACAAAAAAATGTATCAAAATAAATGGCATGGGAACTTAAAGTGACTGTTCTCAGAGAAGGAAACTCTACAGTGTGATTAAACGTTCTCTTGGATGAAGTGATTACATCTTGCATGAAGACGGGGCCTGAGTTGCCTCGAAAGCTTGCATATTGTAATTTTTTTAGTTTGCCAGTAAAAGGTGTCATTTTGCTTGGCTTTTCTTGGATGAATGACAGCACTAACAAACCAAATAGTTAAATACAAGTTGCATGATCAGCAAAGACTGTCTTCTAATTAGGAAATTAGTTGGAAGGAAAACCTGCAGCCAATGTGGCCCTCCATTGCCGTGATTGTGGAACCCTGGTTCATGCGGTTCCACAATTATTTAGGTGGGATTTCAGTGTTATACAACATCTTTCATATTTTAGGACAAATCCACATTTTAAAATCGTTTTCATTCTCATACTGATTAGTTTTACAGATAGCAAAATTATTACTACTTGTAACGATAAAAGAATTGAAAATTTTGATACAAGTCAATGAATTATGACAATCTGTAATAGTTACCATTTTTCCAAGGGTGCCTTCAAAGTCCAGAATCAATCATGATTTTCTTTCTTAACAATTGCATCAACTATTAACTAGAATACACGCTTGTCACTGATACAGTATTATACCCTAATAACTAGTGTAATGACAACTGCTGGCAAGCAATTTTATTATATGTTTAGATTTTCAACTTTTCAGTGTTATGTTATAGGCACTGCAGATTGAATGTGCACAAAAAACATCAAATATAAAACCTATAGATTAATAAACTAATGATTTACAGCATAAAACAGTGATTGTACTGAAAGAAAGAAACTTGCCTGTGCTTAAGCAGAATATATACCCAGAACATAGCCGCTGTAAAGAAGAAACCTGACATTACAATATAAAGCAATGGTAGGGGCATTTCTGCAGCTGACAGGTATCCTCCTGGATTCTTTTCAATAATTTCAACCTAGAGAGCAAAAAGGGGAACAAAAAGGGAAGAATTGGAGAGTAAGCATCACATTGGCCTTTTCGTGTTACATCCACAACACAAACTTCAGCTAACAATGGTAGTTCATTTGTTTCAGAATTTAGATGTCAGAGATGTAGTGAAGTTTAGTCATACCATTACATAAGTGACTCCTTGGTGTCTCTTTTTCTCATATTTAATGCTTGCTGACTAACTCTCCTGGTATACACAAGAGTGGAGCAACAATAATACTTGTAACATCAGATGTAGAACACCAACACTTAATATCATGACTGGATAATACTTCACACTGTACTGCATGCAGTGTTTTACACTGAGTCACATTTATTGCATTATATCAACATATTGTTAAGAATTAATGGCTGACATGTTTCACACACACACACACACACATACATTTATAATGAAAAAACTCAAGAATAAAACAAATGTAACATAGACTATTGAGTTTTAATACCACAAGCCCAATTAAACAACACCTAAGGATATATGAATATAACTCTTTATATATAATACATTACCCGTGGTTGCCCGTTTGTCTGTCCAGGATTTTAAATCACCTGTAGCTCGCAAACCATTTGTCCTATTAACCTGAAATTTAGTACACATATACTACGTGACGTCTACTATACGTTTTCAGGGTGATGATTTACCTCCAAAGTTAATCCTCTTTTTATTTTAGAATTATTTTATTTTAGAAAGATCTTATTGTAGAATCAACAGATGGCAGCGGCCAGCAGGGCGGCCATGCGGCGCATGCGTATGGGTGCCATTCTCATTCACTACCACCTACGCCGTCACTTCCCGTACCTCTTCATATCTTAAGTCGTTCTTGAGGCAGATTGAAGACTTAAGTGCCAGCTTAAGTGAAAAAATTAAAGAAAATGTACTAGTAATTGCAACACAAACACTGACTTAATCAGTGGTAACGCAAAAAGATGTCGACAAAAGAAGACAAGAAGTGGGCCGCTAGGGTGGAGAAAAGAAGAGCTGCTCATGAAGCAGCAAGCGCATCAACCTCTGAGCAAACGAATGCTAAACATACAGAGAAAGAGGATGAAAACTAGGAATGCTCAAGTCAAGTGTATTCATTGCCTGTTATCGTGCAGTGCGCTGTTACTGGTATCTAAAAATAAACAAAGCCACCGTTTGCTTTTAGAATAAGATCAGGACATCTTGGAATATGGTCTTACAAGTCCTAGACTGTGCATAGTGGGATACTACATCAATCGTTAAGAAGAAAATCCCAAGGTTCTTTTGAAAGGATGAAGATGGTAGAAATCTACTTCACACTCATTTCATCAAAACCTCAAATAGAGGTTAAATTAAGTTCAGAATTGTTGATTGGGAAAGCCAAGGAAGGTAGCCAAGTTCATCTAGGTTGTCACTAAGCTACTGCCACTTTCAAATTTGTTTAGCAGAGTAAATGAGGCTATTATGATCCTTAAAACAAGGAACACCAAGAGGGAATGTCATTTTAAAAGAGTGCTTGACATATGCGATAACATAAAATAGCCTTATATTCCTGAACTGTTACATGACAAGGCAGAGCAATCATCAGATATAGTGACTTTTACAAGTTTATATATGCAAATATGCCATCATTACTATTGACACTGCCCTCCTTGCCACATGAAATAATTTTACAGACTTTGTGACCAATTCACACCCAAATCAGGACCAGCTTCTCTAGCCTCTTTGGAACTCTTGTTAGTTACATTATGTTACTTGAAAAGTTCCATAACAAAGTGCTGGCAGAGCTTACTTATAGATGACATATACTGCTGCATTAAAGATAACGTCCTGGGATTTGCCTTCCTGGTCAGAACCCTGCTTGCTCCTCTTCTAGTTCCAATTCCACATTCCTACAAAGTGTTTCCAGCAAGTTCCTTAGTATATACTGGCTGCTACAGAGGACAGGCACATGGCTTTGTAGTCCTCACAGCATGAGTCACCCTTCTTAAATAATGGGATAATATTTTCACTCATTAATGAACCCTCTTTCCAAACCCTATGAATTATCTGCTGCAGTTCATCTACCAGGACACTTCTCCTTCCTAACCTTCTCGACTTTGTGCATGTTAAAAGCAGATTATCAGAGTTCCTTATGCTTCTTACCCTTCTCCCAAAATGTGTTCCTCAGGTTTAACAAATAACCATGTATATATCTCTGGTGTCTCCAGTAATAAGGAACTTCTTCTATGCCTCCTACTTCTGGTCACAGGCTTGTTTCACCTCACCTCCTAATCTTCAAATCACCTCCTAATCTTCAACTCATTTTTGTACATTCCCTGGCTGTGTTGATCTTCTTCTTCCCACCTATTTCCCCACTCACCCAGACAGCGATCAACTTCAGGCAGGCCCACTACTCATTCACAGTTCTTTTCCCGCCTCTCCAATCCTGCCCAACTCCCTCCATTTTTTCTTTCAGTTTTTTTCTGGTACTCAGTTGCCTTCCCTAGGGTTTTAACAACCTCTCACCTGACACTTTTACATGGCTACACTTTTCTACATCTTCCACCTGAAAAATACATTTCACTATCTAACAGGCAATGGTTGGTGGAGAGCTCTTCCATTCTAATAACACTGATATCTTGCAAAAAGTTCCTGAGTGAGTAGAGCTGCTGCCTCGTAGTAAGGAGACCTGGGTTCGCTTCCCAGGTCCTCCCTGCATGGAGTTTGCATGTTCTCCCCAAATCTGTGTGGGTTTCCTCCCCCAGTCCAAAGACATGCAGGTTAGGTGCATTGGCGATCCTACACTGTCCCTAGTGTGTGCTTGGTGTGTGAGTGTGTGTGTCCTGGCTCCCTCCCCGGGATTTGTTCCTGCCTTGCGTCCTGTGTTGGCTGGGATTGGCTCCAGCAGACCCCCAGTGACCCTGTGTTAGGATATAGCGGGTTGGAAAATGACTGACTGATTGAGAACAGGCCTATTCCAGTATTTTTTTTTTTTCATTTAAGACATGCATAAGCCTTATGGTGTACTTATATTGCATATTATAGTGGCATTTATACAATTAAACTGCCAATCATAAGAGTTACCTGATCCCTTTTACTAAGAAAATGAAACTCTGCAGACTTATTTTTCAGTGACCACAAAAAAACTAAAATAACATCCCCTTAAAATACATACTTTGCAATAGAAATTACCAAATATCTGCGTGATCTCTAAACAGGAAATCAGTTAACCACTGCCTAATTCCTATTCTTCCCCATTTTTCTCCATATGATACTAAAACTCCAAGTCCCAGCATGTGGTCTTTAACAACTCAGCCGTTAAGGTCTCCTATTAACTTATTAAGACTACACAAGATTAAAAGCAATATTAAAAACTGGTACATAACCAACTCCATGCTTGAAATAAAGAGGGGCAGGACAGGAATCCCATGGAGCCTAATAACAGAAGACCCAAAACAACTCAAAGTGAGACATTACATTTCTTTCACTTTCAATAAAACCCTTATTACATAAACAATTATAGTAATTAATTTATTCTAGTACCTGCTTACAATAAACAATGGACAGATATGTTGAGCCTGTATTAGTAGGACAAGGAGCAAATTGGGAACCAATTTTAAAAAGAGCAGTAGTTCATCATATGACAGACTCATAGATATACATACACACACACACACATACTCATTTATTTATATTGATACAATTCATAGTTGAAAATTAACTTTAAATATCTTTTGGATAAATAAATTCACACCACCCTCAAAGGTCATGCTAAAAGAAAATTTCCCTTTGGGGATTAACAAAGTACATGAAACCAAAATCAAAAAATGCATTCAGATAGTGCATACTAGGGTGACTCATTACACCACAGAGTGACTGGTTTTACAAAATGATTCTAGGAAGTTCTTGCTTATCATCAGCAACACAAGTGATACACACATATCTTCCCACCTAAAAAATTATATTTCCAAAAGAAGCCCACTGATTTATTATATACTTACATCAATGCTGAAGCTAGGTTCAACTGCAGATTTTGAACTGGAACAGAAGTGAAAATTTAGATTGTAAAGCCCCTCATCTGATTTTGAGCTGATGTTCAGGAAGAACTGTAAATGATGGCAAAGTAATAATATCAGTTTAAACAAAGTTAGGCAACTCTATTTTATAATTTCTTAAAATTATTAAACTTACAAAAAAGCTGTAGGATCCATTTATATTTTCCAAGACTAAATTTATTGGTTCTGGAGACTTTCCACTGGATGTAACCTTTAACAATAAGTAAGGGAAATATATTAAAAAAGACAAACACAAGCAAAATTATAAGCTAAATATTCTGTTTTCTTACTGCAACGTGTCCACCTCGATTTCTCATACCTCTTCTTTGGCACTCTTGACTACTCCCCCAGCTTTGTTTTCTGAGACAGGCTTAGACGTTTTTGTTTTGCTGCCTACAATTGCATATTTATAATTAATATTTTTCATCACTGTTTATTATCAGAAAGATGCTCTTCTAAATTTCTTAAAATCATGTTAACCAATTCTTTACATTAAAAAAAAAGCTCATCTACTGTTTACTACATAAAATATAGCAATGTCCCAATTCTCTGGGTGGATATCATATAGCAACACCCATGCTGAACACACACACTAAACACTTAGTTTTTAAATCTGAAAATTTCAGTTTAAAATTAAATTTACATTTCAGTTTGTCACCTCGGAGTATATAAAATTTATCAAACTCCAACCTGCCTGTATTGTGGGGTGGTTTACAGCTATACCTTTGTGTGCCTCCCCAACTTAAAAGAAGGGACAAACTGAACCATCATAGCATTTTACAGAGTTAACTATGCCAGTATTAGCTTAACTAGTCTGTTCTTAAAGGTTATTTGTAAATGTGAGATGATGAAAAGTCCCAAAACAGGTAATAGCTATATTCAGAATTACACATGCTTTGAAACTTGTAAGTTCAAGTTTAAAAATTCACAATACACATTTAAGTAACTGCCAATCAGGGGTAAATGAAGAGCAATAACAGTATTGTTAGTAAAGACACCAGAGCAGCTCTCACGAAAGAGTGTCGGACACAATAATAAGCATCTTTAGAAATTAAGCAAAATGAGAAAAATAAAATCCTTTATGAAAGCATTGCACAGTGCCTAAACATATCTGATACTTCACTCAGTGAAACATGAGCTTTAGAAAAATGAGCAGAACACCATAATGTTAATGTGACATGCAGCTTCTCCAAATTATTGTCAATTCAAATTTCAGAAAAAGGAGACAATATTTTCATATGTAACAGAAAAAAACTCAGAGCTTTAGCATCTTTAAATATTAAAGCAGCAGCACTAAGAACAGATTAAGTTTGCATGATGGCTATGAAACATAGGCATGCTAATGTAATTACTAAGGAAACAATAAAGGCTTCATACAAGTAGTCTTTGAAGATGCAGCAATATAACTACATGAAAAAGTAGTGTGTGGTGATTAAATAAAAATACAGTTTAATAAAGAATTTATTTAATTCAATTTCAGCAGTAAAATGTATGCCTCCAAATACTGTATAGTGTAGTAATACAGAAGTATTATATCCACTATGTTTAAGGCATACTAAAATACACAAATCATCTTGCATTAGAAATTGCTGATAGCGCATGATAAACATTACAGAAATGCTTATGTCTAGCATATTATTTTCATGACCAAAAGACAAGGATACAACATTGTACTATAGCTACAATACTGCCTAAACACCTGAAAAGTAGTTTATTTTCTTTTACCCCAAAAAACACAACGGTTTGTATACTAACTTTAGAATTCAGAAATATAAGTGATAAGGATTACCTTTCTGATCTTTGTTGGGTAACATTTTCCCAGTAACTGTGTACATTTGGTTTCCAAAGTGCTTGACTTGAACACTATACATAGTAAAATAAAGTTACAGATGCTTAGTTAATATTCTAACAATTCAGTAACAAAAATAGCAAAAAAAAATATTGCTATTTGATCATTATCTTCATATCTGGACTTACATTTTGCCTTTCAGTTGTAAAATAAACAAGGTGAGAGGTTCTGTGCTTTCTGTTTTAGACAGTGGGCAGGGCTCTGATTCTTCAGACTACGTATCAGAAGGAAAAATAAAATATGTATATATGCATTACAATAATATAAAAAAACATTTTATACTAAAGTAATTGAAATGATTTGTGCAAAGCAGAGCTGAAGGATCATCAAAATATGTTTAATTTATTATTGTAGTAAATAGTGTAACTGCAATATTACTTGCAATAAGCAAAAATCAAACTAAAGGCATACTTTAGAGAGTTAAGCTAACTTTTAAAAAGACAATTAGTGAATGAATACTAAACCAAAAAAAGATGAATATTAAATTATTGACCTACAGTAAGTATTTGGGCAGTGACACAATTATTATTAGTGTGGCTCACTATCCTAGCATACTGATAATCAAATGAAATTAGCTTTTTGTGAAATGAGTTTTTTTGTGTAGACTTTCATAATCAAATCCAATGTATTAACATTACATTTTTGGGTGAATTATATAGGAATTGGAGCACTTTTAATATTGTCCTTCCTGTTTTAAAGAGCCAAAAGTAGTAGGACAATGTGGCTGATTGGCTGTTGCTTGGCCAGGTGTACTGTATATTATTTCATTGTTAAGTTGTGCACAATTAATCTGATAAAAGTTTATTGCTAAGTGTGGTATTTTTATTTGGAATCTGTTGCTTTTGTCACTTAACAAGAGGACCAGGCAGGTGACAATTCCAGTAAAGAAGGTCATCAGGAGGCTAAATATAAGAAAAAAAGCAATCCAAGATATAGTAAAAACTTTACGTTTGCCAAAACCAACTGTTTTATACATTATTGGAAAGGAATGTCCTGGTAGTAGACCAAGTAATATTTTCATCTCTACAGAAAAAATCCCTTTTTAACTGCCAGCCATATCAAAAAAACACTGTATCCAAGATGACCATAAAGAAAATACTGCATGAGCATACATCTGGAGGATTCACCACAAGATACAAACCACTGGTAACAGAACAGAACAGAAATGTCAGCTTAGCTTGCTAAGAAATGCATCAAAAAATGTGTACAATGTTTGGGACAACACCCTATAGGCAGATGAGATAAAGATTCACCAGAACCTAAGAATATCACCTCATCTGTGAAACATGACTGGGGCAGTAGTGTTATGGTGTAGGCATATATGGCTGCCACAGGAACTGAATCCCTTGAATTTAGGACTCCTGCTCATGCAGCTGACTGACGAAAAGCATAAAGGTTAAACTTATCTTCTTTTCCAAGGTGTACAAGTGCATTAAACCATCATGGATCACCATGCCTTTTTGTGATTTGGGTTGCCAATGGGAGTCTCTCTTGGGTGATTCTGTACTCTTAATTGCTTCACTGTTCTTTGCTTAAGATGGAATTGTGACCTCTTAATAAGTATTAATTATAAGAGGTTACAGTAAAGTTTGAAACAATTAAACAAATACTTCATGTAGCTCCTAGTTTGCAGCCACAAAAAAGATGCAAGCACCATACAAGTCTTATATCTAATGAATATCCTTTGCAATGAAGCCAAAATATTAAGTGTATTTGTCCTTTTCATATATGGTTTCTTGAATACCCCTTACTTGTAAATGATTGATGTTTAAGCTACCTAGGAAGCCACTTGCAATTGTTGGCATTATGGAGCAAATGTGGAGCTTTCATAATGGAGTCAAAAGCATTTGGCACACATTACAGAATATCTGTGTAATTAATGAAGTGTCTAAATCATTATAACACAAAACCTTACCACTCATTTACCGAATGTATTTAGGTATGGGCAGAAATTGTGTTCAGCAAAACTATTAGTTTACTTACCGTGTATGACAAGAGACCGTCAACCCTTGATTTTGATAAGCTGAACCCAATCTGAGAAAAACAAAAAAAGAATTATTCACACGTAAACAAAATTAACTTCTAAAATTGGCAATTCTTACAATTAAAAAAATCTGATAAAGAAAATGTACAGAAACCAATCATTTATACTAATAAACGGCAAAGCCCTCACTGACTCACTCACTCACTCACTCACTCACTGACTGACTGACTCATCACTAATTCTCCAACTTCCCGTGTAGGTAGAAGGCTGAAATTTGGCAGGCTTATTCCTTACAGCTCACTTACAAAAGTTGGGCAGGTTTCATTTCGAAATTCTACGTGTAATGGTCATAACTGGAAGCTGTTTTTCTCCATTTACTGTAATGGAGATGAGCGCGAAAGCCGTGGGGGCGGAGTTTCGTGTGACATCATCACGCCTCCCACGTAATCACGCAGTACGTAGAAAACCAGGAAGCGCTCCAAAAACCGCTGAAGAAAACATGCATTATATAATTGAGAAGGCATCGAAACAATAAGAAGCGAGCGAGTGACATATACAACCACATTCATGAATGCTGCTACTACGGAAACAAAGCACGGTTTAAACCTAAACTTTAAATTAAGTTCATAGACAGGCTGCCGCTGGTGTTTGTAATTTAGTGCCTGCCCATATAAGGCCGTCCGTCAGCGGCAATCCAATAGAAACATTGCCACTAAATATTCACGGGTGAAGGACTGTGCTTATGCAGAGGAAGATGAGATGGTCAGGGTGGTGTTTGGCACAAACTCAGCGAAACTGCGAGAGAAACTTTTAAGTGCCGGGTCTTAGCTGACATTACATACAGCCATGGACATAACACGAGATGGCACCAGCACAGCTGGGAACCTTCGATGCAAGAACACCAAGCGGCTCACGTGAACTCACGCAGTGCACAGACAAAAAGCAACAGTTCCAAAGAGCGCTGAACAAAAACCGAATTACATAATTGAGAAGGCAGCAAAAAAATATGAAGCGTCTGATACATACAAGCATATTCATAAGTGCAGCTACTGCAGAAACAAAGCACATGGTGCAAAAAGTGAATGTCCCGCTAAAGGAAGACAGTGTTAAAAAAAAAACCCGTGCATGCAGTGTGTCAGGTCTCAGATAAAGAGGAAGACGAGCTGTTTATTGATGCAGTAAGAAACGAATCGATAAATGAAACCTCTTATCTTTACAACGACTGACAAACACGGAATGTAACTTGAACACAACACATCGTACAAATACGACCCTGATTGAAACAAATAATGATAATCGAATCCTTGATGACAGCAACACTCAATAACACTCACAAAACAATTACTGTATATTGACAATCATGTTACGTTATTTTTAAAATGTTCCCTTTTCTTTTTCATAGCTTCTTTAACACACTACGTCTCCGCTGCGAATATATATATATACCCCGATCTACATACTCTCAAATA
>JANRMT010062827.1:12548133-12577564 GCA_026402145.1 Polypterus bichir lapradei
GGGTTCAAAAACTTATTTCCCTCAATGAAATGCAAATCAATTTCTATCTTTTATTTAAAGTTATTTTTTCGATTTTCCTTTTGATGTGCAATCTGCCACTGTTGAAATAAACCTACCATTGAAATGATACTGTTCTGAGACTTTTCATTTCTTTGTCATTGGACAAACTTACAAAATCAGTGAGGGGTCAAATAATTATTTCCTCCACTGTATATACATACATATATACACATATATATACATATATATTTATATATACATATATACACATATATATATACACATATATATACATACATATATACACATATATATACATATATATATACACATATAAGTCAATGTGTTTTCTCCCCACGCGGGGAACGCTTTCCCGTCAGAGCTGAACACTACCAGATACAGTGCCAACATCTATTGATTTTTAAAGTTTGTCCTGTTTTATTAAGTCAATGTATGTGCATGTGCATATGAATATATGTTCCAGCATCACTTCCAAACGACTGGAGTAATTTTCATGACACTTGGTACAAATTTCTCACTGGTGGACTTAAAATACTGTAGGGTGAAATCAACGCTAATCCACCCCCTTCTGGGTAAGGTGGGGGTGATCTTGCGGTCTTGTATGCATGTTATCATCCAGTTGACACTCAGAATGACCACCAGAGGGCGAACTGGAGGGGACTGCCAGCATTCTTTATGTTTGAGCACCATGACGCCCCTGTTGCTTATGAAATTAAATAGAGTTGGCAGGTTCAAAGCATCAACTGGATGATAACATACATACAAGACCACAAGACAAGCACATTAGTGAGTCTTCATTGTTCATTTATTTTTAAAGTTGTGTTTATTTTTAACTATACTTTTCTCAAACAATTAAAAAAAAAAAAAACTTCATTTTCCTCCCGGGCAATGCCAGGTATTTCAGCTAGTTATTAATACAGATAAAAATCCTTACATTAAACGGGGAATATCAGTGGATCTACATAACTATCTACTTGTGTATAATCTAAACATGTGTGCAAAGCATTCAGCTATCTATCAGCACAGCTGGCTAACCACCAAAATGTTTATTTGCATTCCTATAAATATTCACAATAAGACACTGTGTTTCTTCACAACAGGCATACTGTAGCCAAACCAATTTAAGGGACAGTCGCTGGTACCTTTTTTTTTATGGAAATGTAAAATAAAACACAGCTGCTTTGGTGAGTTGCTCAACAGAGATCTACGCTGCAGATGAGCAAGTGCTCTGCAGTCAAACTCCAATTTAACAAAGGTATACAAGGCCCAAGATCAGCTTTTGTTTGTTGGTCCCAACCCCCTTTTTTGTAACAGTTCAGAACAGAATAAATAATACTGGAGTTTTGGTAGATTTTCAGTTATTTCTAAGGTGTATCCTGGTTGATAGTTGATAGAAGTACAAACCCATAATGTGAGAATCATCTACAATAAGGTGGATGAAATGCTAAGGGGAGTAGGACAGGGGGCAGGGTGGGGATGTTGTCAGCCTTTGGCACACCAGCCTCACTGCAACAGAAGATTGGTTCAGGCCTGATTGGTTCAGAGCTGCCAGTGATCCTGACAGCCTATGTTTTAAATAATGGGATGAAAGCCATGTTAACAAGATGTGATGCATGCAAACACATTGCAACACAGAGTTAAACTGTGGGCCAAGTGCTATGTGGCAAACTTTCTACCTATTTTGCCAACTATATAGGCACACAACATCAAATATAAATGGCCAGTTTAAAATACACAAAGACTACCACTTATACTAATACAATTGCCTCTATCACTCAGCAGTTTCCTTAGCTGTCATAAATATTCATGCAAATAGGTTTTTTTTTTTCTTTTCAAGCCTAAGGTGAATTTAAAAAGCACCATGGTTTTTCTACTTTCTAACCTGTTTGTCCTGTCTAGGGTTACAGTGGTGCTGCTGTCCCTCCTATCCTAAAGCCACATATGTGTACACAGTCCTTTTGTCTACATTGATCTTCCTGCCTCTTCTGTAAAAATGTGCAGGTTGGGTTAAAAGACTGATAAGAAGGTACTGTACTTTACTTGCCCTAAGAGGAAAATGTAGTATTTTACAGAAGCTCAAGAAAAACAACCACCACCAATCCCCTGTTACACATGCAAGAATTACAAAAAAAGAAAACAACTTCTGCATTGGATAAAGAAAGATAAAATGTAGTCCCTGTTTGGCATTAAAAAGACATATTGCCGTAAGTATGAAGGATCCCCATTTCTTAACACACTTGTGCTGAAGAATTTGTTAACTGAAAGTCCTCAATGCTAGCCTGACAGAGAGAGGATGTAGCAGCATTGTACTTATAGTCATGGAAAAAGAAAGTACACCCTCTTTCAATTCTAAGGTTTTATGTATCAGGACATAATTTAAAAAAAATTATCTGGTCCTTAGCAGGTCTTAAAATGAGGTACAGTAAATGCAACCTCAGATGAATAACAACACATGACATATTACACAGTGTCATTATTTATTTAACAAAATGTAAACCATAATGCAGAAGCAGTGTGTGAAAAATGAAGTCCACCCTTACTGGTTCCATTGAAATTTAGAGGGTAAGTAGCATCCAGGTGCTGCCAATCAAATGCACTTGATTCACTGATCATCACCTCAATAAAAACAGATGTTTTGCCAGTTTGCTAGTCTGGAGCATTCAGGTGAACATTAACACAATGCAAAGGAGGAAAGACATCATCAGTGATCTCAGAGAAGCAATTGTTGCTGCCTCTCAATCTGGGAAGGGTTATATGGCCATTTCCAAACAATGTGAAGTCCATCACTCTACAGCAAGAAAGATTATTGACAAGTGGAAAACATTCAAGACAGTCGCCAGTCTTCCCAGCAAATTCACCCAGGTCAGACCATGCAATGTTCAAAGAAATTGCAAAAAACCCAAGAGCTCCATCTCAGATGCTACCGGCCTCAGATAGCTTGTTAAATGTTAAAATTCATGACAGTAAAATTAGAAAATAAGATTGAACAAGTATGGCTTGTTTGGAAGGGTTGCCAGGAGAAAGCCTAAAAAGGACATGGCAGTACAGCTTAAGTTTGCAAAGCTGCATCTTAACAAACCACAAGTCTGCCGGAACAACGTCCTTTGAACAAACGACACCAAAGTGGAGATGTCTAGCATAATGCCCAGCACCGCGTTTGGTGAAAACCAAACACAGCATATCAGCACACACATCTCATACCAACTATCAAGCACGGGGGTGGAGGGGTGATGATTTGGGCTTGTTTTACAGCTACAGGACCTGGGCACTTTGCAGTCATGGAGTCGACCGTGAACTTCTCAGTATACCAAAGTATTCCAAAGTCAAATGTGAGGGCATCTGTCTAACAGCTAAAGCTTAGCCGAAACTAGGTCATGCCACAGGGAAATGATCCCAAGTGCACCAACAAATCTACAACAGAATGGCTGAAAGAAAAAAAAAAAAAAAACAGACAAAGTCCACACCTCAACCCAACTAAAATGTTGTGGCAGGACATCAAAAGAGCTGGGCAAAAACAAATGGCCGCAAACCTCAATGAACTGAAGCAACAATGTAAAGAAGAGTGGGCCAAGATTCCTCCACAATGATGTCAAAGACTGATAAAGTCATACAGAAAATGCATGGGGACCAAATACAGTTCTTCAAAATTCTCAAAGACATTGATATAGCAGATCCAGCAGAAATCTTCAGTTTAATGGTGAATCACATACCTGAGAACACCAGTGGAAATTAAGGGGAAGTGCATTAAGAATTGAAGCCAGGAAGAAGTTCTTCACACAAAAAGTTTGAGCTGAAACAAACTACTGAAACATGCAGTTGAAGCAGAAACCTTGACAACATTTAAGTAGTATCTGGATGAGATATTGGGACGGCTTAGCTATTAACTAAACATGTACAAAATGAGCTTGATGACCTGAATGGCCTTCTCTTGTTTGTCAAATCTTTTATATTCTTATGTTTACAAAGCCTGCATTGTTAGCACCTTTGTTATAGTTGAGTAAGAAGCCAGAATCTGTCTTGTTCATACATTACATACACATTTAAAAAAAAAAAAAAAAAAAAAAAAAAAAAACACCTTTCCACTCTAAACAAAAACCTTTTAATTGAAATGTAGGTAGGTACGTAGCCTTTATTATCTGAAAGGGAAATCTGTTTGTAGCAGGACAGTAAAAAAACATAAGACACTGTTATACAGAGACAAGAAAATAAGCCATGACACAACATGCAACAACTAGTTTTATAAGTACACACACTTAAGATTAGTCCAAAGATGAATAATTACCTTTAACAGTTCACAAGATAATTCAGAATGTATCGGCATCCCAACAAGTACCAAATTTCAAAATGCTTATAGCTCTGAGAATAAAAGAGTTTTAATCTGTTGCTCTTTACTCTAAGAAATCTAAATTTGTTGCCTGATGGAGCCATCTGAAATTTATAGAAAAGAGGGTGGCTGCTGTCTGACAGAACTGAGTTGGCCTTTTTTCTAAATAGTTTGTTCAGTGCCTGCTGCAAACCAATAATTTTACTGCTAGTGTTTACAATATTCTTAAGGTAGCTTATAGTCTTAATGCTAATGTTGCTAAACCAACCTAAAAAAGCAAATGAAATAACAGATTCAATAAAGGATTTACCAAAATAAAAATCATTATGGCTTTGTCCACTTTAAAACTATTGAGCTTCCTATGAAAGAAAAGTGGCGTCTACTCCTTCTTACAAATTTGTTTTGTGTTAAGATAAAAGGTTAGCCTGCTACCAAGGATTGTCCCCAGATATCTGTACTGTGATACCATCTCCACTGTCTTCCTTTAAACTGAAGTTAAGACAGTGAAAGGTGGGAAGCACCCAAGATCTACAACCATATCCTCTTTCTTTGGAATTTTGAGCTATAAAAGGGAATGATCACACCCTTGAACAAACTCATTAACAAAAGGTCTATGGCTGTCCTCCTTATCTTGTAGAAGGCTTACAATGACAGATATGTCTGCAAACTTCAGTATATGTTGGTCTTTGCATGAACTCCTGCAGTCATCTGTATAAAATATGCACAAAAAAGGTGATAGGCAGCAGCTTTGTTGTGTACCAATACATAATCCTAGCCTATAGAATTGTGAAGGTTTGTCTCTTTGTCCGATTTCCATTTGGAAGGTGCTGCAGCATCCAAACCACTGCCAGGTTCTGTAACAGCTTCTATCCCTTGGCTGTCCGTACCCTTAACTCTGTGCTGCCCTTCTGCCTTCAGATCTGGTCTCAGCAGCTTATTTGTATTGTTAAACTTGTTACAATTTTTATGTCTTAATATTAGTTGCTGTTATTTATTACTATCTACTTTAAATCACTACTATCTATTCACTTACCTATTATTTATTTATAGTATGGTTTTTGACCCGTCTCTGCATTTCTCCTGTGTTTATGTATATGTATCACTGGGTTCCTGGGTAATGTTATTTTGTACCAATGTATGCTGTAGTATGGTGGATGGATGGTTTAACAATAAAGCCACCTGACTTGGTTCAACTTGATACTTTTAGGCTATCAGCAAAACACCCATTAACATTCACTCGTTGTGTTTTGTTCATTAAAAAGTCCAGAATCCACCCCACCATGCTAGGGTCCAAACATACAGGATCAGTCAGTTTATTAACTAAAATGTGTGGTTGAGTTGTATTAAAAGCTGACGGGAAATCTATAATCAGCATTCTTGTATGTTTCTTGGTTCTGCCAAGGGCTCATACAGTAAATTCAGAGCCAGATTCAAAGATGTTGTGTCATCCTCCATTCCACGCTTTGCTCTGTGTGCAAACTGGTAAGGGTCCAAATAGGCCTGGATTTTGTTAAGTAGTTGTTTCTTAATCAACTTCTCAAAGGATTTCATGACATGAGATGTTAATGCCACCGGTATTAAGTCATTTAATGCATTGGGGTGTGTAGTTTTTGTTAATAGTATAAAACTTGCCTGTTTCCACAGGCTTGGTACTTGCTGTAAATCCAAAGATATCTCAAGTATGAAACTGAATAGTGGAATAAGCTTCCCTGCACAGGAGTGAAGTAGGCTCCCACCTACTCTGTCTGGACCCAAACTGTTTTTGATTTTAGTTTCTTTAATGACTTTTCTGACATCATTCTGGTCGAAAAAAGGGCCGACTCCAGGCTCCGGTCCCAAGTCTGTTCTTTTGCCGACTAATTTTCTAACACCTGTGTTAATGTTGGTCGTAAAATTTTCTAGTGTGAAGCCAGACTGATGTGGTCTTGTTTTCCTCAGATGGCAATTACTGATACTGTGGTAAACTGGCTTAAACCTTAAATTTCAGGTGTCATTTTAATCCTGGCAGGAGGGGGACTAGAGATGTGTGTGAATGAGTAATGGTTATAAAAAAGGAAGTGCAATACAATTTAAAATAAATGAGATGGCAGCTGTAGAAATGTGGACTGAATTACATTACATTTACTTATTTTGCCGACACCTTTATCCAAGGTAACTTACGACATTTATGATACAATTGGTTATGTTTCTTTTGGTTTTCCAATAGGAGCACAGCTGGTCAAGTGACTCGCTCAGGGTCACACAGTGTCAGTAGCAGCATATGACCTCTGTGTTTGAAGTCCAAGGCCTTAACCACTACACCGGAATGCCTGCCTAGGGAGATAAATTACATCATCCCGGTTGACTCAACAACCAAGATGATTCACTCTGTTACCAATATCTTAATGATGAATCATTCTACTGCAGTGGGCTGGCGCCCTGCCTGGGGTTTGTTTCCTGCCTTGCACCCTGTGTTGGCTGGGATTGGCTCCAGCAGACCCCCATGACCCTATAGTTATGATTGAGTGGGTTGGATAATGGATGGATGAATCATTCTAAATGCTGGTGACTTCAATCAAATGAGTATCAGCATGTTTTATTTCCGGACACAACAAGCTGGAACTGCTGTATTCAAATATTAATGACTCTGAATATAAACCTGTAATACGATTTAAGCAGGACTGGCCATCTTACTGCCAGCTACAAAACTGCTATTAAGGGCAGCAGCTCATTAGCCAAGTTACAAGTTATTATTTGTGGTAGAGAGCTGGGTTGTTGCTTGTTTTTATTTTCATCTGTTTATTGACTGATTGATTTATTTATTTGAGCTTACATAAAATTTGATTCCCACTTGGGGACAAAGTATCTATATATATATTGTGAAAGTTGCTACGTAAAAAAACATGTTTAAGCGGTCCTACAACAGACCGGCTGAGTATTTAAGTCAAAAATAATTCATAAGAACACACACTTGGGAAAAAAACAACTTTCTAGATGTTGTTTGCTTTCTGCAGTTGAGACCGCAGGTGCTTTTCTAGCATTAAAAGCCCCACACGATTTGTTACGCTATGTTCCCAGCATACGTACCTTCAGCCTAAGATTGTGGATCCTAGCAGAAGAGCAGCCGATCAAAATCGCCCAAAGCCCGAGCGTAAAAAAGCCCAAGACTTTCGGGGTACCTGCCATGGCACTCTGAGCCCGTTCTGTTTGTTTAGAAGGGTTGTTGTCTTGACGCCTCTTTTATAAGATGAGAAGATCCGAAAGAAACGCTGGTGAGAATAAAAATGTTTAAAATACGGCCAAATGACCTTTCAAAAAAAGCTGAAAAAAGGAGCAAACCGTATCCAGTACTGGGAGGAGGAAGTGTAGCGTGAAGTGACTGAGAAACGCCAAATAACCACTTCCGGTCGTCAAAGCAAATGTGCGTATCAAAATAAAAGTCACGATCAGGAAACAACTTTCCTTCTCTTTTTAATTATCATATGTTGTCATATGTTGTTCGTTTGACAATGTTTTGGTAGAAGTAAAAACCAGCAGGAAATGTATTATTTATTTAACCTGCTTTTGATCTTTAATTTATACCACAGTTACACGATGTTGGACAATTTGGAATACATGAACTTAATCAACACTCTTAAATATGAAGTAATGCAACAAATGACGTTTGTAAAAAATAAGCTCTGCAAGAAAACTTCACACGAGTGAAATATGATTTCCAGGATAAAGTGCTCGGTGAAAAGAAAAACCATACGTGTAAAAAATGCGGAACCACTTTCTGCTTGTGGCAGAAATCGCTGGTGGGGATAATTACCTCAGTGACACCCAGATGATATAAAGGAACGCAAATGAGAGAATATGAGAAAATCAGACGTGTCGTGTCGCTCACTGGGGCGTGTCTATTTTTGGAAAGGATCGAGAAGGCTGCAGCCCGGAAAAAGTATGGGCGGATCTAGGGGGCGGAAGGCGGGATAAATAACAATCAAAATCGACTTCAGCGAATCATGTTACTGCTAGTAGAGGACTTCAGCGAATCATGTTGTTGCTGGCAAACATCACTCGAACGTTAATTTGCCCAATACTCGATGTTTGTCACACTGCCGTCAACTGTAAGGTAGGAAAATGAGCACTGCGAAGTTGCCGGCGGCGTTCAACTGTGTAATTTCCAAGAGAGTGTAACTGCAGACCGCAGTGGCTATGAGGTCAGTCACGTAACGGCCCAACACCACGAAACGCCCATCGTATTACATATGGTTAAGATTAGGGTTGTGGGAGTATTGCAGGCTGCAGTTAAACCCAACTCGCCGATGTGCGCCCGCGCATTTGCTTTGTAGGGCGGCAATAAATGAGGCTCAAAAGTGCAGTACGGTGTCTTTGAAGCATTAAGGGCTTGTTTATACTTCCCGAACGAAGCCTGCGCACAGACCTCAACAGAAAAAGCGCGTGCGCGCGCGGTCAACAACCTAAACACAGTCATACTTGTAGCGTCCCCTTCGATCTGCGCATTGATGGTCTCCTAGTCAGTAGGTGACCGTTTTTGATCGATATCACAACAGGGGAAGTGAGGCTCTGCTGATGGAAGAAGAGTTTACTGGCTTTAGGAGGGATTAGGTGGAGTGACCAAAGGCGGTAAAAGATGGGCAAGTGTAATATTCTCGTGAGTGGGTGACCAACATGTCGAACATATGAGCTTCATAATTTGTTTCCATGGCCATCTTGCACTTTGATTACCAGTTGTGTCATATTCTGTCCATCATTCATTTACTTCAAGAGGAAGAAAAACTTTTATAAACGACTCCCTGAATAGTGACTACGTGTAGGGCCTATTAGGTGCAGCGGAAATCAATAAGCAGTTTCCTGGTTTTCCTGATGCAGAGTTGCAGACAGTTCTCATAGCTCTGCAAATGATTCCTTTCCTCTATCATTCCCCTTGTCAACACCATTAGGGCAAAATCATCTGAGAATTTCTGCAATTGACCTGACCTGGTGTTAAATGTATAGGCAGTGGTGTACAGTGTGAACGGGAAAAGTTACAGGCCTGTTCCATGAGGTGATCCAGTGTTGCTCATGCCCATACCAGATACACTTCTAAGGCTCTAATTTGATTGTGTGCTAGAGTGGGTCCTGTCAAGGACATATGCCTTGTCTGGCATTGGTTTTCCTGTGGTCCTTCACAAATCAGAATGGGAAAATGTCCTGTTATATAAGACTTTTGCAAGGCTGACGTCATAGTATAGTAGTTAGTGCTGCTGCCTCATACATCCAGTGTCTTGGGCTGAAAAATGCAGCCTGTCATTGTTTGTATTGTCTGCATGGTGTTTTCCTGGGTACTCCAGTTTCCTTCTATATCTCCAAAAACTTAGTTCTGCCTTGCACCTTATGCTGCCTAGAGAAACTCTGTCCCCCTGCAAACCAGAACTGAATTAAAGGGTTTGAGAATATATGTTTACTAGCCATGTGCGCCCAACTACGTTGCGCGTTTTAAAGTTGTCTGTGAAGGGCTCCCTGTTTAAACGCAGTTGCCAGTCGTGAACTGGGCCCTTCATCGCACAGCATTATGATTTTTTAGAAGGGAAACAAAATTACAAAAGAAAACCCTTGGACATTGATTCGCACAAATTATGTGGTGGTGTAGGAGCATTTCTGCTTCTATCCGTTCACAGTCCGTCTCGTTTTCACGACGCTATCGTTTCCTCTCACGATGTCTTCTCAACCTTTCTCCAATCTTGCAGGTTGCTTTGTGGCAATCCAAAGAGTAAGGCAATATACATGGAGCAATGGTTATAAAAGGGGGACACATAGGTATCCAGGCTCTTTAAAGCATAAATAGGGATCACTTCACTGACATGTGAGCAAGCCACGGTACAACTGTGAGACATGCAGCACTCGCCGGCTACAACGTAACAATAATAATCCGGAACGTGCTGTTATGTTGTCATTCATTTTACCCACTGTCTTTCTTTCATTCATATGTTACGTAGGCATGTACCTTTTATCTTCGGCAATCTCATTCTCTAACCAGGCCTCAGGAGCTAACCAGCATAACACTGTTCACCACCCCTTTCGTTATTCCGGCACATTGTTGACATCCGTGAGTAACAACAACGTAATAAACTGGAAGGTGGTCTACGCATGCGTGGAATTCGCGGACAAACAAAGATCAAGATCTAAATGAAGATCTCTTTAGTTAATTTAAAGCACAACAATTTGTTTAGTTTGAATGTCTGTGTTTTGAGGTGTGACTGGAGTACAGCAGTCTTCAGTAGTATAAGCCTGGAGGAGATTCTTAATGCAATGCCTATGTTTTAGCTGTCTCTCTACTGCCATCTAGTGTTTCTTCATCTAATTCACAGACAAACAAAGATCAAGATCCAAATGAAGATTATATATAGAGATATTATATGTGACCACTAGGGGATGTTGCAGCATCCCAAACCCCAGATACAATTAGCATGACACAAGTCAATACAATAAAAGAGGTTTATTTCCACAAATACCTTAGAAATGCCTTTAACAGTGGAATAAACAAAACATACTTCTTCTTTTCCTCTTTATCTCCTCTCCTTCCACTCCTCCAGACGAGCTTTGTCCTTCTTTCACCTAATTCCAACTCGCCTGGATGAAGTCAAGTGTCTTCTTTAATGTTGGACATGGGAGTACTTCTGGATGATGACTCTGCAGCATCCATTGGATGCACCCACAGAACCCAACAAGCCTGCGATATGGGACTACAGTTTCTAGCGTGACTTGTCGGGGTCTGTATAGGTAATTTGTTACCTAGCATGTAGTCTGGCCAGGTTGTCTTCCCCTGTCCTTCCACTATACTGTCCTCCTGTCTGAGCCAGGAATCACCTTTGAACCCATTTGGGATGCCAGTCCATCCCCTAGAGCATTTATATATATTATATTATATTATATTATATTATATTATATTATATTATATCAGGCAAGCCTGCCTGGCACCTTCAGCACCCAACCCCAGTTGTGGCCAGTCTGCCACTCACGTTGTGAAGAGGGGGTCTGAATGCACCCCAAGGAGACGCAGTCACTCCTCCGAAACCCCCTCTGAAATGGTGATGCAATGAAAAACAAATACAGTTTTTTTTTTTTTACCTCCTCTTTGCTCGATCAGCTGCTGGCTTGCTGCTGCTGCCATGCCATATGATCTGCATCTCACCTGGCACTTCGAACATTTAAAAGCCTGTATAGCAGGTGTTTTACTCTTTGACTTTTATTTCCAGCCCTGGGAGTGGATAAATCTCTTGGCACTCTCAGTTAAGTCTCATCTTGCGGGACGTGAGATCTTTATATTTTTTAGATTTATAATTTAAAAATGGAAAATCTAACAACATCACATTAACGTTTGGTAAATCCTGAAAAGAATGATACCAAACAAATATATGTAGATTTTAAAATAAGCCAGATTTAAAGTGTGACAAAAAAGTCACATAAAATCGTAACACAAAATTGTTGCACTTTTAGGCTTAGGATTTTATGTACATAGAGTAGATTATATTATATATAAAAGGTTTGTGTCTGTTTGTCACATTATTACTCATAAACCACTGGAGTTAGAACCTTGTTCTTAATCGAAAGCTTACAATGTGATACGCGGTGGTGAAGTAAAAAATGTGGTTGGTGGCAACCTCTGCAAAATTGTCTTTCCTACAACAAACTGCAGAGGGAAACTGATTGAGAAGGTGACATGGCAGAAAGAAAAAGTAGTGCAGTGACATCTGCCAAACATGAAGCAAATTGCAGACACTAATTATATGATACAAAGAATGACAACACCAGCATCCGGTAAGTGTCAAGCACATGCTGCACACCAAGCTGTGGTACTCACAAACCGCTGGGGTTGGAACCAGAATCTTTGGAGGACTGGCGGTCTTCGTGTTTCTAATATTATATACATTCTCAAACCCTTTTAATTCAATTCAGGGTACAGCCTCACTCCACAGTATTGCGTGCTAGGCAGGAAGCAGTTTATTTAAAAAAATCAGTACACTCTTTAATGATATTAAGACTTAATTAAATAACTGCATCTGAATCTCTCATTGGATGCAGTCCATGAACATACAGATTAGGTGGATTGGTGTTAGTAAATTGCCCCAAGTGTCTATTTGTATGTGTGTTGACCCTGTGGTGGACTGGCACCCTTTCCAGTAAATGATCCTGTCTTGTGTCTGATGCTTGCTCAGATAGGCTTCAGCAGCCCTGCAACCTTGCCCTGAATAAACAGTTTAGGAAGATGGATGGATTAATGGATAAGTGATTACTTAAATAACAAAGACTACCTATAAACTTGTGTTCTGTACTCCACTTAATGCCACATCTTTGCCTGTACCTTGATGCTGTAGAAGCTGTCAGTATAAATTGTAATTGTACACTGGAGTAGAGAGAGAGGGAGAGGGGTTGGAAGCGCACCCACCACCCGACGAACGACCTGGATTGAAATATATTTAAAATGGTTTGATTCTAATCTTCTGAGGCTAAAACAACCACTTCACAGAAATCTCCCAACTATTAACAGCCCTAGACCTGCTTTTGCACTTAGTTGGAAATCTGAATCTTCTTAATTGGGTAGAAAAATTAACAGCAGTACAGACTGGGGCGAAATAAGAATGTTCCTGTCAATCCCAAACCACTCCGACCTCTAACCAATTACACGGGAGTTTCGAGATTAGTGGGCGGGACAATGACAGGTGGCACGTTGAGGTTCAGTGTAGGTGTTTTCTCACTACGGGAACTTTGTTTTCAGGAACTAACTATGACCAATACATTCATAATGGCTAACACGGGCCAACACCCTAGTAACCCATGAACTACTTGTAGTCCCTGATCACTTTCGTGCGTTGCACGCCCTTGGCACAAAGGTAACTGTAACCTTTATGACAAACGTGCTGTACAGAGAGATGCCGTGCGAAGTGAGGCACGTTTGGGTGTTCACGGGCCTTCGCACCTTATTGCTCCGAGACGATCGTGAGTTGAGAAGGGATGCTGCTATGAAGAGTGATGTGGTGCGAAGTACGGTGCTAAATCCTCACGGGTAACTTTCCAAACTATTAACAGATTTTATAAGATGGCGCCAGTGCTTGTGTTCAACCATTCAGTACAATTCATCACAGGAGCCCCGCCCACAACACTTCCTGATTGAACGAAGTACATACAATGGATTAGGAAGTAAAAAAAAAAGTAGCACGAACTTCAAACGGCCCGAGTTCCTTCAGTGGGAACAATTCAAAAGTGAAAGAGTTTCTAAAAAGTTATTGCGGTGGGGACGTGCCTTTATGCCGCTTATTGCTGACTTTGCGATCAATTTGGGGTAGGGAAAATGTGGACGGTATGAAATCCTATTTCCATAAGAAGGTAAGTCACATGACGTAATCTCCCTTATGTTTAAAAGAAATCCTCCCACTGGTATATTTTTGTCTGCCCATAATTCCCCCCATTAAACTCTCCCCCTCCATGGGCCCGATTTCCCCCAAAATTGGGGGAATTTCCCCTGACCAGGCAACCCTGATTCATTTTTTTATTTCAACAATAAAGTTTATATCCAATAATATGCAAAACGTTTATAAGTAATAATACAATTAAATCATTCAGAATAAAGTTGTAACTTTAGAAATAAAACAGCCTAACAATCATTTTCTCATAAGGACTGAAATCATTAAGAAACAGATAGACAGTAACCTACTTCAAAACTTTGCAGTTCTTAATTAGTTCAAGAGACTTTACATATACCAGTCAGTAAGGAAGAATCTAAATAAGGGGCTGCATCTGATCCATTTACATTTATGAATAAAATATCCAAAAAATATTTTAAAAAATTATCAGAAATGAAATAATATAATGAACAGGTCTGTTCTCATAAAAGAAAAGATTATCCTTTAATATGAAAAAAAAAATTAACCCAATCTCTGTGACACCCAACCAAGTAGATATTTTTCTCATTGGTTTCCAGAGACAGGTGTAGCTGCGATTGTTGAGGGTTTACAAAAAGTTCAAAATGCAGCTACCTGAAAGTCATTCTAAGCAGTCAGTATAACTTGAAGTAAAAAAAAAGAATCAAAGTGTCTTCATCATAAACGTTTTAATGAAATTCAAAGCCAGCAGTTCACAGGAAAAGTAAAGAAGAAAGTTCATAATATGCACACAAACAAGTTAGACAATGTAGGCATGGTGTAACATTCAGGTGCTTTCAGCAACTAAGGTCACTGATGTGAAAGTTGGAGCATTTTCCATTTTTTATTTACTTCATCCAAGAGTCAGTCATTACATTTTTGTCTATTAAGTAGTTTTATAACAATAAGTCATATTCAAAAGTAACACTAATGATAGAATGCAATAACATGTGCAGGCTACACGGTGGCTCAGTGCTGGCGCTGCTGCCTCACAGTAAGGAGACCAAGGTTCATGTCTCAGGTCGTCCCTGCATTAATTTTGCATGTTCTTCCCATATCTGTGTGGGGTTCCTCCAGATACTCTGGTTTCCTCCCACAGTTCAAAGACATGCAGGATAGGTGAATTGGTGATCCTCAATTGGCTCTGGTGTGTCATTGAGGTGTGTGTGTTCGCCCTGTGATGGACTGGCACCCTGTCCAGGGTTTGTTCCTGCCTTGCGCCCTATACTAGCTGGGATAGGCTCCATTAGACCCTCATAACCCTGTTCAGGACCAAGTGGGTTAGAAAATGACTGAATTACATGTGTTAGAGAACTACATTACACACATGCTTTTTAACAGTACAGTACAACTGAGTTAAAAATGGAGCCCACATAAGATGGTGGTGGTTCAATAGCTTTTATACTTGAAAATACATCAACTTATTTGTGTTAGTGGTGCGGGGGACTGTAACTAATTGTTGTTCAATTTTCTTAAACATAACATTTTGAAAGTATACCCAATAGAGTAGTATCCAATATTTAGCAATTGAAAAATATCTATTACTACATCCTTACTAATATTAGCATAAAATCACCATTCATGTCACCTTATGAAAGAAGAAAAGGTACTGAAATAAGTTCCCAATCTATCTTAATATTAGTTTAAACACAGGAATTTCATAAAATTATATAAGATATTATATAATTTATTGTATATCTGGAGTACAAATGGTACATGATGGGCAAGATGATCAGGGGCTTGCCGCGATTGTTTGTGCAAATCTGGGATTGAAGATTAGGGGCTAAGCGCCAGAGATCAAGTGCTTAAGACACTGAAGCTCCCCATCTCCTGACGCCACTGTTCATTTCTAAACCAGTCCTATGTTTATAAGTTATAAGTTTTCCGTGTTATTAATTAGCTCAAACACTATTTAGCTGCATGTTGACAACGTCAGTTCTTTACAATAATAAACTGCAGATAATATTGTTCAATCATTTCAGTCTTATATGTGTTTACATAATTGCTTCCCCCTTCCATTTATTTCCTTTTTTGTACTCTTTAACTAACATAAAACAGCAGGAGAACGGCGCTGCTTTGTGATCTGCATGCGTGTGCGATCTGCCCGACGTCTGACTAACTTGTATGGGACATCGGGGCAGCTCTCAGACGAGTGAAAGGGAAAAAAATATACAAAATATACAAATCCAAGCTACCGCTCTCAAGGTAAAATTGCACAGAACATTTCTCCGTTTAAGGCTGGACTAGTTCACAAATTAGCCAATGCATTTCAAAGGGAGGTTTTGAATTTTAAAAACTTTGTGCAGCGTGATCTGAATGAGATATCTGAATGAAAATTGATCTGTCTCGACAGATTTCTTTGTAGAATAAGTGTGCCACCTGTCAGTAAAGTTGGTCCATGGTTGGCCAGGTCGTTTCATGCGGACGGACAGACAGACAGAGAATAGGTGCTTCACGCATTATATGCGAACGAACCTAAAAACGAAAAAAGTTCTTGTTGATGATGTTCCATTTAAGGCTTAAGTGTCTAGATTACATTTCTTAAAGTTGCTGTATGTTATCGCACTCACTAGGACCGCACAATGCCCTGTCTGGCTAGCAGTTCATGTTTCTTTCTGGGTGTCTAAATATAATCTGAGAACTATTTTATTGTCATACTGAGCTAAACATTAAGAATATTTCATTACATTTTAGCTTATGGAAGTAAAACTGAATAATTCATTGTCAATGTTAAAGTTATATTCTTTTCAAATTTAAACCAAGCAAAAACTTACGGATTTTGAATTTAAAACCTTATTTAACTTGAATTTAATATCAACATAAAAGATTTTGCTCTTACAACAGGACAGTTAAAATGGGTGTTGAACATTTTCTCCGTGTTACAAAATGTACAGTTAATATCATCATCTGGAAACGTTATTATAACGGCATTAACTGATTACATTTTGTGAAGAATTTTATATTGAATTTCCCAAACCTTTGGTAACAGAGGAAATTCTTTAGCAATTACCCAGGCAATCTATCCAATAATAATAATACATTTTATTTATATAGCGCGTTTCCCACCCTCAAAGCGCTTCTAAGAAATTCAAAAAGAGCAATGGGGCATATACAACATTGGGCACTAATTATACCTGCATAAATACTAAATAAAGATAAATACAGGATATACAAAGCATAGCAATATTATAAAGAACAATAAACTATACTAAAATACAAAAAATACGAATACTACAAGAAAACCTTGAACAGAAAATATAATTTCTGGTACAAACGCAAATCTTGCAGGGCATTTGGACAGATGGGCTAAACTGAAAGTATGACATGATCAGTTCAATGCTCTGCTGAAATAATGAGTTTGAAGTTGTTTTTTGAAAGAATGAATCGGGTCGTCTGATCTCATTTATTTAGGGAGGTCGTTCCAAATTCTGGGCGCTATAGAGCTGAAGGCTCCGACATCCACAGAGCTCGTTAGTTCAATAACCGGTCCCTCTTGATTTAGATAAGAATTACGAATCCTAATAAACATATTATAACAATTTTTGCGAACTATTTAGAGCATCAATAAATAGATCAGGAAGGCTTGGGGCGACTGAATGGAAATCCTTATATAAATAGAGACAACGGTCCAAGTCGTGTAATGACGGGCATACCCTGATTCTGGCGCGCATTTCTCTAATAGGAACAGAGCGAGTGTCACTTTATTATAATTCCCACTCGCCCATTCGCCATCGTAAACACTAGTTCCGGGTGAGCGGCTCTTAGTTTCAGTGGCGGCGGCCGCACCGGCTGCTACCGCCTTCGTGTAGCATTCTGGGAAACCCTGTCTGTGAACTCCGCCAAGATGTCTGACATGGAGGATGACTTTATGTGTGACGATGAAGAAGATTACGACCTGGTAAAGCTCGATAGATTCAATGCACTATTTTTGTTTCTTGTCGTTTGCCGTTTTTTATTTAATTTGCTGATTTTTTCGGCGCGTTGCGGGTTGCCTCAGGAAAACTCTTGTTCTTGCTGGAAGATGCTTCACATGGCTTCTTTAGGTTGACATGTCGTGTGGCAGCATTTGCACCTCACAAACGCGTGTCATTACTCTTCCGAGATATAATAAAAGTATGTTTGCGTTTTTTAAGTTACTTTAGGTTGTATACCCATGTCAACTGTGTAATACTTGATGTTAAAGGACCAGGCCCGTCTCAATGTTTTGAATCAACAGCGGGTGAGCTGCGGCCAATTCAAATTACAACCTTAACTCTTTTAACAGTAAAGCGGTATGTTTTATGGTAAGCTAAAGTGTTAACGAATGCCCGCACCTCACTCAGCGTCCGAATGTGTGCGCGTCTTTTTTCTCTATTTGAAATAATTTGCTTTTTCAATTAACCGCTTTGTAAGAAGATCGAGATTTTTTTTTCCAAGCGCCCCCTCCTTGCGAAATTCTTGTTGGATTTGCAAATACGTAAAATGTAATTAGCTCACCGTCCGTAAGTAGTCGGTTTGTAAGGCAGGAAACTTAAATATACAAATCTCCAATCAGGCTTGCCTTAACATATGCAAGGCAGAATTACCGTACTTGGGGTTAGAAAACCCGTCAGAGGCAGGCGGGACAATTTCTTCTCATTCCCTCTAGCGTCTGTAGATTTAATTTATTTCAGTATGGTTTTATTGTCCCAAGCGAGAAATTTTAGTTTGTCAACAGGTTTTATGGAGAGACCACAACGTAATGTTAAAAACTCATTACCAAGAACACGAGCCGTCAAACGAATTAATATAATATAGCAGGACGTATGATGAAACGTTAGATTAAACATATTAAATATGAAAATTAAACTAACATTAAGACTTGACTGATGACTGGTGCAAATTCTGTTCATCATATGGTTTATGCCTGTGGATGCTAATCAAAGCTGAACTTATTTAGAAGGCTAATAACAGTTGGGATGAAAGAGTATTTGAACCGATTGCTTTTTATTCTTGGAACCTGTCACCTGAAGGCAACAACTGAAAATGAAAATGTAGTGGGTAAGTCCTCTCTTACAGGAAGCAGAGTGAATTCTGTCATACTTGCAGGTCTGTGATATTTGTTTGTCAAGGCCCTGTTATTTTACTGCTCCATTTTACAATTTGATTTTTTTTCTTCTGCTTTTGTTGTTTATATACTGTATTAAGATTTAGAAACCAGGCCAGCAGAACATAAGACAGACTCAATGCAAGATTTACACATCCTGTTTATATTCTTTGCTGCAGCTGCTTGAGGAAAGAAATTTAGTTCAAAATTAGAGGGGAAGGGTGTATGGAAAATTTTTTTAAAAATTAAATAAATAACATTAAAGATACATTCAAAGAGAAAATTATGAGGAACAACTGTACACCTGCTTATCCATGCAATTATTTAATTCACCAATGATGATGTAGAAGTGCAGTGCGTAAAATTATGCAGGTGCAGGTCAGACACTTCAGTTAATGTTCACATTGAACGGCGTAGTGGGAGAAAAATGTGATTTCCATGATTTTGACCATGGCATGATTGTTGGTGCCAGACAGGCTGTTTTGAGAATCCTGGAACTGCTGATCTCCTGGGATTTTCGGTGCACAACATTCTCTAGAATTTACTTGGAGAGGTTCAAAAAACATAAAACGTCTAGAGAGCAGCAGTTCTGTGGAAGGAAATGCCTTGTTGATGAAAGAGATCAGAAGAGAATGGCTAGACTTGTTCAAGCTTACAGACTTGTAACTCGTGTTCATTTTGTACAACTCTGATGAGCAAAAAATAATCACAGAATGTGATTACTTGAGGCAGATGAGCGACAACAGCAGAAGGCCACGTTGAGTTTTACTCCTGTCCATCAAAAACAGAAAGCTGAGTCTGCAGTAGGCCATGCTAATTAAAACTGGACAGCTGAAGTCTGGATAAATGTAGCCTGGTCTGATGAATCTTGATTTCTACCCGGGTACATAGATGGCAAGTTCAGAATTTGGTGCCAGCAGCAGGAATCTGTGCACCGAAGTTGTCCTTTGCCAACAGTCCAGGGTTGGTGATAGTGGTGTAGTGGTGTGGGGAATGTTCTCTTGGCACAGGTTGGTCTCATGAATTCCAGTTAATCGTCGCTTGAACGCCACAGCCTTTTTGAGTATTGTTGTGTATCTTTTTCTGGCCATGATTGATCCATCTTCTAATGATTGCTTTCAGCATGATGATCCACCATGTCACAAAGCAAAAGTTGTATCAAACTCATTTCATGAACATGACAGTGAGTTGTGTGTTCTTCAGTGGCTTTTGCAGTCACCAGATCTGAACCCAACAGAACACATTTGTGATGTGGTATAACATGAGATTGGCAGCATGAGTGTGTGTCAGACAAATCTGCCGGCATTGCTTAATGGGTCATGTCAACATGGACCAGAATCTTAAGAGTGGAATTCATGCCACGAAAAACTGAGGCTGTTTTGAGAGCTAAAGGAGGCCATAATAAGTACTAGTATAGTGTTCCTAAGAATTTTCTCGTCGAGTGTAAATTGTGGAAAACAAAATAGGCAGAACAGTGGTTAGAACTTGAGTTGGACAGCACAACAGATTGATTTCAGTGCCAGGCTTGCCTACTCCATGCATGGACTTTTTCATACCTGCTTGAATTTTGTCAAAGCACGCTGATTTAGTACAGACATTCCAATAAATGTGCACATTTGGTGGTGTGGAGCTGGTAGTTCAGGAATGGTGCAGTGATGTACTCCTTACTGAAAATGAGTCCCACCATGGCTTAGTTATTGTGTTATGTACGATACATTACTACTATTGTTACTAATGTGTACAGGGTGGTTTCCAAAGATCTTAAACATGGTGAACACACTGAAAGGAATTCAATCATTCATAGAAAAGGCAAGTACTTTTAGCTCCAGTGCTGTCTTAGAAGTACATGTCTTTTATTCTTCCATTTATTTCTTGAACCCACTGTAGAACTACCAGATAGCTATGCAATGTAACCATGAGGATGTTGTTTGTGTGTGCCCCGTAATGGACTGGCAACCTTCTGCAGGGATGCTTCTTGGTTTACACCTGATCCTTTTTGCTAAGAATGGAATTGGAGGGTTTGAAGGAAGGCTGAACAGTCAGTTCAGATTAACGGTCTATAATGTACATTCACATGAACAATACATCATAGCTTCTTTAGCTTTGGTTTAGGTGACATATTCTATTCAAATTTTTGCCCGTATTTTGCTGCTGTTAAAAGATTGCATTACCAGTTTAAATCTGTTACTTGCTGGAAATATTCATCTTATTTACTATCTTCCTGGGTATGATCTTATGTTTGTCACCAGTGAACAGATCTAATTGTTTTTAAGAGTCAACAACAGACCAATGCACAAAACCACCTTAAGAAAATTAGGTAAAAAAGTTAACAGTAGAAACAAAAGTCCGACTTTACATTGCCAAAGATAGTACTGTTCGATGCACAAATCTCTCCACCAAAAGCCATTTCAGCACTTCCAAGACAAATATTCTTTTATTAGTATCGTGTCATAACATTCATTATTTTATTCCTCCAGAAAAAAAGAACCCCCATAAATGTTTATTTAGTAAATTTATGTTGTTCATTGAATTGAACTTAAATAATAGATTAACTTTGGAAAAGCAGAGCAAAGGCCTTGACTTTTCCCAAACTGCCATACCCTTCAGCTTCAATGCAATGCAAGTTAAGCACAAAAATATGTGCAAAAGTTTACTGGGATAAAAGGATGGTATTCTTTTCTGATAGTGAGAATTAGGCAGTGTGTAGAAAGTGTATGAGAATGTTAATTTTTGTTATGCATTCTTTTCTGTATTTAGTAATTTGTGTATATCATTGCCCAGTGATTGCTGGGACAAACTTCAGCTCCCCTATGGCCCTGCCCTGGATAATCAGGTTAAGAAAGTGGATGGTTTACTATCCTTCAGCCTTGTACTGTATCCACCCTTCATGTTTCAGCACAGATGATGTCATGAGAGCAATTAATTGCGTTGAATCTATACACTCTCTAAACCTGGCTGCTGCACCATAAGGTCAGGAGATCCTGGGTGCCTTTCTGACAGCATTGGTATCAAAGCAAGAAATAACTGTGGGCTAGATGCTAGTATATCACATGGCAAACACTCACTCAACCAATACTAAATACCTTTAAGATCTGGGGAAAAAGCACTGGAGCACTCGAGAAACCTTTGTGAACACACGGTTAATGTCCAAACTCTGAGCAATTATGATGATGATGATGATGAAATAGATTCCTGGAGTTGTAAAGGAGCAGTGCCAACATGCCATTCAAATTTTTTTTTCTTTAGTGTTTGCAGAAATTTAATGGAACTGATTTTTGCAGTTGTAAAGAAATTTTCAATTGCCTTAAGAATCTAGGATGATAATTCATAAAATAACATTGACAAGGCCTCTTGACTGATTTCTGGATCTTCGGGGGCTAAGCTTAAGACAGAGTATTGGTACATCGCAGGGCCCAATTGCAAACAAACTCTTAACCATGAGGCCAGTTTAGAATCTTACATCAAAGGAATACTCCACCCAGAAATGTTTTTTTTTATGTTCTTCACCCCGTGTAGTTTCTAGTGGTGAACAAGAAATCAACAATGGCAAGTGATGTGGAAAAAGTCCATTCCCTGTGTTGCATAATTCACATGTCAGTTATACAGTCGTATCCAAAAAATTGTGCAAAAACACATTTGTTTTTGCTAAAATATTTATACATATACCAGTAATGGTGCACGGAATACACTTGACTTGAGCATTCCTAGTTTTCATCCTCTTTCTCTGTACATTTAGCATTCATTTGCTCAGAGGTTGATGCCCTTGCTGTTTCCTGAGCAGCTCTTCTTTTCTCCACCCTAGCGACCCGCTTCTTCTCTTCTTCCGTCGACATCTTTTCTCGTTAAAACTGATCAAGTCGGTGTTTGTGTTGCCATTACTTAGTGCGTTTTCTTTAATCTTTCACTTAAGCCAGCACTTAAGTGTTCAATCTGCCTCAAGAATGATTTAAGATATGAAGAGGTAGGGGAAGTGACAGCGAAGGTGGTAGGGATGAGAATGGCGCCCGTACGCATGAGACACACTGTGGGAAGAAACCAATGCAAGAACTGGCTAATTTGACACATCTGGGACTTGAACCCTGGTCTCCTTTTTGCAAGGCTACTGTGATAACTACACACATTATGTCTTAGCTATTCTTGTGTTTATAACTGCTCCTTGTATTCAGCAGAGTTTACTGTCATCCAAAGACTGCTAGTGGCAGATTATTTGTGTTATTTTACTGTTTATGTGAGTGCCCTCTGATGCAGTAGCATCCTAAATATGACAGGTTCATGCTTTGCCCCTTCAGGAATTGGTCCTGTTTGAATGTTAATTTGTTAGATTTGTGCAAGATTACAAATTGTGAATAGATGTTGAATCTTGATTATAATTATAAATCTCAATAAATTTAATTGATACAACTATCCAATTTTGTACTAAATTGTAGTACACATATATTTTAGTGGTGTAATTGGAGGCAAGGTCTAAATTATTATAGTTTTTAACTTGCCAGCACAGGAGTCGCCCTTTTTAACCGCAGAGTGGATAAACTATCTAACAGAGGCCTATTAAAGCACAGCTTTCTGAAATTAAAGTACCTGAAAATTAAGGATTTTTTTTAAATTGGACTCCTGCTTTTGATTCTCTGCCCTATTGCTGGGTTTAGGAAGAATATATGTTCAGTATGTTGTTCATGTTAGGTTAATGGATGACTTTAAATTTTATACAACTTCATTCGTGAGTGAGTGCAGTCTCATCCATTGGTGTTTCCTTGATAGTCAGCAAAATTACTATGATTATTTACACAAACGGCCTAAATATATTAAACTGCTGATATATAATTAATATATTATGATGCCAATTCATTTCTGAATGTGGGTTATGCCTCTGCTTTGCTGCCGCTTTACATTCTTCTCAAGAACCACCTGATTCCACAACTTAATGCTGATGTACTGTATTTAACAGTATACTCACATGTAGTCGGACTGCCACTGATTGAAAATTCTGTGTTAAGAGGAAATGGATGGATAGTATTGATTGTCCTTGAGAAAATGTTTTTTTTTTCCCCTCAAAATTCTGCATCTGCTTGCCAGCTTAGAGTTTTTATAAACCTATTCTGTTTTGCATATGACAATTAAGATTCCAGAGTTAAATTACTTTCATTTGCAAGTTGCATGCTTTAAACCTCTGAATATCCAGATAGCTGAGGAGCAGAAGTGAATCACTTAACTGTAAATTTTTATTTTTATACATGGGGCGGACACTATGTTCAGTTTAGTGAGTCAGTCAGGTACTTACTGAGCTTCTTCAGCTCATGCAATTGGGACTTTTAAGCTTAACTGTATGTAAGAGTCTTGGTTGATTAAAATGCATTGCAATTCATAAGTAAAGTGAGTATTTGGTTCATTATCTGTCTGTTTTTCATAACCGAGAGTGACAACTATTAAAAGTCTTCAAATCTATTAAGTGTCAAGTTGTTTTATAAACTAGAAAAATGAATTAAATGTTTGTGTGGCATTGAAGCAGCTTTGAGTTGAACCAGCTGAAGGACTGCTGTGGTGCAAACCAAGCTTTATGCTGTTGTTGAGGAACATTAAAATGTATTAGTATACATCTTCAGTTTTTTTGTTTCATTTTATTCAGTAAATTAGTGTCATGTTCCACTTTGTGTAAAATTTTTTTATTAAAATAAGGTACCTAAGCTAAGTACCTGATTAAAGGAAGTTTCATCCATTGCCATAGTCGCCTACTATAATTTTGTCATTTTGTCTTTATGGTGATTTTTATAAAAGTCATTAAATTGAAGTTGAGACATGTAATTAATATATTAAGAATGTTTAACTAGTTGTGGTAAATCTTCACAATCCGGGAAAAAAAATATTTTGGGGCTTTTCAAAATCAGTTTTAATGATATTAGAGATTGAAGCAAACACATCTCTTTTTTTTTTTTATCAATTTTCTTTTGTATGTGTGTGATTAAATGTTGCATTCTTGATGGCCAAAGAATTTTTATTTCATTTTACACTCTTGTGTTTTAGATTTTGCAAGTTCAAAGACGTAGTAATATATTTTCAATCTTAACATTACATACTCTACACTGTGTATATTATCTATAATTTTTTGGCATCTTTTATTTTCGTAGGAATATTCGGAAGACAGCAACTCGGAACCCAATGTGGATCTTGAAAATCAGTACTACAATTCAAAAGCATTGAAAGAGGATGATCCTAAAGCAGCTCTTAATAGCTTTCAGAAGGTGGGATCACTTGGCATAATTACAATGTTAGCCTTATCTGTAAAATTTTAGATTGCTTTTTTTTTTTTTTTTTTTAAATTGACAAATGTATCTTCTTTCCTTCTGTGAAATGTCAAACATCCACCTGATAATTTTCTTTCAAGTCCAACACAACATTAAATGATGCAGCGCCTATAAATTACACAAAACCTTATGTCCCTTTCACAAACTTGTCCATTCTGTAGCTATGATTATGATTGCACAAATGGAGGCAAGTTTTAAAAGAATTTCATAGATATTATCATGTGTTAATTTGTATTAAGGTTATTTCTATTTAAAACAAGCACATTTTTATTTTCATATTTTTTTTCCTCTACTACTGTTGCCGCTTAAAGTATTCAGTGTAGTTTTCTAAAATTGCCTCTCGGAGTCAAGTAATCAATGGAAGTGTTCCAAGTATCATTTTATATAATAAGCATTGTCTAACGATTTGATTGTCTCACGTGTCTACCAGTATTTTAAATAATAAAGCTCATGCTGAAACCAAGTTTTAAGTTTTTTAAAGCATTTACCCCCAAGTTTTCTGAGCATATTATAAAATGTTTACATGTATTCTCCTGTAATGTTTGTTATCAAAAGTGAACTACTTTTGCAGAAATTCTGTAAAGCATTGGTACATATATCGGTATAAGAAAACGCATGAAGAAGGTTAAAAAATATAACTGGTACATATTCTACTATACTGTATATGTAAGGTGAAGGTTTTAACTGAGATTTGTTTAGCAGATGCTTATAGAGCATAGTTGTGGGGAGACTTAAAACGGCAACATTGTTAACATTCAAATCTGAATTCTATCTGAAACATTATTTATTTATTTATTTATTTAAAGGTTTTGGAATTGGAAGGTGAAAAAGGAGAATGGGGATTTAAGGCACTTAAACAGATGATTAAAATTAATTTTAAACTGGTAAGTTATTGAACTTGTATCTCTGATTTTAAATGTTTAATGATAGGCCTAGGGTTTCTCTGTTTTCCACACATATACTGTTTTTGCCATGTAAAAGCATACAACGGTATTTCTGGACATGTAACCTGATAATTGTTTTTTTTTTTTTTTTTTTAATTTTTTAAATTCTTATCATTAGAAAGTGACCTCAGAGATTTGTCTACATCAAAATGTATAACTAATTACTAAAGAATAATATTTTTAAATAGTTATCGGCACAATTAGTGTATCTAATACACATTTGGGAAAATCACTTTGATTTGGTTTTTGTTCATTTCTGAGTGTGGGTCACGGCTCTGTTTTGCTTTGCTAACACCTTACATTCTAATCCAGTTTCTCTTGATTCTGCAGCTGACAAAATGGCAAAAGGGACTCTGCTCTGTTGGGCCCTTGAGCAAGGCCCTTAACCTGCAATTGCTGAGCGCTTTGAGTAGTGAGAAAAGCGCTATATGAATGGAAAGAATTATTATTATTATTAACTTAAATGTTGATTCACAGTATTTTAACAATTAACTCCCTGATATTCAGACTCCTACTGATTGAAAATTCTAATAAAGTGGATCCATTAAGAAATGGATGAAGGAGGGATGATATACGTATGCTAAAAAAAATGTTTCTTCAGCACTTTGCATCAGCTCATCAGCTTATTAGAGTTACAGATAGCCTGTACCATATTTTTGCTTTACATGGCGCTGGTCTAAACTTCTCTTTCATAGTGTTCATTGACATTTGACCCCTATGACATTTAAAAGATTCCAGAGTTTAATTACTTTCATTTGTAGGTTGCACCCTTCAAACACCCTAAACCATCTTGTGTAAGTTCAAATAGCTGAAGGGCAAAAATGAATTACTTAATTGTAAAATTCTATTGTTATGCAAGGTGCAAATACTGTAAGCTCAGTTTAGTAAGCCTCATTGGGCTCTGTAAGAGTCTTGGTTAATTCATATGCATTTGTTTAATAATGAATAAATAAAATGAGCATTTGGTATGTTAGCAGCCTGTTTTTTGTAATCAAGAGAGACAGGTACAAAAAATCGGATTTATTAAATGTTATTTGTTATATAGTAAAGAAAAACAAGCAACTAAAAATTGGAAAATCTGTGCGTCTTCAGACAATAAACCAAAATATATCAGAACAGAAATGCTTGCTAAAATTAATAATCCATGCATGTTTTTTGAACTTCCGTATTCCAATTCAGAGTTTTAGAGCAGTTTGATTAAAATGGGCCATACTGCCCAGCAAGGTCACTAATCCTAACACCCTAATCTCCTCAAAATAACATTGACTTAAGATGTGAAAGTCCTCACTGGGATACAGAGTATGTACTGGGCATATCGCACACAAAGCAGGAAGCAACCAAAGGTCAGATTTATAAAATTTCGTAATCACAAAAAGAGGCTCAAAAAATTCATACACAGTGTTCCACCCGTACCTTGGGATCGTTAAAAGAAAACTTGATGGGAGAACATATGCAACATTTTGGGGAAAATAGGAAATGACGACACTGTTGATCAAATGGGGAGATGCAGTCAAACCAGCTAAATGACAACTAACACAGTAATTCATATCACAAATAATGCTGTTATAATGTGTGTTGACATGACAAAACATATTAATGCTCAAGAGTGATGAGCATGATTTCCAGGGAGTATTTCAGTTCCCTTGCATATGTGCACTTAATAACTTTTGTCAGTTTATGTAGGCAAATTTGTAGGCATTTACTGTACATTTATCTAGTTTAAATTTCCATTTTGGTGAAGCATTTGGCTGTCATTTGCCATCAATCTGTCTTTATTAATATCGTTAAAGGTTCTATGATGCAGACATGCATGGTGATGGGGGGCGGGGGGTGGTTGTTATGGGGCAGGAACTGTCAGACATACAGATACTACACATTATTTACTCATCCTCTTTTTTTTGATTTGGGTAAGTGCTGTTTCATTGTTTTATTTGTTATTGCTTTCCTTTCCCAGAGCAATTATCCAGAAATGATGAATAGATACAAGCAACTACTCACCTACATCCGGAGTGCTGTCACAAGGAATTATTCTGAGAAATCTATTAATTCTATCCTTGATTATATCTCCACCTCCAAGCAGGTAAGACTTTTTTTTTTTTCTTTCTAATTAACACAACTAGTAAATTGTGATTTACTGCACTTCTACAAGTAACTGTTAAATATATTTGTTTGTTTTCTTTTTTTAAACTTGGTTATTATAAATGACCGCAAAAACCTTGCCAGATTAACATTTTGACATGTGTGTTAAAATTCATGTTTGTTTTAATTTTTCATTTTATAATGTAAATCAGTTATGCCTTTGATATGTCCCTGAAAAATGTAATTTTTTGAAGTTCTATAGTCAGGAATTTAGATGTCACAATCTGAATGAATGTAGATTTGTGGAGAGCTTTAAATTCATGCAGTCTTTTAGTTGTTCAAATTACGATATCACACTAAAAGAAAACTTTCTTTTAAATTCTGAAATAGGTTTCTAAATTCTAGTTTGTTTAGGTATTATCAAAAGATGTAAATAACATCAAATTGACAAACTTAGATATGGGTGAATATCTGTTACTTGTTATAAGTATTTAACATATGTGTGGGCTAGTTTAAACAGAAGCTTTTGAATTAGGTATTTTGATGCATGTTTAATATATCCTCTGTATTTTAATTGCAGATGGATTTATTGCAGGAATTCTATGAAACAACGCTAGAAGCACTAAAAGATGCAAAAAATGACAGATTATGGTTTAAAACGAACACCAAGGTATTACATTTCTTCAACACTTCACAGCTTCCTATTAAAACAAAAGTTAATTCAAGAAGATTTTGTTAACCAACCTTATCACCACCATACACAGTGTTTCTTTAGCAGCTTATTGGATTGTTTTGATATGTAGTTTCTCTGTGTAGCTGGCAAAAATACATTCAGATGATGGATATATTTTTATAGGACTTGGATGAAAATGGAATACAGCTGTTAATTGAGATTTATGCTTTTGGCCATTAAAAATATATATATATATATTTCTGTAAATCATCTTGCACATATGAAGCATGTTTTGTGAATAAATTGTATCCATCATTCAAACGTTAGCATAATTTTGACTCGTATATCTATATATATGTGTATATGTATATGTGTGATATATGTGTATATATCTGTATATATGTGTGTGTGTGTGTATATATCTGTATATGTGTGTGTGTGTATGTATATGTAATATACATATATACATATATATGTATGTGTGTATATATATATATATATATATATGTGTGTGTGTGTGTGTGTGTGTGTGTATGTGTGTATATATATATATATATAATAAATACATACATACAGTGGTGTGAAAAACTATTTGCCCCCTTCCTGATTTCTTATTCTTTTGCATGTTTGTCACACAAAATGTTTC
>JANRMT010062827.1:12577964-12590069 GCA_026402145.1 Polypterus bichir lapradei
GAGAGGGAGGTTGGGAGCATTGTTGAGAGCAAATCAGTTTTGATACATCTATAGTTTTTTTTTCATTATTTTTGTTTTTTTCTTTATTACTGAGGGAATACAGTCTAGGTTTCACATATTAACATTGTTTTTTAATACAATACACTTTCTAATAATTTCCAATTTGGGTTTGTAGCTAGGAAAGCTGTATCTAGAACGGGAAGAATATGGCAAACTTCAGAAGATACTGCGACAACTGCACCAGTCTTGTCAGGTATTGTATTTTATGTAATTTTGTTTGTACAGTACTAGTTCAGAATATAAAGAGAATTTTGAATGCACTTATTCTGTTAAGTGTTGCAGTGGTAGCAAGCTGAGGAGGTCTGACAAATTCTCCTGGATAATAAGCAGTGCATGGTTCTGGGTTTTCTCACATTGGTTTATCGCCTTGGTGGCATCGTTACTAGATGATCCCTCCCCAAGTGGCATTTACCTAAATACTGTACTTAAGGGTCCTCACAGATGTTCACACTGTTGCCTTATCATTAAGTCCTGCAAACCTACAGAGGAACATAATAAATTATTTTTGTTACTGTCTAAGCCTCATGATAATAGTTGAAGAACAGAATCTAGATGTTCTAATGCATAAAGAGCTCTAAATGGAGGTTTACAATGATTACAAAGTATATGCTTTGAATGTGTAAAAGAGTAGGCACTTCAGTTCTTTTTCTGTTCTTAATATTTGTCATGAGTCCCATCAGTGCATTGCTTGTTTAAATGTACATTTCCAGCTGTTTTTTAATATTTGCTAATCCTGTTTGTGTTGCAGACAGATGATGGGGAAGATGACTTAAAGAAAGGCACACAATTGTTGGAAATATATGCTTTAGAAATTCAAATGTATACAGCACAAAAGAACAACAAGAAACTAAAAGCTCTGTATGAACAGTCCTTGCACATAAAGTCTGCTATTCCACACCCGCTTATAATGGGTGTTATCAGAGGTAATGATACCTTTATGGGTAATTCTCTAAATAATATATTTCCTTTTGATACAGTTAAGTGTGGTTCTTTAAGAATTATGTACCCCAACTGAAAAGTTTCAAAAATGGCTGTTAAGCATGGGATATATGTTATTTTTGATACAGAAGTTAATTTTTAAATCCGCCTGTTAAGAATGTCACTGTAAATTTTACAGTGTTTTAAAAATGAGCTGCAATTGATGATATCTTCATTTTAGTGGATGTACATCTGTGACTGGATTGTGCCTGTATTTTGAATTAAATACAGCAGATGGCACGTTTCTATTCAGTCAAGTATCATTGTCACTGGATTATTCTGGCCTACTGTATTTAACAGTCCAATGCAAAATGTAGCAAACAACTATTAAACATTATATGTGGCATGTTTTGCTGAGGGAGATGTATTGGTTAAATACAATGGGTGCTTCATTTTCTACCATACATTACAATTAACTTGTTTATTTGTTTTAGCCTTGTTTTAGTTTGCTTTTAAGAAGTTGATTTTAATATAGCATGTACCATCACAAGGTATTTAACAGTGAAAATAGTTGACTTTTCAGTATCATACATAAAACTCACAAGTAAATTTTAAACTGTACGACCAGTTTGGAAGTTAGTAATTATTAGAAAATTATTTAAACAATTTCAAATCAGTTTTCTGGCAGAGCAAATTTAGATGGAGTGAAAGGAACTTAAGCTTTAAAACTTAAAATTAAATGTCGAAATAGATTTAAATACATGTATACCAAGAGGGAGCGTATCAAAGTTCATTGAAGTTAAACCAAGGGTTGCACTTAATGCCATTATTATAAAGATGAGGATAGTTAATCAAGGAGCTCATTGAAGATATAAACTGTCAGACTAATTTGCCTATATTATTTTTAATCATTTAGATCCCAGCTAGAAAAAAATAAAGCTACTCTAGATTTTCCAGGTGTAACATCCTTTCTTGGATAAATGTCTTGGTTTTTTTGATCAAGTTTTCCTTTCTGCCTAGTGCTTTTTTTTATACAAAATGTGTACATAGTGTTTGAACGTGGGAGGGGATCGGATTTGTTAAGTTTAGTAGAGAAAAATTATTACCGTTTATGGTACTTATTCCTGTCAAATATTATGTTATAGAAACACTCGAAGACAAATGCAATATGTGTTTGTATTGTTCATATAAAACACATGTAGTACTTAATATCATTTGGTGGTTAATATAAGATGCATCCATAAGATGTTTGGCTATGCATGTCCTTGAATGAGCCTGCACACCCACACACTATTGCATACACAGAAAGAAATAAACAAAGCTTATTTAGAACAGCATATGTTAAAGGTATTGCCTACTCTAATAAAATTATCTAATTTTCGCCTTAATTGTTAATGGTTATACCTTTTCAGAATGTGGAGGCAAAATGCACTTAAGGGAAGGTGAATTTGAAAAGGCACACACTGATTTCTTTGAAGCTTTCAAAAACTATGATGAATCAGGGAGCCCGCGACGAACAACATGCTTGAAATATCTAGTTTTAGCAAACATGCTGATGAAGTCAGGAATAAACCCTTTCGACTCACAGGAGGTATGAATATTTTCTTTTAACTAGCAATATATGGGATTTGTGTTTTAATTAGGTTTGTGTCTGTACTGTTTATAAAATGTGTTCACAATGCCTACTTTTTTTAAAAAAAGCATTTGCTAAGCATTTTTGCTTTATTACTGCCTGTTCCTGCAAACTCTGCTCTCTTTCTTTGTAGGCACACTTGACATTTCATTCATATAGCTAGCTGTGTATGCCCAGTATACATGTGTTGTGAACTTTGTAAATTCTGTATTCATAAAGAATCTCTACAGTTGATACCATGATTACACTTTCTGTAAATGCATGATTTTATAAATACTATAGAACAGTATTTGTAAAAAGAAATGGAGGGGATATATATGACATGAGGATTTTATAACATTTAAAATGTTGTTCCTAACCATGCAATAAGCTTTTCCTATGAAAGGTTGTTTTAGCAATTGAGCACTATATTTTTTTTTAATTTGTCTCAATTTTTTCTTAAATATAGGCTAAACCATATAAAAATGACCCTGAGATTCTTGCAATGACTAATTTAGTAAGGTAAGAAAAGCAAAATTAAGAATTTAACTCTTCTTAAGGAGCACAAATTAGTTTTTCTATCACCATTCTATAAATAAATGTCTTTTTTCTTAGTAACTGTCAAGTGTTAATCTTTTTTTTCCTATACAAAATAAGAGTGGCAAAAGGTTATACAGACTAAGAATCTGTAATAGAAAGCTAACAACGTAGTCTTAATTAAATGAAATTATAACTGAAGTGTTGAATTTTATAAAATTAATAGAATAAAATATTTGTATATTTTTATTTCTAATTTAATAATAATGAGTTGTCTCTTTAGTGCCTACCAGAATAATGACATCACTGAATTTGAAAAAATTCTGAAAACAAACCACAGTAATATTATGGATGATCCCTTCATAAGGGAGCATATTGAAGGTAAGAGTCATAATGTTCTTTTGCTGTTATGGTTATGCAGACACTCAAGCACCTCCAGATGGATGGATGTTTTATATGTAAAACTATGGCTTTATGCTTGATACTTTCACACCTTTGAATACAGAGAAATATATTTTCATTTTTTTCTTTTGGGGAATGTGAGAGACAAAAAAAAATTAAGAAAGCTGTTTATCATTGCCAGTGGCCAAGGACAACATCTGCATGGATGTAGAGATATCACAGGGATGCACAAGAAGTTTCTTTGCTGTATTTTTACATCTTGTTTTAGTTATTTTGTCACAATAAAAGAGCCTGCAGTTGTGGTAAAGCAATGTATTGTTTGCATAGTACTCGGGTAAATAATGATGTATTATTCAGATATCCGTATGATCACTGCAGAAATTTAAGTATTTTCTTTTTTAAATAGTACAATAAAATATATTAAAAGATACATGTGTACAGTTGATTTGTTGATTAAAATTTTTGAAAAAAGGTGTATGAGTGTTTTCTTGCTGCCTTGGTTTGGCCAACCATTGTTCAGTTTCTAGTCTCATGCTGTCATTTATGTAGGATTTCCCAGACTTTTAGTTATGACTGTAGCTCAATAAGTGTTTAAATAAACTTGTATCCTTTTAGTCATCTCCCCCCCACCCCCCCATTTTAGTTTAAGTAAAATTTAAGATATTAAACAAAAACATCAACATAACATTTGACTTTAAAGACAGCCATGTGCATTTATATAAATATGTATGCCCACAGTATTTTTTATTTTTATTATTTATCATGATTACATGGTTATGCTGCTTCACTTTGAGGTAATCAACATTGCACCACAATTCAGGCAAAAGATAATTCCAGCAAAATGCCACCATGTTCTGTAAGCGGGACCATCAGTTATTTGACAGCACATCCACATCAGCACCATTATCGCTGTTCTTTCATATGAAGGAGAGGAAACTAACATTACATTTATTTTAAGACATTTTGCAATTTGCTCAGTATAAAATATACTAAAACTATACTAATATTTTTAATTATTTTTTTTTTACCCTCTAGAGCTCTTGAGAAACATCAGAACGCAAGTGCTTATAAAATTAATAAAGCCTTACACTAGAATACATATACCCTTCATTTCCAAGGTAAGGATGACTCACAAGGTTTGTTTTAAGTATATAGATAATATCCCTTTGGTCTTACATTTCTACTTTTAATTAATTATTATGTTGTATATCTGAGTGTTTCTGAAACCTAAGTTTAATGAGAAACACAGTTCTGATCGCACACTAAAGGTTTCATATTCCTTCAGTGTTAATCAGTAGTTATGTTGCTCTTTTTAACCGTCTTGGAACAGTGCACCTTTTGTATGTTGGTCCCATTTCCCTTCCAAAATCTTGACAAGAGGAGTGGTGGGGTGAAATCTATAGTATAGAGAAAAAGAGTGTTTATGATATACAAGGGTTGCTTTCTTTCTGTACTTAAATCAAATTTAATGGGGACATCTGCATCTTGTTCTAATGTTGGTTGTAAATGTTCTTCTTGCTACTTCAGTGCTGTAGAATACGTTTTTTGTATGTGTAGTTGTCATCAAAATGGCGTTGTGAGGTAATAGGAGTTTTTGAATTTCTTGTGATGGAGAAGGAAATATTAACGGACATTCACAGGCAATTAAAAATGCATTTCTACGTCTTTGCAGGTGTCTTTGAAGAGCTCAATCAATATGTAATATGGCATTGACAGCACCAATACATACTATTACCATATTTTGCCTGTGGTATTAATCATATACCAATATGATTTATCAGAGAAAATATACACAACATTTTAAACATTTTATTTGGATATATGAAAAATAAATGTGGTGAACTGAAACAAGTTAACCATGCATAAACATTGCTTTCATTTTATACTTAAACATTTTAAATGCAACAATCAGTTCAATATAATAATGTGTTATGTTGTTCTGTAAAAAGGTTTTAACTTTGGAAACGTGTGAATTTTCATAGTTGTACGCAGTATAAGCTGTATACAGCTCTGTTAAGTAATTCATTTATGTTTGGGTATGTCTGGTTTTACATGTGCCTTTTGTATTTTATTTTTGTAAGAAACATCTAATGTGTGCCTTAGTTCTTTTGATAAACATGTTCTTATGTACATTAACATATTTGCCTCTTTTAGGAATTGAACATAGACGTGGCAGATGTGGAGAGTTTGCTTGTGCAATGTATTTTGGACAAGTAAGTGTTTTGTAACTGTTTGCCTTTTATTTTATCAGGAAAATTCCAGTTTTGCAATTTAATTGTATGTCAGTAGGTGCTGCTGTGCTTCTTGTATAAATAATTGTAACTATTGTTACAATTTTAGTTTCTTACTATGTAATAGAAGGCAATGCAGGGCATTTTCTGTTGCAGCATTGATAATTAACTAAATGCTTCCTGAAAACTGATTATTGTTATACCCCCCTTTTTATATATGTCATGCCTACACTAAAAATTAAGGCTGTTGAAATGAAAACACTGGTCTCTAAATTTGGTTTGCTCCTGTCAGTTTTTGGTGTTCTTTATATATCTGAGGTTTCTGAATTCAAATCTGCCAAAAGAATTTCTCAATCGCATCCAGTATTTTTTTGGAAGTGTATTTGGGGGATATATAAAAAATACTTATGTATTTTATGAAATATTTTAATGTTAGATTTGACCTTAAGTTTCAATTTTTAACCTTTATAAGTCCAGTACTCCTATTAAACTGGAACAAATCAATTCTTTGCATGAAAGTTTTTGTTGTTTAAAAATTGTTTGCAGATCATATGTTTACTTAATTATTTTCATTTCAATTTAAAGCACTATTCATGGACGAATTGATCAAGTGAACCAGTTGTTGGAGCTGGATCATCAGAAACGAGGAGGTGCAAGATATACTGCTTTAGATAAATGGACAAAGCAACTTAATTCTCTCAATCAGGCCATTGTTAGCAAACTGGCTTAACTGAGCTGCAGAGCGACAGATAATATTTAAAGCAGCATTGCAGTGATGTTAATCTTCACAAATCTAGGAATGGCAGCACTGCTTGTGGTGGTTGTGCCCCCAAAAAAATTGAAGCTTGACAGAAGTGCTTTCTTTGATGGGCTGATATGTGTTTTGCTGCTGTGGTTTCCCAAGACAGCTTTAATGTCCAGAAGAAAACCAAAATGCCACAGAATTTATGCTGTGCTGACATCTTGCTCTTCACAATGTATCATTTTATTAAAGGGCAGAAAAATGTCCTTAAGGAAGACTTTGTCATGATTTTAAATACACACTGACACATTTTGGTAAAATATGTATCTAAGAAGTAAAGCAAAATGATGTTTTACCTTTAGAAATCATTTATTTACAATGTTTAGCATTATCTGCAATAACTTGAAATGTTAGACCTATTATGAGCATTTTTTTGTGTATTACATGACATGTTTGCTATTGTTTTGCAAAATGTCAGGTCTCAAAGCCTTTTTTCCTCTCTCTTGCAATTGTAGTCAAGGTACAATTCGGTCATTTGTGGTCCTGTGCCACTTTAGGTTTCACTCCGCAAAATAAAACTGTGGCACAGATATTAATTTAAATTTAGTATTTTCACATTTATTTTTAACATTTTGTGGAGCTAGTCCCTATTTTCATAAAAATATTGAAATGCATTTTTCTTTGAGGTGAGAAAAATGTTTTATTTGTATTTTTTTGTTTTCCTCAACTTTCTGCTCTTCCGGAATTTAGTTTTAAGAGAAATGAAAGGCCTACATTGTAAACGCTTTCCCTTATGTTTTATTCATTAATATTTGTTGCCTTTATCACCATTTACGCATTGATAGTGTCCTATCCATCACTTAAGGTTATTATTGTCACCCTCATAGGACACGTTCCATTTCCATCCAAACTATTTATGAACAGTTTACTATGTGGTTTTTTGTGTGTTCTCTCTATGCCTTTGTTAGTTTTCATCCAGTGCACCAGTTTTCCACATTTAGGTAAAAACAAACTACACACAAAAGAACCAGAAAGTTGTTATGACAAATGTGTTCCGAGATGTTTCAAGTAAGGAAGACAGAATTTTCAAATTTAGGTAGTTAAGCTCACTAATCATGGCGCAGGAGAGTGCATGAGAATAATGACCCTATAAACCTTTTCTAATATTTGTTTTATGATGTACGCAACGTGGGGGAACACCAAGAACACCTGTACATACATAAGGTTGCAGACGACTTGACAAGGTCTGGTGATTTTCAGTTACTTAGCATCCAGGAAGTGCTTCATGGATGACAAAACTCTTTAGCTTAGCCCATAGGTGAGTTTTCAGACCTGGTGTAACTTAGTTTTACAGTTAGTGTTAAAGTTAATGGTAAAATAAAACTCCAGTCATATAACATGAATGGTCATGTTGACTTGCTTTCGCAGTTTGTGCGAGTGTGTGACGTGTCAGTAGTCACATCTCATCCTTGCTGATTTACTGGCTGCTCCGGAGCCTGCTCTCATACTAATGGAAGTGAATGAAATTAGAACAGCAATTGAGTAATTCCATTCAGGACTTCATTTGTGCATACTGTGCACCTTTCAAAAGCAGTAATATTCAGCCCTGCCCAGAAACTGTTTTGTATATGTTGGTATGAAGAGTCTTTAAAGAACAAAGAAAAATCTATTATGACAATGTGATCATCTTTAATTATTGAATAATGCTCAGTTGGTGGTCTTTTGCACAGCTTGTTTGTAAGTAGTTGCATTTTTTAAGTTGTTTGATGAGGAAATTTGACTTTATTCTTATTCAATCTGAAACTTAAGTTGTTATTTAAGTTGTTACATCTTCCTTTTAGAAGAAACAGACAATTTGCTCATTTTTTTAACCACTTTTCAAGTCCATTGTTGTCATATGAATCCAGGAGTGGATGCCAAGAATCTTCATGTGAAGGAATACAAGTAAAACACCTTTCTCTCTGGCCGCATCAGATTCAGTTAGCCTGTTTCCTAATGAGTACCTTCATTGACAACTCCTAAAATAAGCAATTAAAAAAAAAAAATACATAGATAAATGTAAATGGATACCTGTAACAAATGTACACAGTTTTGAGTTTCTGTTATTTTTGAACAGTAAAACCACATTAAAATATTTTTGAGAATAAGAAGGTTAATTTGGTTTGATAACATTTTGTGAACCTCTAGGTCAGATGGTCTCCAAGAAGGCTTTTTTTTTTTTTACCACCTTAATAAATGTTGCAATAATTATTCAAAAAGATTTGCTCTTTTAAAATGGGGGGGGGGGAGGAAATATGTACAGGTAAAATTTCGAATGTACTTTTTCCTGGACATATTCATTAAATGCACATTGCCAATTGCAGAATTGTGGGATATTAAAGATTCTATGCACGCTTGCACCGTTCCTTTAGCCAAATTAAACAAAATTGCTGCACCCTTATTTTGTGGTTAATATTTTGCTCTCTGCTTGAAAAATTTGTCTTGAAAATTTTTGGGATTTGAGGAACCATGTTACAATGAGCTTATTGACAATTTTTTGACAACCCTCCCCCCCACCTGTCCCTGACACTCACCCCTCATTTCTTTATTACCATTGAAGAACCGTCCTGCAAAATAATACAATTGTATTCCATGTACAACATTGCTATTACATACTAACCAAAGCACCTGTCGTTTTGTCATTGTCATCCTTTGTTCAGTCTAAGAACACTCCTGCTGCCTAGTGGGAATTGTAGTTTGTGCAACTGCACTGGATTCTGGCTTGTCCCCTAACAATTCCTCTCCTCAGTATGCCATGTGGCCTTTATTTTAAGTTGGATAAACAGCAGCACACATGAAAAGTTTTTTGTAAACAGGTGCAACCATATTTACATTAATAGAGAATAAATATCTTTGTTTTATTACGATAAATTCCTCATAATTGCTTACCCCAGAGTTCCTTCTTAATAATATAGAACATGGGACGCAGAATCCAAAGACAAATGTCTACAACCTTAAATTGCACCACATTTACTTGTATTTCCTAAAAGCTGCTATATTTTATAAATTACTTTGTTTTATTTCTCCCCCCCAAGTTCAAGTAATGCAAGACCTCTTGAAGTCTTTTCAAAATAACAGCAAAAGTCTGATACCCACTTAGTCCATTTTAAGGTCACGGGGGTCTCCTCAGGCATAAAGCACTGGTGCAGTGCCAGTTCATTTTTCTCCTGCTTGACATTTACCATGAGAAACACTATTTGCTTTCAGTTGCATTTCACAATAATGACACCAGACCAAAAAATGTGCCCAACTGTTGGCACCAGAAATAATGACACAAAACCTAAAAAATGTGCCCATCTCCACACATAGCACAAGTAATGACACTAAACCAAAACTATGCCCAACTGTACTGGTACCGGAAGTAGTGACATTAAACCAAAAAATGTGTCTGTCTGTACTGGCACCAGAAGTAGTGACACCAAACCAAAAAAGTGCCCACCTGCACGGGTACCAGATGTAATGATAGCAAACAAAAATGTGCCCATCTGCACTAGTATCCGAAGCAGTGACACCAAATCAAAAAATTTGCCTGCCTATTCTGGTACCAGATGTAGTGACAACAAACCAAAAAACTCTGCCCACCTGTACCAGATTCTTCAGATATGAAGAGTTTACTGTTAACTGTAACCAATTGAGAGTAGTGGCCCATGCACAGACTCCTTTTCCATAGTAACCTTTGCCAGTATAGACATGGCATTATCTTCAAACTTGGCATTCACAATCATTGCCACTAAATTTCTACATTGATTCCAGTTTCCTCTTTTGTGTTTGGTAGTCTGAGGTGCTTTATCTATGACTATTTTGAAAGGCGTTATATTAGGTAAGTGATGACCTGTAAGCGCATATATCCTTGAGAAAATTCCTCTCTGCTACTTTTTTGTTCCTGTTGTTTTAAGCAGAGAAGCTGTGCTTTTCTTTGGTGCTGATTGGTATCTTGTAAAAGTTCCCAAATCCTGACCTTTTATCTCTTAAAACATAATATATTTTAAAAACATTTGATCCAAAGGTCAGATTTTACACAAGAAACACAAGTGTTGGGGGAAATGATGCAATCTTCACAGACAGGTAATAATCAGATGGCCGCTTCCACCAGCCCGACTTGTTTTTCCACATCTTTGACATTCCTGTCAGTTCTTATGCTGATCAGGTTGACTTCAGAGATGAGAAACAATTGCTTTATTGTCTTAGCCGCATTTAAAACAAGCCATCTGTCTGCCTAACTTTCAGCTTTACGTAAGAAACCTGCGCTGCTGCCTGAGACTTTCTTAATTCTTTATATTGAATAATAACTTCTTTGGCCTGCCTGGGAGGTTACGTAAGTTCATGTAAGAAATGCTAAACACCTCAAACCCAATTCAGTGATTTTGGGGTGGCAAGGGACTGAACCTATCCCAGCAGCAGTGGGTTCACATGATTGAGGTGCCTGTCCATTGCCAGGCTTACTTGCTCAGGCTTACAGTGCCATTGAAGAGAGCTGCCAATTAACCTGTGTGGCTTTGGTGTAAGGTAGTGTAAAATTGTCATTTTTTTTATTTATTTTTTTTTTTAGTATAGTTGGACATTTTGATTTGATCTTGACATAGAAAAAAAATCTATAGGTAATGTAATTGGGTGGGAAAAAGACCAGTGAAAATGTGACTTTGCAATAATTTAATCCAACGAAAAACAAACAGTATGCAATCTCTTTGTGTGGAAAACGTAACTCCCAAGGACTCTAACGGCTTGCGTTGCCCCCTTGCTTTCGAGAACTGTCTAGCCGTTTCCGACATCAACAAAAGAAACGTTTTTCCCACACCTCCATGCAGTTCTTTATGCTAAGTGATGTGACACCCATCCGAATCACCCACAGCATCTTGAGCTCCGTGCTTTGACTTGACCATTCCAGAACTTTCCATTTCTTTGTTTTCAGCCATTCTTTGGTGAATTGACTGGTATGGTTAGGCTCCTGGTCAGTAAAGTCTAGTTTCAGCAGAGCTTCAGTCTTCTGACAGATAATAATACATCTTATTTAATAGGCACCTTTCTTAACACTCATGGTCACCTTACAATGAAATTAACCAACAGTAATAAGATATAAAAACAAAGAGGATGATAAAATCAAATAGCAATAAGGTACATAGGTAGTAGCAAACATCAAAGATAACAGGCAGTAACAGTGTTAAATTCATAATTGGTATGCCAGTTTGAAGAGAGAAGTTTTGAGGGCAGTTTTAAAATGTGTTATTGAGTCGAGTTGATGGATACGAGAGGGAAGAGGATCCTAGAGCACTATGAGCGAATGCTCGAGCTCCCATAGAATAGAGTTTGATGTGTGCTACAGAAAGCAGAGCTGCAGATGATTAACATTATTCAAAGTTGTCTGTTTTACCTGCATTTTTATCACTCTTTAATATTGTTTTTTATCAGTATGCTGCTGCTGGAGTATGTGAATTTCCCCTTGGGATTAATAAAGTATCTATCTATATATCATATAGTGCCTTTCCTATCTATCTATCTATCTATCTCTATCTATCTATCATATAGTGCCTTTCCTATCTATCTATCTATCTATCATATAGTGCCTT
>JANRMT010062827.1:12595069-12668973 GCA_026402145.1 Polypterus bichir lapradei
GGGGGGTGTCAAGGTTATAAATTTCAGGGCAGGCGTACATTTCATAAATCACAATTTGGAGTGGGGTAAATTTTCATAGCTCATAGTTCATAATTCATATTTTTGTAACTCATATTTCATAATGCATAGTTTTCATAAATCATCTTCTTATATAATACGCTACCATTGCTGTTCATTTGTCTGTCCAGGATTTTAAATCACCTGTAGCTCGCAAACCGTTTCACCGATTGACTTGAGATTTGGTACACATATACTACGTGATGTCTACCATCCGCTTTCAGGGTGATGATTTTTATTACTCTTTTTAGTTTTATTTTATTTTACTGTAGAATTAACTCTCGACTGCACACAGCAGGGCGGCCGTGCGGCACTTGTGTATGGGCGCCGTTCTCATTCCCTACAACCTTTGCTAATCATTCTTGAGGCAGAATGAAGACTTATGTATCAGTTTAAGTGAAAAATTAAAGAAAACGTATTAAGTAATTGCAACACAAAAACTAACTTAATCAGTTTTAATGCAAAAAGATGTCGACGGAAGAAGAGAAGTAGCGGGCCGCTAGGGTAGAGAAAAGAAGAGCTGCTCAGGAAACAGCAAGCACATCAACCTCTGAGCAAATGAATGCTAAACGTACAGAGAAAGAGGAGGAAAACTAGGAATACTCAAGTGAAGGATACTCACTGCATGTTATCATGCAGTACGCCGTTACTGGTATTTAATAAATTGGGTGGCGCAGTGGGTAGTGCTGCCTCCTCGCAGTTAGGAGACCTGGGTTCGCTTCCCGGGTTCTCCCTGCGTGGAGTTTACATGTTCTCCCTGTGGGTTTCCTCTGGGTGCTCCGGTTTCCTCCTACAGTCCAATGAATTGCAGGTTAGGTGCATTGGTGATTCAAAATTGTCCCTAGTGTGTGCTTGATGTGTGTGCGTGCCCTGCGGTGGACTGGCACCCTGCCCGGGGTTTGTTTCCTGCCTTGTGCCCTGTGCTGGCTGGGATTGGCTCCTGCAGACCCCTGTGACCCTGTAGTTGGGATATAGCGGATTGGATAATGGATGGATATTTAATAAATTATATTTTGGTGCAGAGCTTAAGGTCATCAATCACTCCTTTAAGAATTTCTGTCTGATATTGCTACTGTCATTCCTGCACATGGCCACAGTTCATATCAGAAATCAAGTCTGGAAGGGTTGCCATTCCTAAGCACACTTAGGCAAACGCTGGGTCCGATTAAAATAACTGGTACATCTTTGGGATGAGGGTGGAAATCTGTGCAGATGGGAGGACGTGGATGACCTGTACCGGAGTGAACCTGCGTCCCTGGAGCTGTGAGTGCAGCAACTGTGCTTACCACAATGCTGTCCTCAAAACAGAAGGTGCAGGCTGTGAAGCCCAAGGTGCCCTTCTCGATTAAAAACAAATGCTTCTGTGATGCCGTCTTGGTAACAAACAAGGAAAACAAAAGAGACTTTCTTTTTCAAAGTCAACTTCCTTGTGCCCTTTGCACCTAAAAATAGAACTTGTTGCAATGGTGTTGAACCGTGGCCTGGTTTATGTTTGCCTCCTTTAGAGAGAGGATCAGCGGACTTTGCTATTCATTTAGTTTAATTGTTGGTTTACTCCCTGAGTCGCTTGGTTTTATCTACAGTGTCGGCGATACTGTGAGATCAGAGCTTGGTGTGTGGCAAATGGTAGGTGGCACCTGAATGTCGGTGGAAACGTCAAAGAAATTCCTATTCTGAAAAATCTTGCAGTGTCACTCAACAATATGAAATATATTTAATAAAAAAAGCCTTATAACTTTCTTCTCAGTTCAAGTTAAGACTTGACATGACTAGTCTGTCTTGAACAAAGTAATGGACTGGCATCCCAGCCAAAATGGAAACGGGACCCTTACCCGACCGGGAGGATGGTCTAATGGAAGGAGATGTCGGATTTTGAATACTTTTATGCCCCACTAGACAACAGTGCAGTGTCCCTGAGCTGTGGTACACATTCAATTACCCACAAGGAATGCTGGGAATTGGAGTCCCAGGGTGCAGGGAACTACAATCCCCCACTTCATGGGACTTCCATGTGACCTGGAAGTACTTCCATCAAACTCAGTCCTAGTGCTGGAAGTACTGGCCAGTCTAACATAAAAAACGAGTCACTTTACCTCACTCAGGTGAGCTGAAGTTGGATGGAAGAAGGATAAAGCTCATCTGTGAAGGAGGAGGAGGATGAGGAGGAAAGAAAAGAATTGTATCGCATTTGTGCAACTGGTAGAGGTACTTTATTGTATTAAAACCTTGCATTTGAAACTAGGACTTGTGTCTCTGTGGTTGTCTAGAGTTTGGGGCTCTGTGGCACCCCCTTCTGGTCACAATAATGAACTGATTAGTGCTGGAGCCCATAATAGCCCTCATCAAAACATTTAGGGTTACAAGGAGCCGGTGTCTACCAGTCTGAAGGGAGGAATGATAAATCACATCTCCACACGCAGAGATTTTAGAGTCTTTAGCTCATCTTTGGGTTGAGTAAGAAACTGAGAGTACCTATGGCATCAACTGGAATCTGGGAGGAATGAGCAAATTGCACCCATTAAATGAATGAGACCCTGAATTGGATTAAGCTTGATTGAGAATTTATGTACTGTTACCAAAAAAATTTTTCAGAACACTCGTACTCCTCCTTATCCATGCAATCGTCTGATGTACTGTAGCTAGGAAGTAGACACAAATACTCAGGGAAATACTTGGGGTACTAAATGGGTCACCCTGTTTAGTTAAACAAATAAAGATGGTTGGTAAGTCCCAAACAACAAACAGAAATAATCAGCTTTTTATTGTAGAACTCTAAGAGTGTTGGAGCTCCTTTCATGCTCCACGGCTGTGAAGTAGACACAAATACTCTTTGAAATAGTTGGGGTACCAACCGGATTACCCCATTTAGTTAAACCATCAATCAATCAATCAACATTTATTTATATAGCACATTTTCATACAAAAAAAATGTAGCTCAAAGTGCTTTACAAAATGAATAGAAAAATAAAAGACACAATAAAAAAAAATAAACATAAGTCAACATTAATTAACATAGAATAAGTAAGGTCCGATGGCCAGGGTGGACAGAAAAAACAAAAAAAAAACTCCAAAAGCTGGAGAAAAAAAAAATAAAATCTGTAGGGGTTCCAGACCAACAGACCGCCCAGTCCCCTCTGGGCAATCTACCTTAGATAAATCAAACAGTCCTCTTTGTATTTAGGGTACTCATGGAAGGACTTGATGATGATGGTCACGTAGACTTCTGGCTTTCAGTCCATCAATGTTGGTGCATCATGATGCTTTGGGTAGGTGGTGGTGGCGCAGGCCGCCACCACAAAGAAACCGGAAAAAGAAGCAGAAGAGAGAGTAGGGGTCAGTATGGATTTTGGAGCCACTGTGAATAGTTATTATGAAGAATTGAACATACAGAGTATCAGTATTATGTTACAGTGAAGTTATAAAAAGGCCATGTTAAAGTAATGTGTTTTCAGCAGTATTTTAAAGTGCTCTACTGTATCAGCCTGGCAAATTCCTATTGGCAGGCTATTCCAGATTTTAGGTGCATAACAGCAGAAGGGCGCCTCACCACTTCTTTTAAGTTTAGCTTTTGGAATTATAAGGAGACACTCATTTGAAGATCTAAGGTTACGATTTGGAATATAACGTGTCAGGCATTCCGATATATAAGATGGAGCGAGATTATTTAAGGCTTTATAAACCATAAGCAGTATTTTAAAGTCAATTCTGAATGACACAGGTAACCAGTGTAGTGACAAAACATGATGGCCATTAGGGCCGAAACAGCAAACAGAAATAATCAGCTTTTCAGGTGTTGGAGCTCCTTCATGCTCATCAGGTCAGAATGTGCTGCCACCTGTCCTGGGAATTGCTTCTTTTTATAGTGTCAGGACTGGAAGGGGCGGGGCCTTCTAAGGGAAGTGTGGGTGGGGTCAGGGGTCCCTTTTGCAAGATGGTTCGATGCTACAGAGAAAAGAGGAGAGACCATTACAGTCGATGCCCCCTGCCATCCCAGGATGATATTGCTTACCTCCTCAGAGCCTGGAAGGTAGTCCCTGTGCACTAATCAGCCAATCATGTGGCAGCAGCAGCACCACATATAAAATCCTGCAGATGGAGATCTGGAGCTTCAGTCCATGATCACATCAAACACCACAATGGGGGAAAAAATGTGATCTCTGCGACTTTGACTGTTGGTGCCAGACAGGCTGGTTTGAGTGTTTCTGGAACTGCGGATCTCCTGGGAGTTTACTGTAAATGGTGTGAAAAACAAAAAGTATCTAAATAGTGGCAGAGCTACTCAGTGTGTCTTTAAAAACTGCCCAAATCCAGGTGTGCAAAGCTTATTGAGACTTACCAAGGAGACTGAAAGCTGGAATTGCTGGCAGAGGGGCTTCTAGAAAGTACTGAATCAAGGGTCTGAATTCTTGTATAACTTAGAGATTTCAGTTTTTGATTTGCAATAAATTTGTAAACCTTTCTGAAGATATGTTTCCACCTCAACATTATGGGTTATTGAGGGTAGATTGAAGGGTAAAAATGGTGATTTATCCATTTAAAGTGAAATCTACACCACAATGAAGTGTGCAAAAAGTGAAGGGCTCCATATTCTTTCTGAATCCACTCTATTTAATTATTTATGAGCTGCACATGGTGTAATTGTTAGCACTGCATCCTCACAGTTTTATGGACCCAGGTTCAGTTCCAAACCTCGCAATCATGGACATTGAATAGTTATATCCAGATGTCCACATCCTAAAAACCATCAATAACTGTAAAGTAAGTAGTACTGGAGATTAAGTAGCTTCCCATCCAGGACAGTTTTCTTCCTTGCATCCATTCTGTCAAAGTGGGCTCCCCCATGGCTTGACAAAGAACCATTTTATTCTGAGATTTATGACAGTGGTTTGTTGGGCTTTGAAAGGGTTCCTAATATGTGAACAAAACAGAAATGTTTAATATAGTACTCTAACTAACAGAATACTAACAGATGAAGAACATATGAACTTAGCCTGTGTTATTGTATGCAGCCAGTGTCCTTTTAAAACTATTAATCCATTGTTTTTTTTGTGGGTTTTTTTTTGACAAATCTGCTATCATCTCTTTTTGGAACCTGATATGAGTCTAAATATATAAAGGCTGTTGCTGGAACCTTCTTATGGCTCAAAGAGTGTATAATGAAAAAGTGGATTCGGAAAATAGATGGACACAGATCTGTTGTATTTATTCAACATGTTTGTTCACACTTTTCGCCCGGAGACATCCGCTCCTGTCGCGCTCCGGTGCGTTTTCAAGTTTTGCAGGAGCGCGCTGAGAATTTCGTACTTTTTGAACCAGTACGGCCGCCTTTCCAGATGACTTCCTACGCCCCACCCTCTCTGATGTTTTGTTGCTTTTGCATTACGAGTGTAAGAAGACTGGGAGAGGAGCTGAGTGTGACGGACTTGGAGTTGTTTGGACAGCCAGCGCTCGTGTATTGTAATTTTCTTTTTTTTCTAAGTGAAAACGCAGTACTCTGAAAATGACAATGAATGAACGAAGTCCGGTTTTTTGACACGTGAGGCCACCTCCCCTTGGCCTAATTCGCTGTTTGGTCTGTCACGACGTCTCGGCCATCGCACAGCTATGGAAACCAACGATAATAAGGTAAAGAAGGGGGATGCCAGGCGGACGGCTTGGGTTTGGTTTGCTTTTAGTATTTCACCGTGCAAATATTCACATAAAATATCTGTGCAGATGAAAGAATGGAAAGTATTTGCAGCTGTCTTCGCACTGTATCGTCATGTACAAAGTCAATAACACCACCGCTACCGCTTCTCACTACTTGCTAACGTCTAGCACAGCCGTGACACTTTGTGTTCAGTTCTCCTGCCTTGCATCTTTTGCATTTGGTTGCGCATGTGTTATTTTTTTAAAAGGTAAAGTTAAACTATACCCTCCTATTGGCACAGAGAACCGGCGTCCCGACCGGTCGACGTTGTTTGACTGTGGCATCATTGGACTCTGAACCGGAAAAGCATATGGACGGAGTTTAGAGCTCACATCACACCATACCATCCACATCAACGATGCGTGTACTTGTCGCTGTATCATTCTCGAAGTTTTCCTGCTACTGGCTACACTTCATGACTTTCCGTACTTGTCTTAAAACTACCCTGACGGGGGACTGCTGTATTTAATATTTCACTGTATTCGTAGTTTTGTTTGCCTTGTTAAAACCGTTTGGTATTGTGGGCTGCTTTTAATGACGCTTTAATCGACTGGTCATTTACTACCTAATGCGCCCTGCACGTGCCTTCATATGTGGAATTCCAATAGTCGATGCCTGTTGCCTTACTGTTGTAAATTATTGCAGACTTGGCGTGCGTTCTAAAGGTGTCTTGCATGAAAGTCCCTCGTGGCACACCACCCGGTTGATCGACTAGCACCGGCAGGTAATGTGGCATACAGTAGGTCCAGGTTGTGGGTTCAAATTCCGCTGTTTGACACTATGTGACAATGAGCAAGTCACCTCGCCTACCTGTGGTCCAACTGGGAAAAAGCAAAAGAAATGTCACCAATTGCATCTTATGTTGTAAATCACGTTGGATGAAGGTGTCAGCCAGTAATAATAATAATAAGTAGTAATAACATCAGTAATAATTATACACTCAGAATTAGCCACTATTGGTATTTATTTGAATGTACATTGGCCGACTTTGCGAATTTAAGTCACGTTTCCATAGCCGGTTGTACGAAAATAATCTTTAAACATTAATTCCGGTTAATGTTAATTGTCGTAGTGTCTCTCGCACTCTTTCACAGAGTGGCAGTTTAGAGAAGAGCTCGACTTTTAGTGCCAATTTTTCCCGTTATAGACCCTGGATGCAGTACTTGCTTTCACTGGATGGATGGAAGTTTCAGAGTGCAGAAATGCAGCCATTAATAGCTACTTGCTTACATTTTTATTTGACTAAAAGAAAATCTCCAGAGCACAGTCGTTTAAAATAGATAGAATTAACCGCTTAAAGTCCCATTTATACATGTTGCTGGTTTTAAAATGTAAAGTGTTTTTTTTTTTTTGGGACCTCGTTTTATGTCTGTTTATGTTTGTGACACACAATTATATATGGTACAATATGTAATGAAATGCTTTGTTACTGAAAACCAAGACTGTGCATTAGAAAAATGTAAAAAGACAATAAGCAATAATTATTCAACTCTATAAATATCAATATGTACAATAACAATGTGATAAAACATACTAAATAAAAAAATCTTAAGGTAAGAGAATATTTTCTGTCTACTTTATAATTAGAAACTACTGTGTCTGGTCCCTCAGAGCAATCTGATTGGTCAGATTGACTTTGGTGGCTCAGTGGTACAGATAATGACACCTTTTGTATGTAAGGGGTTTCAAGTTCAATTCCTGAGTGTGCCATATAAAAATATATATATATATTTTAAAAATGAATTAAAATGGCGTATTTCAATGACAACAAAGCTAGTAACGTACCAAGTGATTTGGGTCCCTAAATACTACCGAGATGTAACCTAAGTCACCTTTGAATACTGGAAGTATTCATAAGGATTCCAAATGTTTTCACAGCAGGTAATGGGGGCCCATCTATAATTTGTGGTAATCAAAAATTAGAGACACGGTGTCAAAATTACAGAACCCTAGAAGGAGATTTAAGGGAATGAGATCGAAAGAGAAAGCATCAGGCAAGAGCGGTTGAGACACATAAGGAAACCAAGAAAAGGCTGAGGAGGAATGCTGAAAGTACATGTTGGCAAAGAGATATCAAATATATTCAAATGTATTCTGTTATCATAATTAGTTAATAATAGAGCATTATGAAGCTCTAGGCAATGTCCTCATTTAGGTTAGGGATGGACTGTGGAAAGAAGCTCCTCCTCAGTCTCTCGTTACTGGTCTTCAGGCAGACATAGAGTTTCTCAGAGCACAGTACAGAGAAGAGGCGATTGTTGGGATGGCTGGTGTCTGGTCTGACATCGCTTGGTCTAGATACTGTGGTAGTTAGAGAGTGCACACCCAGAGATGTGTTCATCTGACCATATCACTCTCTGTGGAGCCCTGTGGGCCATCTTCACTAAAGTGACACAGTGTTTAGACCAGGTCAGGTTTTCTGTAACGTGGACACTGAGGTATCCAAAACTGTCCATTTACTTTTGTCCCTTTCAACTCTATTGTCTTTTTAAATTGTTTTTTTTTTGTATCTTACCTTTTTAAATGGACACAGTATGTAGTTTTTGTTAACTTTTATATTTACAATTATTTTCTCTCTCTGGTTTACTTTAAATTAACAATGTGTGTACTTTTTGTTGACTCTTCCATGTTAGCTTTCAGATATTTATTTAAAGTGGACACAGTGAGTAGTTTTCATGCAGTGTTGTTTCCATGTTCACTTTGTCATTTAGTTTTTTTTATCTCAGATTCATGCAGTAAGTTTGTTTTTGTTAATTTTTGCACCTTGTTATGTAAAATCCACAGACTAAACAGTTTTTATCCACTTATTTCATGCATTAGATTTTGATTTGAAGTAGGCAGAGTAAGGAGCCTTCTTGCAACTCTGATAATGAAATAAGATGACACTCTTAAGTAGTTTAGTGTTGTGGGGGTCCAGGTCATCTGACTTAGGGCCCACTTATGCACACTTGGAAAACCGCACTCACACAGGTCCGGTTTTAGAGGCCCCAATTAACCTAACCTACATGTCTTTAGAAATATTGGAGGAAAATTGGAGTATGTGGAGAAAAACCACCTTTAAACTCGGAGGGAATGTGTAAACTCCGTACAGACAACCATCGGGTGCGAGATTCAACCCTAGGGCAGTTTGTGAGAGCACAGCAGTAACCACTGTGTCATCCTGTACTGAAATAAGCAAGCCCAAATAAAGGGTGTAGGTACAGATGCAGAGACCATAAGGATTGGTAGTGCAGCCTTTCTTTGAAAGTGGACACAATAAGTAGTTTTCACATGCAGGATAAATGAACGCGGAAGTCTGTATTTAACAACTACAAAACCGGCATTAAAGAAAACCTACAACGTCGGCATATTTAAACAGAGATTATTGTTCTTTGTGGAAGAGTTCTCACATTAAACACAAGTTATACTTGAAGTATGCTTCAAGTTATCAAGCCTCTCTCTATTTCACCTTTTTCGGACATGCATTACTTCCATTCCCAGGTTGTCTTTTATGGTTAAACCTGAAGTACTTTTTTTCTCCAAAACCATATCCTGTATCTACTATTAGCAAGATTTTATGAGAATTACACATTGCATGCTCTCTGAAAACAAAGCTGGTACTCAAATAGCACTGAGCTACCATGTCATCTCAAATTTGTGTATTGCCATAGCCTACATCAAAGATGTTTCTTAGACAGCCGTGGCAGGGGACTTTTAGTTTTTATCAAACAATATGAAACTCTAAAGGTTAGTCTTAATCAGATTAATCTCCATACTTTGTTGCCTCTATTTCTATATGACTTGCAGAAACCGCTTTCCTGTCATGCTGGTTGCTTTACATTTGTCATTGGCCTTGAATCTGCACAGGTATGCAGAGATTGATATCAGTATGTTGATGAGGTTCTGTCACTCAGGGCAGCCTAGCTTTTCAGTGCTAGCTGTTGACACGGGGTGTAATACTATGTGTGAATCACTTGAAACCCTAGTGTTTCATTAAAGAATGAAACAAGCTGCATGTTTGGTAAGCACCTTTGGTTAGTGTTGTGTATAAAAATAATTACATTAATATACCACTTCAATCACCACCAATGTGTAGCACCCACCTAGATGATGCAACGGCAGCCAATATTACACCAGTATATTCACCATACATCAGCTGTTAGCTGGTGAAAGGGTAAAAGAGGGAGCCATTGAGAGGCACAGGATGATAAGGGGGCTAAAATGCACAAGTCTTTGATGGGCAATTTAGCCAGGACATTTCGATACACCCTACTCTTTTTTTGAAAGATGCTCAGGGATCTTTAATGGCCATAGAGAAGTCAGGACCTCAGTTTTACACCTCCCCTGAAGGACCGCACCATATTTACTGCACTGGGGCATTGGAATCCACACACAGAACACAAAGTAAGCACCCCTGCTGGCCTCACCAACACCTCTTCCTGCAGCAACCCAAGCTTTTCCTAGATGGGCTTCCATCTAAGCACTGGCCGGACCTGAAAATGCTTGGCTTCGGGAGGGTGACCTGTTCTGAAGTGCAGGTGGTATGGTTGTGGAAAAGTATGGAGTATGAAAAGTCATGATGCAAAATACAGTTGACAAAACTAATTTAGTATATATGCAAATCGTATACTTAATGGTCTGTCCTCCAGTGTATCTGTACGAATAACGATTACAATAATAAATTATATTGGAAAACTTAAGACAGTCATAATGCAAAATACAGTTGACAAAACTAATTTAGTATATGGAAACGGTATACTTAATGGTCTGTCCTCCAGTATATCTGTACGAATAACAAATAATGATTACAATAATAAATTATATTAGAAAACTTGGACATCGGGGTTCTTTGTGTTTCTATAGTTCAGGTGGTTGTTCCAGTAACACAAGTATAATGAGACTTGGATCTTATATTTAATATGGTTAGCTTGTTTTTTGCAGTACAGCAGTGCCTACTGATTTTACTTTCTTCCAGGTTCTCAATTGGAAAGGAAGGCTTAGCTTTAATTAGAATCTTTTCTTCACACAAGTAGGTAGACTTTGAAAAGTGTGTAATATCTTGAATGTTCTACGATGTTGAGCGTGGATCAGCTTTTTGCACCATTTTTGTAGGCTTTTCCTTTATTTCTGTATTAATTAGGGCTTGACAAAGGAGGTGCTTTCCAATAAACTTAACATTGGTATGCACATCCTTACTTCCTTCTTAGAGGTGGAGGTTTGAATAAGGGCTGCTTTACTAGACTCGCCCAGTTTGTCAAGAGACTGAACAGTATTTTTATATCCTGAAGTGTGCCCAGAAATTCATAACAAAATTCTTGGAGTAGTCCAGTTAATCGAAAAGAAAAAAGTTAATTTTTTTGGTTTGTGGCTGTATGCATGAAAGAAGCAGATCTTTCTTTTGGACCCTATTTATATCTGACATTATTATTTTTCCTTTACTGCCTATAAAATATACTTTTGTGATGGCAACTGAGGCTGTTTTTTTTTGTTTTTTTTTTTTGATTTGATATACTTTATTGAAACCTCCAAGGGGAAATTGTTGCCTTGAAATTTTCCAAGCAATGACAATAGTAATGTGGTCACTTTCTGCCAGCCATGGCTTTTTCTTTTTCATTTAAATCGTTTGATATCCTGCAACCTTTTCAACTATTGTGTTATTTACTTACTCTCATTGATTCCATTCCCTCATTTTCTTCCTTATGCGTGTGAAGATGTTCATGGCAGCAAACTGTGTTGGACAGCTTTAGCAACTCCAAGAACAGTGTCCAGGAACCTCTGTGAGAATAAAAGGGCAGCCAAGTCCATCTCAGGCTTATTTTGAGCAAGGCTGTGGAGTTGGAGTCTGAAGCAATTATTGTTTTATAAAAGTCGGTAAAAAGTTACAGACTCTGACTAAATGTTAATTGTAATATGTTTTAAAATTTCTAATTTCATAAATACTAATTCAATTAAACATTTTTTTTCTTCTAGACTTTGATAAAACTGTAGCTTCTTTTTTAATCTTATAAATTTTATTTAGTAAATAATGTAAAAAACCCACAGCTGCACCTCTACAGACTTTAAACCCAAACTTGAACAGTTTAAGGTGTTAAAAAGTAATGATTCACGATGGCAGTGATGAAGTGTATTTTGTATGTTATGTGCCTTCAGTCAACAGAGTAAATGTATTCATCTAATTACAAACGGAGGAGTTGGAGTCGGAGTTGAAGCTTTATTTTTTATACCAACTTTCCACAGCCCTGGTCTTGAGTCTATTCCTGGGGTTGTGTTGTATACCTCCTGAAGGAAGTAGCTAGGGCTCATTTTCATTTTACATCCAAATCACTTCAGCTGCCTCAATCTAGAGAAACAGCAGTTGTGGTCCATGGTCCTTCCTTGCTCTTGAATCCCTCAGTGGAGACAGATTTGTTCATCTGCACTGCCATTCCCAAACGTAACAAGGTAGGAGTTGTGTGTTCTGATATGCCATTTTTTGGAAACAACTGATGTGCCACGCTCTTAGATGATTAAATGTAGTTTCTTGTACCGTACGCAAGCCACATTGTGTTTTCTTAGCTACTTTCATGAGTAGTCTCTTTCTAATCACAGAATTATGACTCTAATGTGAAAATTGTCAGCAGTGCTAATCTATTTGCTATTAGTGACCATTCGGCAGATCATTTGTTTTTGTTGACTGGTTGCTGCTTGTTCTGTTTGGTTTTTGTCTTTTCCATCTCCCTCTGAAACATGTATACGTAATCCCTTGGTTACTTGCTTACCTGCTCTAAATAGCATTGTCTGCATATATGATGCTGCAGCTTGATTGAGCAATCAGTAATGTGAGACCAGGTGGACGTAATAAACTGGAAAGTAGAAGGTAAACATTTTTAATTTCTCTGCAGCCCTCTTCACATTACTACATTCATTTAATGTGTTCTTGTTAATATCACTTCCACATATGAGCTATCCAGTAATTACAGTTGAATATAAAAAAGTGCAACACAAAAACATAATGAAATATGAACTGGGAAGTATCATGCAGTATATGTCCAAAAATATACACACACACACATTCACATGCATAGGTCACAATTGTAGCTTTTCAGAATGTGCCTGACCTGAAATAAGGGTCACTCTAGACAAATACTGATGATTTAATTTGGATAAAAGACATGAAAATAGATCATTTGTAAGTGAGGCTGTGTTTGTTCCAAAGCAGGCCAAGAATACGGAGAAGACCTAGTTATGGCAATTCAGTGGCTTAAAAAGCAATACAGGAGTACAGTAAGAATCAACCCAAGCAGTTACTCTAATAGCCGTGCGTTTTGTTGAAGAATGTCTTCATCCTTGATTTAAATGTTATGACTGCTGGGTTGATTGGGAACATGTGCTGATGGCGCATTGCTGTACCCACCATACGACAAACCATCTGGATTGGGACCCGGGTACAGCGGGTTACACCTCAGCACCAGGGATTTTCTAATATTATCATTACATGGTAACAAGTGTAGATAATCTATAATTGGTCCACGTATCAGATTATATCTTAGAAAGGGTAACAGAGGATTAGTAAATACATGAAATCTATAAATATAGACATGGCTGATGTAAAGAGGAATAGACTGCTCCGTGATGCAAACCCTGGTAACAAACCAAGTCCCACAAATGTTGTATAAATAGAATATGTGACGGAAATAAAGTAGCAGTCTGCCCACTCTCCTTAAGCCAGACATTATTGTCAGAGCTAGTGTCCAGTACTCTGAATATGGATTTCCTTTGGCATTCTAATGTATTGTTTAAAACCATGCAAAACAGATATAATCAATGTATTGTTCATTTTTGAAAATAGCCAAGTCCCATTTGAAATAGTGCAAGTTAAAGCTTTGATGAGAAGGCGTTGACAGTGAAGTTTTCCTAGCACCACTGGGTGTGTTTGCAATGCTTATAGGAACTTTCATACACATTTTATTTTAGTATCTTCCTGCTAGATGGGTTTAAAGCAGGTTGTTGCAGAGCAACTCATGTGTTCCTCACTTGCATGTTTTAAAAAGATTTTCAAAATTGCTTAAGTGTCCTAAAATGAACTGCAGCATTTGATTGCACCACTTTTTATAGTTTCCACAAATAGATTGTTACACTTGACAGTAAATGTGGCTTCGATATGCTGGGAAAAGGAAATTTTGTAGGCATTCTAGAAGTTTCAAGTTGGTGAAAGAACAGTTTATTTTCCAGTTCTCAGGATATCCTGATGTTTTATGGAACTGCACATAGAAAATTTAATTGAGGGTTCAATGAGTGAAGCGATTAAGTAGGAAAATATAACAGTAGTTGCATTCATCTTAAGCCATTGACTCCCTAAAATAGAATACAACAGAAATTGCATCACATAGTGTGTGTGGTTGCCCTGCAATGGACTGGCGCCCTGTCCAGGGATTGTTCTTACCTAGTTTGCACTATGCTTGCTGGGATAGACACAAGCATCCCCACGACCCTGGTCAGGATTAGGAGTTTGCAGGATGGACGGGTCTTATTGCATGAGTGCGTCTCCCACCCTAACCGATTGCATACTTGTTTCTGTTTTTTTTTTTTTTTTTGTATTGTATTGAACAGTTATTAAAATTAATTTTGGAACATGCTAAATAACTGAAGCAAAGTTATGCAAATGGTTGGAAAATGGTTTAAAAATGTGTAATTTCTTTAGCATATGTTATGCTGACTGCAGCACATCTTGTTAAGAAGAAGCAAGCGTCAAAGCACAAACTTCATTTCAGGTTGCATTCATCCATCAGCTGTCACATCGGTGATTAAGCACATCAACATTGCTTTTATGAGCTCAAATCTGGAGGCAACCTGGCTATATGAACTTTAGTGACATCACCAGCATGTCACAGCTGACAGCTCTGTTCAGCTGAACTTTGTTGTGTTTTTTTGTTGTGGTCAGATTTTTGAGGGGTTTATTATGCACTGTATTTAGAACCTTACATGACTATGTAATGCTTATTGAGTTAAATATAGAAATATAACTGAGCTGTCATGTAATGTTAATTAAATGTGGAATTATGGTAGTTTAACCCCTTTACCCATCTCAGCATTTTGATAGTTAATGTGATGATTAGACGACTTGGTTCTTTTTTTTTCCCTGCATATGTACTTCTCCGTGTGCTTGGGTCCTCTGACTAATATTTTCCAGATGTCCCACGCTTTGCCTTACATAAACTTTTTTTTTTTTTTTTTTTGTTTAAACAATGCTGATGGAAAGTGTGTAGACAATTGAAAGCTAAGATTTTACTTCACCAGTGTTTTGTAAAGTAAAACAAAGCAGCTCAATTGAAGTCTTGAAGTTGAGTTTTCAGATGAACAAAAAGTTTTATTTTATAGACATGCAACAGAAGACTTGAGTGGATTAAGTGACTTCATTGCTCGGGTTATTTATTGCCGAATTTGTTAAATTTGACTGCTTCTGCAGAAGACACTGCAGTGTTTTACATTTCATTTTAAGTGTTTTTTTTTTTTTTTTTTTTATAAACCTTGTATCTGCCAGCATTTGGAACTCAACCTTTGGCAGACATTTTTCTAAAAGTGGTGGCCACCTGTCTTGCCTGAAAAACATGTTTTTTACAGAATTCATGACCTGTTGTTTTTTTGACGTTTTCTCCTCTAGTCTGGAGAATGTATTTAACTTACTAGACTAAAGTTAAGACTTCAGTTCTGCCAGAAGCATGACTTCCAGTTACAGTAAATGTTTTGTGCATCTTGTATATAAATATACACAGTGATTCAATTTTTGTAATTTGAAACACATGCATATTTTTGCCATAACTAGATTTAGAAAACAAAGGTTTTTAAGTTCAAAATATTATCAATGCAGCTAAACTGCCAGCCCTTATTAGTGTTGCTGCTTTTAGTATCTGCAGATGACCTCCGCTCCAGACTGGCCAAATACAATTGCTTTTTTGTCAGCCCTCTATTACTTCTTCATTTATAAAAGCATTTTAAAACTGTTGCTTATCTAAAACAGCGTGACCAAATGTACAGGATCAATTTTTGTCCTGCTAACACAGAGCTGGAAAGGAAAAGCAGCAGCAGCCTTAACACTGAAATAATGCATTGAATTGATATTATACTTTGAAAAGCTTTGGGTTGGCAGTATATACACTTTACAGGCAGTTTTCTTTACAGACAGTTTCTTTAAGCTGTTAAGGACGAGTGGCTGTGCTCCTTTTCTTTAAACTGTTGCGTTAGCCAGTTCTGGATGGTGTGCTTTTCAATCTTGTTGCCCACTCGCACTAACACACACTACTGTCTTTGAAATGTGGGAGAAAACCATACACGGACATAGGGAGAGCTTGCGTACTTGCTAGGATTTGAATGGCCTGTGCATGAAATTTATAAATTGTGTCACAGTTTAACCTTACTCTGCCTAATTCAACTCACATTTTCCGTTTTGTAAAATATGTTACCTTTTGACAATGACCAGAGTTTACTTATTCTTCCTGCTTCCATGTGAGGTTTTTGGAGTATATATATTATTAACCAAACATTGGGTTTGCTGTAGTGTTTAAATTGGCTGTTTTTGTGTGAGTGTACCCTGAAGTGGACTGATGACATACATATTTGGTTCCTACCTTAGGCTCTGACCCTTAGCAACCATATACTGGATTAAAATAGTTTGAAAATGGGCTAATAGGGGGTACATTTGAATTTTAGGTGCTTAGCACTGCTGACTTTCTGCTCTAGGGGCATACTGCCCAGTGTATTTCCAATCCAGTTGCTAGCTTTATGAAACAAAATTTATTGAAATTTATTAATCCCGTAGAGTAGGACTTTTTATTTTTTTTTGTCTTTTTTTTTAAAAAAGGATTTTATTTTGGTAATTAAAGGTGTTGTATACCACGCCTTGGTATAGAGTATATCCATATGAGGTAATGCATCTATCCAGTGTTACTTTGATTGCACCAGACTGTTCTTTTATATTGATGCTCATGTTTGAAATAAAGTAGTTGTCAATTGGATTTGTCTCTGGACTCTTGTTAATTTCTTTTGTGAGTGCTTCCTTGCATCAAGTTACTTATCTAAGACACCACAGATCCCAAGGGGAATCCCTGTAAATTGCATTTTCTTCCATATCATTTGCTAGATTATATTAGAGTAAAGTTAGATTGCTATACAATGAGTTGCCAGTTTATTACGTATACCTATCCAGTAGCATGTAGTGTATCCTGTGAATATTTCTGGACGTGGAATTTATAAGATGGTGGCTGTTTAACTTGTTGAACTTGATCAGCAGCAAGGTTCTGCTTTACCATTAAGGTGTTCATCAGTGAGTAAATATGTGCCAGGAAAACATAAACCCCCACACCAATAAACCCTCAACACCAACACACTTCTACTGCTGGACTGTACTGTTGATATATGGACTCATGTTGCTGATCCTGCCGTTGGCACAATTCAGAAGGAGCCTGAATTCATCCAGCCAACTTCTCAGCCAGCCTAGTGGAGGCATGCTGTCTTGTTTTTCGCTGACAACATGGACACCTGACATGGTTTTCAGCAGTTGTAGCCCATTTGAGGGAGAGAGAAAGAAAGAAAAAAAAACAAAAACCTGACAACATAATGCTCACGAGTGTTTAAATTCAGATGTGATTTGCCTGTTTGTGGCCATCTGTTCACTCGTGCAGTTTTTACCATTTTCATTTGACACCTCTGATCCACAAGCTGTTATTATTCACAGGTTTGCTTTTTCACTTTTTTTTTTTTTTTTGCTTTCCTCATCATTCTCAATAAATCTTTGAAACGGTCATGTGAGACAAAAGCTGTTTGGGAGATGCTTGAACAGACAAGCCTACTGCTAACTGTTGTGTCATCATTGCTTGTTTTCTCCCTTATAACATGCAGTTAAACACTAACTGAGGCTAGAAATTCTAGTCTGCCAAATTAATGCCATACAGCAATATCAAATGATTTGTATTAATGTGTGAATGGATCGGTAGTGATGGAGTAAATGGATTTGAGATGAGTTAGTCTCCTATGTAATTTACTGGACTTTGTTCAGAGCTTTATGCTGGCTCATACTTCCTGCAGCAGAAACAAAATAGATTTAGAAAATGGTTAGGCAGATTCACTTTTCTTAAAATTGGTAAACTGTCTTCAGAGATTGAGCCATACATGTAATGCATTTCAGTTTTCACGATAGTAGTGCCCATTTTCATTTTGAAATCTTTCAAGGAACACAAACCTAAATCCTGTTGTCAGAGAGAGACCGTAAAACAATTAAGGTCAGAAACTTGGGATTTTTTGTTCATGGATGACCTGAGCTATCATGCACTCAATAAAGGTATCACTTTAAATCAGAATATTTTATTATTGGTCATGATTTTTCCTGCTGCTTCTCATTAGGAACTGCAAAGAGGTCAAACTTGAAATCTAGTTGCCAGGCAATTTCCATTACCTTATGCAACAAAAATAAGGAAGTCTGGTTCCTTTTTACTTGACATGGTCAAACATGCTGACATCATATTAGCAGTGTTGTTTTTGTGAATGTTTGTTAGTTTTTTATGTAATGATGAGTCTAACAGTTTCAGCTTCTTCCTTGTTAACCACTATGTACAACAAAGTAGGAGAATATGGTACTGGAAAATTTTAAACTATTTAAAATCAATTTATACCCACCTTTCTTTACTTATAAAAGACATTTAAGCATAGCAGTTTATTTTTCTGAGTTTAATTTTTACAATTTCATACAGTTTTAGTGAGACAGTTTGACTTTTTTTTATTAGTTGTTGAAATGTGTTTGGGCTCTGCCATTGATGTAAGAAGTGTTTTGCTTTTGAATTAAGTGACCACCTCTGTAAAGTTGTGTGGAGGTGGCAGATGCAAGCCACTGATAAAGCCCATGTCTTGTGCACTAATTTTGCTCAGTATTGACAGTAACAAAAGGTAATTAAGGTATTTGTGAAACTTAGATTGTGTACAAATGTTTTAACTGCATCAGATACATAATTATAGCTATGTTTGTCAAGGATTTCCAAAACTGTTCCATATAGATTAGATTGTACTTTATTTGTAAAATTTGAAAAATTTTACAGACATTCCAAAAAAATCTATAATAAAAATAACAACCCACTCAAACACACACGAAAACAAACATCTGGCTTGGATAGCAGAAAGCTGCTGCCTTCAATAACGGACTTGTAGGTAGCAGTAAGATGAAGTCAGACCTGCACGGATTGTATCCCAGGTGTATATTTAAAATCATTAATATTTGGATAGAGAAGGTCCAGCTTGTAGTGTCCATGAATGGAACCTCTGGCAATAGACACTTGACTCCTTGTTTTAAGTCACAAGCATTCAGAATGATTCATCATTAAGATATTAGTACAAAGTGAATCATTTCTGTTGCAGGGTCAGTCAGGATTATGCTATTTACTTTCCTGGGCAGTGTCCTCGATGGGTTCACAAATACAGCTATTAGAAAGGCTTGATCAATAGTATGATGCATATACAGTGCCCTCCATAATATCTGGGACAAAGACACATTTTCCTTGGTTTCCACTCTCTGCTCTGCAGTTTAAAACTACAAATCAAATAATTCAGATGTGATTAAAGTTGGAGACTTTCATTTAAGGGGGTTGGCATACATTTTGGTCTCAACATGCATAACACTTTATACATGATACCCCCCTTTCTGGGCACCATAATGTTTGGGACATAGCAATGGTAAGTATATGAAAAAAATCAAGGAAAATGAGCCTTTGTCTCAGATATTACATAATTTTATTTTAGTGCAATTCTAAGTTAATAGTTTATACAAAAAAAATAAGGAAATACTTGGTATTGCTCTTAATGTAAGTTTCTATATGTTATCACATAAACTAAGACATACAATGTTCTGACCGAATGTCAAAATGTATGTCTCAGTCTTTCTATTTGCAGGCAGTCTAATCTAACAATTCATGCTTCTGTCCAACTGTCTTAACAATCTGAAATCATTTTGATGTTAAACCAGAAATATAGCAGAGAACAGAGTAAAAGTATTCCATTAACATGTTAGTTTATATAGGATAAACCAGAGACTTTCATTATCTTAGTAACTGTGTACAACGTGCTCATCATTATGGCTGAGTAAACTCTTATATGCATTTAACATTAAATTATTAGGTTTGACTCTTAAAGTAATAATTTTAGAACAGAAAAGATACTGTAACAGTATTAAAAATAATGTTCTCCACCTTCCTTGCATGCTGTTTTTTTGCAATGTTAACTATTCATGCCTCTTGAACAAAAGTCAAGAACGTTGTTGTACTGTGTGCTCTCTCTGTACACACACACATCTACATCTCTCTCTCTCTCTCTCTCTCTCTCTCTCTCTCTCTCTCTCTCAAAGAGAGAGTGCAGCAAAAAATAATTTTTACACCATAAAAAAATGGATATGAAATTGATGATATTGAAGAGCACTTTAAAAAAAAATCTAAAATGTTACAATTACTTGGATGTTATTTAAAGAAACAAGAAAAACTTTTATTCAAAACATATTTTAGAAGTGTTTTCAAATTATGCAATTTATTGCCTTCAAACAATTATTTGTACACCTGGCCATTCATAGAGTTGAATGAATATGTCACAATTGGAGGAGTTCACAGTGATAGTTGAAATCATTTAGCAGCACATAACAACAAGTGTTCCAAACAGGCAGGTAATCGGGTGCCCTTAGTATCTGCAAGTAACCTTGGTGGTCATTCTCCACACAAGCACTTGTAGGGATAGATGAGTTTCCCATCATGGCTAAAACTGCTGAAATACCCACTGCATGGAGGGGAAGAGTCATACAATTATACAATCAAAGTCTTTCTTTATGTAAAATTGCTACCAGACATGATATGAGGCAAACTACTGTGCACTACATCATTCAGAACTATTAAAGTGAAATCGTTACTCTGGAGGGAGGAGGGTGAAAAAGAAAGACCTGTTCAAGGACAGTCCGGTACATCAAAGAGCTTGCCATGAAAAACAGAAAGTTGTCTGCTTCACAAATTGCAAAGCAAGTCAAGGAGGCTTCTGGAATCCAGGTTTGCACACAAGTAAGAAAAAAACAGCCTGAATGAAAGTGGGCTGCACAGAAGGGTTTCTCTTAAGATACCATTAATAAGTAAAAAGAGCAAACTGAACATCTAAAATTTTCCAAAGAACATGTTGGCGAGCCTGTCTGCTTCTGGAAATCAATTTTATGGTCTGATGAATCCAAATTCAACATGTTTGGATCAGATGGTCATCCGAAAGTGTGGCGCAACTCGAAGTAGGAGTATAGCTCTCAGTGCCTAAATCCAACCATCAAGCATGGTGGTGGGAGCATGTTGGTTTGAGGTTGAATGGCAGCTTCCAGTGTTGGCAATTTGCATTTTATTGAAGGCACCCAGAATTCCCATCTGCTGCCAAACTGCTTGGGTGTCGCTACATTTTCCAGCAAGACAATGAGCCTAAGCACATCACAAAGCGCGTGAAAGCCTTCCTCCTCCAAAAAAACATGAAAGTGCTTGAGTGGCCCCCACAAAGTCTACATCTCAATACTATTGAGCACCTCTGTGAGGAGATAAAAAGGAAATGCCCAGCAAGTACCGCCAAGCAACAAACAGGATTTGAAAGAAATGCTCTGGCGCACATGGGAGAATCTTGAACCAGCCATTTGCAACACCCTTCTTGGTGAAAGCATGCCTAGGAGGCTGCATTCTGTTATTGCTGCCAAATGAGGATCTACCAAATACTAAGCAGGACTTTGAGAAAACTTCACTGGCCAGGTGTACCAATAATTGTTTAAAAACAGTAAATGAAATAATTTGAAAACACTTCCAGAATATGTTTTGAATAAAAGTTTTTCTTGCTTCTTTACATAACACACAAGTAATCATAATATTTAGACAGTTTTTATAGTTCTTCAATATCCTCAATTTCATTTCCATTTTTGACCATTTTTCCCCCACAGTGGATAAATACTTTTCGGCTGCACTGTATTTTTTTCCTTATTTTTCCCTTTTGTGCTTCTGTAAAGTTTTCATTTGCCCTTGGGGACAAACCAGCAGTATATGTAACCGATCTGTCTAACCTACTCAAAATCAGATAAGTATTGACAGCAGTATTAACCCAGCATTCCTCGGACCCTTATCGTCGTCTCATCAGAAGTGAATGAGCCGTTTTACAGGAAGATGTGAATCGAATGACTTAAACAATAGGCCAGTAATCTCAAAGTAGCCTTATGTAAGTGTGTTGGAAAATTGCTATAAAGTTCAAACAAAAGTACACTGGCAGTGGAGCCCAGCTAAACTAAGTGTTGATTACAAGATCGGCTTCCAATGGTGAGATTGTCTGTTATGAAAAACCTGCAGCCTCCATGTCACTCCAGCACGAAGTTTTCCCATCCCTTAACTCTAGGGGTATTTAACCTCACAGGGGTTGTTTTAATACCACTCTTCTTTTCAATGTATGGTACTTAGAGGTTTATAAAGACTTTTACAATTAAACTGGAATGATTCTACAGATGACTGTGAATTCTTTAGCTGCCCACAAAGCATAACAATTACTTTTTTTGTGCTGTTTGAATTGTCCAGTACGTGTTTTGCGTATTCATTACAGTAACTTTTTTTGTTAAAGGAATACTCCATCCTGGGGCGGAGTGGTGGCGGCTCTGAGGCTAAGGATGTGCGCTGGTATCCCGAAGGTTGCTGGTTTGAATCCCCGTCACTTCCAAAAAGAGATCCTACTCTGCTTGGCCTTTGAGCAAGGCCCTTAACCTTCAATTGCTCCAGGGGCGCTGTACAACGGCTGACCCTGCACTCTGACCCCAAGGGGTATGCGAAAACTAACAAATTACTAATACGAGAAATTGTATAAGGCGAAATAAAGAAAAAAAAAAAAAAAAATTCTTGTATGTTGTTTACCTCATATGGTTCGTAGTGATGGCCCAGAAAAAAAAAATTGTCATGTTTTCATGAAGAACAGAGTTGATAAACTGTTTGCTTAAAAAATACTTCTTTGGTCATGTTTCCTCTGTGTGCATTGCTCTGATTTTTTCCAGAAGTATTTTTAACAGTATTTTAGAAGAAAATGCATACATATGGCCTGTTGTAAGCCTGTGACTGGATACCTGATGTGGTTTATGTGACACGAGCAATGTCAGATTTTTTTATAGACATTATTATGTTGTTTACTGTAGCCCAGCAATGGTCTCCTTGAGACGCCTATTATGTCAGAAAGATTATTTTAACTCTGTACAAATCACATGAGGTTAATAACATATAAAAAAAATAATTCTTGGGTGGAGTATTCCTTTAAATATGGGTTGGAGTTCAGGGCTTGAATTTTTGGCAGGGGAAGGACCTCCCCTGCAATGCAACAACAACTTGGTGGAGGAGTTTATAGACTTCGGATGGTTTTCAGGGTAGAGATTGTAGAGAGTGATTGGAGCATAAAGGAGAACTACCTAATTAAGCTTGCCAAGTGCATGTACTAAATCTATTCACTGTCATTTTCTGGCGAGTAATTGAAGAAGAAATAGAGCTCAAATTCATTGCTTAAAATAAAAATGTACACCTTATTATAACATTTGTACATGAGCTAGTGAATACTAAAATTATTCCGGATATTTTAATTTTCTCAAACCTTTTAAAGCTGCTTTTGTAATAACGCATTTTACAAATCAGGTTTTTCAGAAAATCACTTTGTCAAATTTGTGATATTTACATTTCTGAGATTTATGTTTGCCTCTGTACATTAAGGAAACCTTAGTTGGCTGTTAACACTTGCTGAGGAGTAATATTTAGTTGACAATTCAAATTTTAAATGTCACACACTCTTAGTGCTTGTAGGAAGCAGGAGTAGATCCTGGCAGCAAGAGGAGCTTTGCTGGGTTAAGCCCAGATTTAGATGTCGCCTCTTTGCATGTCACATTAATTCACTCGCCTACACTAACTTGATCATTCCAGGTAAATTTACAGTGGCCACTGAGCCTTTGCACTGAAGATGGAGAATTTGTATGAATCCTTTATCAAAATGAGGAGAATATGCAAATTTTATACAGAAGGCATCCCAGCAAGAAAGAGGAACCAAGCACTGTGAGGCCGGAATACTACTCACTCTACCGCTGTGATATCCTCTGACTGCCATGTATTGTTATCCATTAATTCAGTTGTATTCTTGAAACCATGCTGAAATAGCTAAGCTCCTAGCAAAGGCTTTACTGTTTAGACAAACAGGGCAGGGTTTGTTCTTTGTTCTGCGTTTGGGTGGGTGACTTAAATTATTACATCTGCTGATCCCAAATGAGATGATGATAGCAGATCAACAAGGAGGATTGTCTAAATTTAGAATTTTTTTTCCGTAGATTTTGCATCATTCCTAATGTTATTCCATTTTGCAAAAACATGGCATTAAACTAAGCCTATCTTTGAGATGCCTTACTCTGATAGGCTGTTTTAAAAATGCCTGGGCAGCATATGCTTTCATATAAATTTAAGTTTAGAGATCCTATGGGTAGATGGGTCAGAATGAAAAAAAAACTAAGCATCAAATGAGATAAGATGGATTAACTGAAAATAATTAATGTAACAATTCATAAATTGATAAATATTCCCTTCATCAAATATAAAAAAATATACAGCAGACTGATGTAACAGCTTCTGTAAACGTCAGAAGCAACTCTGTACTTGGCAGGGTATGTTTTCCCACTGCTGTCATGCACCTTATCTGTGTTAAGTGTAATAATATGGGGAAGTAAGTCACCAATGTGCTTGCTCTGTGTTCCAGTAGCAAATGTTGCAATGTAAGAATATATGATAAGCAATATGTTTTACTTGCAAAACCCCTCCAGTTTTAAAAAGAAAGCAGAATCTTAATATTTTTTCCAAACAGTTGGGCAACATCTTGTTTTCATTTAACAGCCTGGATTAAATCAAGATATTTCATTTTGGTGTATTACTCTGTTGTTTATCATTAGTGAGTTTCAGAATATTGTTTATGTACATGTAAAATAAAGCTAGAGCACTGAGCTCTATGCGGATATAATTATATACAGTCATATGAAAATGTTTGGGAACCCCTCTTAATTCTTTGGAGTATTGTTTATCATTGGCTGAGCTTTCAAAGTAGCAACTTCCTTTTATTATATGACATGTCTTATAGAAACAGTAGTATTTCGGCAGTGACATTAAGTTTATTGGATTAACAGAATATATGCAATATGCATAATAAGAAAATTAGACAGGTGGATAAATTTGGGCACCCTAACAGAGATATGACATCAATACTTAGTTGAGCCTCCTTTTGCTAATCTAACAGCCTCTAGACGCCTCCTATAGCCTTTGAGTGTCTGGATTCTGGATGGAGTCAGGGGACTGTGACGGCCATTCCAGAACATTGTACTTCTCCTTCTGCATGAATGCCATTGTAGATTTCGAACTGTGTTTTGGGTCATTGTCTTGTTGGAATATCCAACCCCTGCGTAACTTCAACTTTGTGACTGATGCTTGAACGTTATCCTGAAGAATTTGTTGTTATTGGGTTGAATTCATCTGACCCTTGACTTTAACAAGGACCCCAGTCCCTGAACTAGCCACATAGCCTCACAGCATGATGGAACCTCCACCAAATTTGACAGTAGGTAGCAGGTGTTTTGCTTGGAATGCGGTGTTCTTCTTCTGCCATGCAAAGCGCTTTTTGTTATCAACAACGACAACAACATTTATTTATATAGCACGTTTTCATACAAAAAAATATAGCTCAAAGTGCTTTACAAAATGAAGAATAGAAAAATAGAAGACACAATAAAAAATAAACATAAGTCAACATTAATTAACATAGAATAAGTAAGGTCCGATGGCCAGGGTGGACAGAAAAAACAAAAAAAAAAAACTCCAGAGGCTGGAGAAAAAAAAATAAAATCTGTAGGGATTCCAGACCAAGAGACCACCCAGTCCCCTCTGGGCAAAAGGTTATGACCAATTAACTCAATTTGTGTCTCATCAGTCCAAAGCACTTTGTTCCAAAATGAATCTGGCTTGTCTAAATGAGCATTTGCATACGACAAGCGACTCTGTTTGTGGCATGAGTGCAGAAAGGGCTTCTTTCTCATCACCCTGCCATACTGATGTTCTTTGTGCAAATTGTGCTGAATTGTAGAATGATGTACAGAAACACCATCTGCAGCAAGATGTTCTTGCAGGTCTTTGGAGGTGATCTGTGGGTTGTCTATAATCATTCTCACAATCTTGCGCATATGCTGCTCCTGTATTTTTCTTGGCCTGCCAGACCTGCTGGGTTTAACAGCAACTGGGCCTGTGTCCTTCCATTTCCTGATTCCATTACTTACAGTTGAAACTGGCAGTTTAAACCTCTGAGAGAGCTTTTTGTAGCCTTCCCCTAAACCATGAGACTGAATAGGCTTTGTTTTCAGATCTTTTGAGAGTTGCTTTGAGGATCCCATGCTGTCTGTCACTCTTCCGAGGAGAGTCAAAGGGAAGCACAACTTTCAATTGACCACCTTAAATACCTTTTCTCATGATTGGACATACCTGTCTATGAAGTTCAATGCTTAACGAGCTAATCCAACCAATTTGGTGTTGCAAGTAATTAGCATTGAGCAGTTACAGGCATTCAAATCAGAAAAATTACAAGGGGACCCAAATTTTTGAACATCCAGTTTTTCACATTTGATTTAATTTCATACAACTAAATACTGCTTCACTAAAAATCTTGGTTCAGAAAACACTGCAGTACTCGGATGTTCCTAGGAAATGAAAGACATACCACTGTTTTTGTTGAAAGGAGAGTCAATTATTACGCAGGCTGAGAGGGGTTCCCAAACTTTTTCATATGACTGTAAATATTTATACACCAGTAACGGTGCACTCCACGATAACGTGCAGTGAATACATTTGATTTATAGTTTTCGTCCTCTTTCTCTGTGCATTCATCATTCGTTTGCTCAGAGGTTGATGCGCTTGCTGCTTCCTGAGCAGCTCTTCTTTTCTCCACCCTAGCGGCCCACTTCTTCTCTTCTCTTCTTCCGTCTAAATCTTTTTGCATTAAAACTGATTAAGTCAGTGTTTGTGTCGCATTTACTTAGTACGTTTTCTTTAATTTTTCACTTGTTGCCTCAAGAATGATTTAAGATATGAAGAGGTAAGGGAAGTGACTACGAAGGTGGTAGTGATGAGAACGGCGCCCCTATGCATGCGCCACATGGCCGCCCTGCCGAGAGTTGATTCTACAATAAAATAAAGGAGGTCAATCATCACCCCGAAAGTGGATAGTAGAGGAGGTCAATCATCATCCCGAAAGCGGATAGTAGGCTTCAATAGTATATGTGTACCAAATTTCAGGTCAATTTCGGACAAACGTGATTTAAAATCCTGGACAGACAAACGAACAGCCACGGTAGTTTATTATATAAGAAGATATTGTTCAAAAGGCACTTGTTAATCAATTTGAGTGAATGACAAGAAGAGGAGTCTCAAACTTGTCCTAACTGTTGATAAGTCCAAATTTGTTTTCCTGCTGTGGAAATATAAAGCATAATATTAAAATTTCATAGATACATTGAGCTTATTTCCTATTAAAGATATTTTGGCAGGCGGCATGGTGTTGCAGTAGTAGTGCTACTGCTTTGCAACCAGGAGACATGGATTCACATACTGTGTGCTCTCTCTTTGCATATGGATTTCCTCCCTTAGTCCAAAGATGCACTGGTTAACTGGATTGGCAATGGTAAATTGTCCCCTGACAAGTATTTGTGTTCACCCCATGATTGTTCCTGCTTCACACTCAGTGTCTGCTGGAATAGGCTCCAGCTTCTCTGTGACCGAACACTGAATAAGTGGGTACTAAATATTTATGATTGGATAGATGAATATTTTGGCAACTGGCTTGGTGATAGTCTTATTTTAAATTACAAATTTAGTTACAGGAAAAAAGGAGAAATTAGGCATGTTTATGCAGAAGCAAAGCTTTTTTCCCAGTGTTTTGTAGAAAGGTTGTGGAATCTTTTTTTTTTTTTTATTTGGCATTTGATTATAGGGATGTAATTTATAGACATGCTACCTGTTTTGTACATAAACCTCAAGTTGCTGCTCATTGTTCAGCTCTTAGGTTTATAACTTGTGATAAATGTAGTACTTCTTATTGTGGTTTATACAGAATAGTAGGTTTGAGATCTCTCAGTTTTAGAAGAGACTGACATTGGTACTTCTACAAAACCCATCTTTGTAAGCTGTCCTCATTTATGGGATCCTTAGTGTAACATGTAGAGCAGGGGTGCCCACACTTTTGTGGCTTACGAGCTACTTTTAAAATGACCTGATCGAAATGATCTACCTACATTAAAAATAATATATATATATATATATATATAATATATATAGAGAGAGAGAGAGAGAGTATACTTTACACATAAAATGTATGTTGTCGTACCTTGCATAACTGAATAACCTTTGTGGCACAATAACAATTCAATACATAGAGCTGAATAATGCAGTTAAGGAGCTTTTGAATTCAGCTGAGTGAAAAATGACGGCTCTCTGATTAACTACGATTTTAGTTCCCTCTCCTTTCTCTTTCTCAGAATGCTTTTTGGAAGGACGTAAGTTTCGTAGTTTTTATGAACAGTTCGAAAATGCCTTTCCACATTTTCCTTCTTTGGAATAGCAATGATAGATTGACAGATCAGACAAATGCACTTTGATTGTGACATTGTGAGAAAAAAATCCTCTTCTAATTCCACATCTAGCCCAAACCTTCCCCAAACAATTTTTTTTAAATCCCTTCTTTAGTCAATATAAATTGGAAAGCTAACTAGATCACAGCCGGAGTTTTACAGTAGCTCATGTGTTTGATTGTGAGTGCGGGATGACCAGTGTGTTAGAAGAGAAGAGATCTCAGACTGGCCGCCCTGTATGTCAATCAAGTGGCAAATGCCATAGAGAGGATATGTGATAGACTAACGTTAAAAAAAAAAAAAAAAAAAAATTAATTTTTTTTTTTTGAATGCAACGTGATCGACACATTGGGCACCCCTGATGTAGAGACTGCAGTGAGATTCCTACTTGCATGTGCTGAGCAACAATCAACATGTCACCTGTCTCTGATGTCCCAAAACCTCATTTTCCTTACCTAAAAAATCTTAGATAATTAACATTAACATTGTAATATTGTTAATACTTCAACAAACACTTTTGTTTGGCGGTTATGAAATAACAATTCTCTTCTCACGACTGTGGAGTCGAAAGCCATTATTGTGTTAATGGAGTTGGAGATGATAAAAATGTCTCTGACTAAATGTAAATTGTAATATAATGTGTTACAGTTTACAGTTTCACATATACAGTACTGTATATTAGATTAACCTAATTTTTTTTCTTCTGGATTTTTTTTTTTATAGATATATAGATTCTTTTTTGTTTTTGTAATCTTTTGTTAACGTTACTTAGTGTTTGTAAGCCGCAACATCGATACCGTCTCTAAACCTGAACTTTTAATAGGTTAAAGTGCTAAAATTATAGCCTGGTGATTCATGCTGGCAATTACAAAGTGCCATGTATCTTGTATGTTGTGTGCTTTCAATCAACATATTAAATATATGAGTCTTATTACAAATAGCGGAGATGGAGTCAGAGTCAGTGGTACCAGAAATTGAGGAGTCAAGAGTCTGAGTCAGAGTTTTGCGTACCGATTCCACAGCCCCGTCTCCTCTTCTGTGTTGTTTTTCCTCCACAAGTTAAGCTATGTCTACTGAGTAGATACTTTCTCAACTTGAATTTAGATTGCTAACTCAAGCCTGGCTATAACTTCTTTGTGTTTTAAAAGAGGAGTTTAGTATTTTTTAAAGTTACATTTTTGTACAGTCATGGTATATATTTGCAACAGATATTTATGGTCTTAATGGAGCTTTTTTTTTTCTCTTCATCACATTTGGGTGAGTGCTGTTCAGATCACTTTGGGAGCCCAAATCCTTCCATTTTATTCTCTTAAACTTTACTGTGCCTTACTGTGCTAATATTGACATTTAGTTCCATGTTGAACTGGACTTCACACGCCTTACTTGACTATACTAGAATAAAGTGGAAATGTCGACTTTAATCTCCACATAAATGGAGAGAATAAAGTGGAAATGTCGAGAATAAAGTCAACATGTCGACTTTAATCTCGACATTTAGATTTTTGTTTTCTTTACTGTGTCCATATTATTTTTTTTCACCGTGGCCCTAATACGCTTCCATACAAGAAGGCGGCATGTTGTGATTGAATTTCATTTCTGGTCTGAGATATCAAGAGGCTCCTTTCCATAACTGCCTAAGATCCACTCGTTTACATTGCCAGTATCTTCATCATTACTAGATAAAATAATACTAGATTCACACATAGCACTTGTACTTAAAAGTTTAATAACTTAGAGAAACTAAAACCTTTGTAGGTTAAAGAAGGCTGGAATATATGATTATCTGTGGACTGGAGTGGCTGAGAATGGCATTCTGCCCTAAGTGTCTCCTATTTTGGTTCCTTACTTTAAGTGAGTGACAGTGAATTGGAAACTGTTAAGAATTTCAGAAAAACCATGATATAAATTTTTGATCACTAAGTTTCATAAACAAATTCTCAAGGCATCAATGAATTAATTAAAATTACTTTAAAATGAGTATTTTGGTTTTTACTGTTTTACATTTGATATATTTGCTGTTTATAGAAGTGGTGACCACACGGCGAAGACTTAATATTATCTCCTTTGATTGGCCCCCATTATCCCTTACTTGTAATGCCCACTTGTTTGTTCCATTCATTGTGAACTTTCTAACAATAAAATGGTGAATAAAGATATTAGAGACTTTCGGAGGAAAAGTAATGCACAAAATTACTTTAGATTCTATGTGGTATCAAATAAGAACTAGGCATTATACCCCCGTATAATGATTTAAATCAAAAAGGCAAAAATATTTTTACTAAGGTAAAGTAGATGTCTTTTTAGACAGGAATCTGATAGTGAAGTGAATTAAAGATGGACAAACTACTGGTCATATGGGTTATGGGCAGGAAGGGATGGGTCCAGGAGGGCAGACACCAGAGGTGTTGTAGGAGGTGGAATGGCACTAAATCTTCTGTTTTACAGGGGCAGGAAGAGAAGAAGGCATTAGCCCATAATGCCAGCTCCTGGCTTGGCAGGTGATCACCACGACCAGAGTTCTTAAGCTGCTTCCTAAGCACACACTTATGACCAGTGGTCAATGAAATAACAAAATGAGTTACCTTATTATGGTGACGCAACTAGCCTAACAGCACACTTAACCAGCCATCACAATGAGCAAAAGCATTGATTTGCTAAAGGAAGTAACCAGATTCAGGCAATAATTTGGAAAGCCCTGAACTAAGAGAGAGTACTCTGGCAAAGGATTCTTCGTAGGTCAGGAAACTAACCCAATGTGTCACAGATACATTGGTAGAGAGATGCAGTGGACAGACCACTCATCAAAACCTACTGTCTAAATTCAAGGTATAATACCGCTCAGGCTGTCCTGATACTCGCACATTTCAGGCAAAATATGTATGAACAAAGACTATTGAGAAGGCAGAAGAAGGTAACACATTCACTACAGATAACTTGTCATACCGCCCTCTGCTTTAGATCTTTGCAAAGTTGTATAGGTAGTTAAATTTAGTAAGAGAAGGTGTGCATTCTAGTTTTTAATTTTTTTTCTTTAAGAAATATCTTTTGTTTTTCTCTGAGGTGTGGCCGCTGTTCTAGACTCATAACAATAAGAACTTAAGTCATGTACTTTGAAATCCTTTTTAAAGTGTACTGCTGCTTGGAGTCATTTTGAATTTTGTGCATTTAAGGGGATTATTTTTGTCATCCTTCCCTAAAAGCAGTAATTACACTTATGTGGCACATTTCTGTGCTTAAATGTAAATATTTATGAAGAAACTGACCTTTTTCAGGTTGTTTGCTCTTCTGATATGTATTGTAAAGGAGGGATGAACAGTTCGGCTTTTAAAGGGACATCATGACTGCTGCAGGTCTTCACTGCAGCCACAGCCTTTGCCAGAGGCTAGATTGCATCCATTACTGAACCGCAGGTTTGATTAAATTTTGCTACCAGTTGCTGCCCTTCATAGGTCACAACTTCTTTCTGTTGTTCTTGAAGAGCTATATTGGCTCATGATTTTCACCAAAACTATTTTTTAGTACATGTAAGTAATTATTATTACTACAAAGAAGCAAATTTGTTACTAATTCTTCAGCCTGCTTTTTAAAAAAGCCTGAAATATATTCTCAGTGACTAAGCACAACTGTGACTAATTGATCATCCGCAGGGCAAGAGTCTGTTAACTTACACTTGGCGCTACTTTTGTCAGGTTAATTCACTTCTTTATTAAATAATTGAATGAATGACTCAAGTCTGGTATATTTTGTCAGGTTTTGTTCGAAAGCAAAACATATAATGCATTGACATTTTAAATCCATTGAAAGAAGTGCAGAAAGGAGTCAACAAGAAGTTATTTAAATTAGAGGTTCAATAAAATACACAAACTAATCTCCTTTTAAGATTTTGACTGCAGAACTAACCTGTAACCATTTGATTCTCAGAGTGAAACAAATCTTGTCTTCTTTTAAAGTAGAAGTTATTTCTTGTGTACAAACATGCTGTATATCCATTAGCCACACTAAATTGTGTCCTAAAACAAAGCACTTTCTATAGATTAAAAAATAAATAAATCTTGTCCACTGTGGTGCTTTACATTTTAGTTTATGGGGCACAGGGGAAAATCTTAAAAACTTAACAAATACGTTAATTTTTCAAGCGAAGACCATCAGAGAGCATTGCCCAACACATTCTTTGTTTCTGACACATTTGTGACAGCAAAACTAACCTGTAAAAAATCATTTTATTTCATATTCCTGGTACTGTTTTTCTCATGGCAAGGATGTATTTTTTTATTTGATTGTGCAAATTCTCATGTAAATATGGAAATAAGTCCAAATAAAACCAACCACATGGTGTAATAAGTTAACTGTGATTTGGTCTTTTGGGTTGAAACCACCCAATCTGGGGGGGGTGGGAGGGGGTGAAAGGTTGTTGTGCTGGAAGTCTAAGTGCTGAGTGATTGCATATGGCTGGTCTTTAAAAATGGCAATGGCAAAATCTCATAATATTGATATTTTTTTTGTTTGTTCTTTCCCCAAAAATGATATGTATAAACTATTTTACAATTTGTGTAAATCTCAAGATGTGGTTTAATACTCAGAAACTGTTTTGGCTTGAAAAATTAACATATTTTCAGGTCTATAGAGTTGGAACACAAAACCTTTGACAGTAACTCCTTTATTTATGGTTCCAGCGAACTATCATTCTTAGTGCGAAGTCACAAAATCAACTGGAATGTTTAAGCAAATTCTAGAAAAAAAACCCGATCCAAACACGTTAAGTAGTTTTGTCGCTCACTAGCAAAGTGGAGGTAAGGAACACCCCAAGGCTGGCGCATGAGCGAGGAGGGCCCCGCCCCCCTCCTTCGGCCCACTGGATGTCTCTCGGATTCACGCAAATGAATCAGTACCACAAGCGAGCTATGATACATAGCACAATGAGAGGAGTCACAAAATCAATCGGAATGTTCAAGCAAATTATAGATAAAAATCCAATCTAAATCCGTTAAGTAGTTCTCTCATTAAAAGCGGATAGATGGACGTTGGATTATATTTATTTATTTATTTATTTATTTGAGAGAGAGATGTTGATTAAAAGCATACAAGATACAAGGCATTCGTCTCTGCCAAGCTTCTTTTTAGCATCCTAACCTGTTATAATTTGGTTACGTTGATTTTGTTGTGGCTTACAGACACTGAGTAACATTAAACATACGATTGAATTAACAGTATTTAAGAAGAAGCTATATTAAAAGTCTTTCAGGTTAATCGAATTGATATGTGTGAAATTGGAAATTTTAACACCTTATATAACTATCACTGGAGTTAGTACATTTTACTGACTGCAGTAACCCAGTAATTGCTTACAACTCTGTTAAGTGTTTCAACCCTGCCTCATAGACTGCAAATTAAAGGGCCAGGGCAGGCAAGATTTTATTTATTTTTTTTAATTTATAGAAGTGATCAACTTTAGAAAATAATTTCATGTGGCAAATGCATATAGTAAATATAGAAAAGAATCGCCCCCTTTGAAAACATTAAGATTTTGTTGCTTTACAGCCTGAAATGTAAACTCACACAAATATATTTTTTCAGTTTTATTTACTCAATGCAACCTATAGCGCCCAAGTCAAAGATATGTAAGCAACAGTTTGGAAAAATAATAATAAATAAAAAACTGTTAGTTTGAATTGATAAAGGATTCCCTGCCACCCCCGTGTTACAACTTGTGGAACCCCCATTTGCTTTAATTATAACCCTGAGTCTGTTGAGATTCTTCTCTATCATCTTTGCACATCTAGACTGTAATATTTGCTCAATCATCTTTACAGAATTGTTCAAGCTCAGTTGAATTGGATTTTCAGTAGGGCTTAAGTCTGGGCTCTGACTAGGCCATACAAGGACAGTCACTTTTTTTCCTCCTTCAGCCACTGTTTGGACAGTTTTGCTGTGCGTTTCGGGTCATTGTCATGTCGAGTAGTGCACCTTCCTCCCATCTTCAACTTTCTGGTAGAGGGCCAGAGGTTTTCTTCAAGAATTTGATGGTATTTTGCCCCATTATCAATTATTTTGATCCTTCATCAATCTCAATGATTCTTGATTTGTATTTATTATTTTTATGAACTGTTGCTATTATGTTTTTGATTTGGATGTTATAGGTTGCATCGAGTATATAGAGCTGAAACAAATGTTTGTGTGTGCGTTTTCATTTTAGGCTATAAAGCAACAAAATGTACACATTTTCAAAGGAACTGTATATAGCAAGTTTGCTAAGAAATAACTTTGTCTTGAAATTTATCAAACTTACCCTTTAAGGATTGTTAGAGTGAATGAGGAGTATAAAATTAAATCAGACCTCTTTTCATGGGGTTGGTGGGTTCACCCTGGAAAATGTTATTGTCTTGGTCGCATAACCTATTTCTGTTATATTTTAGTATTTAAAGTTATATTTTTTTGGTTAATTTGAAAATATTTTAAACTTAATTGCTTGATGGTTGTGATGATTTTGTTTGGCATAGTGTTAATTTGTATATTAAAAAAATAGCATTTTACCAATTTTATTAGTACTAGGGTGTTGTACTGTGTTAGCCATTCTGAATGTAGAGAAAAGCCAAGCAAATTTTGCTTGGCTTTTCTCACCAATTTTATTAATATTAATAATTGTTACATAATAAGTGAACATAATCTTTTTTTGTGTGTTTTTATTTGTTTTGAATAATGAAGCATTACAGTTTTAGCTGCACTGAAACACAAAAACTGAGTGACAGCTAAATGCAGCTGCATATTTAAAAGAAATTCATTCTTTAGAGGTGAACAATATCTTTTCTTTCTTGTTATGAATACATGCCATGTACAGCATATGGTCTGGTATGAGTTAGTGGACTCTGTAGGGTTGTTTCCTGCCTTGTTCCCAGTGCATGTAACCATGAACTGAATTAGTGGGTTAAAAAATGGATGGATGACCAGCTTAATACATTGCAACAGACTATATGATAGTATGGCAAGCATTTCTGTGGCTTACTGGTTAAGCAAGGAATGCTGTAGTTTGAAAATCTGTAATTTGTCTTTATGCCAATTTCTTTCTAAAGTCTTTGGCTCACTTTCCAGAGGGCTATAAAAGACAAAATAATTTTGCTTAGCTGGCAGAAGAAAGCTTTAAGTATAGTAATCATACTTTTTTTTTTTTTACCTGCTGAAATATATTATGAGCAGATGATTGTTTATACCTGTTTGTACATTTTCTTCCTGACGAAAGCAGGAAAAAAAAATGAAAAATGAATTTTTTACATAGTTGACTGTGTGCAGAGGGCGTCAACAGAAATGACTGAAATAGTGAAACTAGAAACCGTGGAGGAACAAGAAACCAGGTGCATTCTTGGCGTACCTGTTTTGTTCTGTTTTAATATTAACATCTTTATTTTGTCCTTTCAATATTTTGTTATAATTCTGCATTAATTCTGTTCTGCCTACATTTTCAGACTTCTAAAACTTTACTTATAAAAAAAAACAGGTATAGGGAAGTTGGTGCCTCCATTTTTTGGCTTTAGTATTTTCAGTTTTGCTACTAGCAAGGATTACTGGGCTCTGCCCAGTGTAAGGAATACCAACTCAATTTCGGAAAACAAAACATAGTCTGTGGTCTTCCTTGTACACATGGGGAGTTTGAGCAAAATTTGTTGGCTATAGGGTCAATAGTGTGGATTTTCATAGTTGACAAGTATAAGCAGGGGTACCCAGGGCTGCTTGGGGTTGGGGCACTGACTAAATTTCAGAATGTAACCTATGGTGTTCCCCTGTACAAATAGTGAATCTGTGCCAAAGTTGGTGGAGATGGGTTCTGTGGTGTGGATTTTTATACTGGATAAACACACATACACAGAATCCCATACTCTTTTTTTTTTCTTTTCCTTTGTTCTTGGCTCATGTAATCAGAAGCATATAGTCAGAAAACAATGTGACTGAAGCCAATTTTAAAACTAAGATGTATTCGGTGATTATTGGTTGTTAATCCAGTTAAATTTACATGGAACTGCAGGCCAGAACCCATCCACTTATAGTTGCCTGTGAAGCTTCTGTCTCCAAAATACTCAAAATCCAAGGAAAGCATGCTGACTCCTTACAGATGGCAGACCTTTCAAATAAACTGAGGTTTAAACAGAGCGAGGGCTGATTTATAGGATGAGTCATTTTGACACTCTTTGACAGAATTCATCAGGTAATCTTTATATAGCATCTTTCACAGTAAATGTTATCACACAGCACATTACAACAAACGCTAGATAACAAGGTGTAATAAAGATACTTCAGGCATAAGATAAGCTTCAAGAAAATATTTTGAAACTGGCAAAAGAAGAAAGGAGAACAAGACACAAGATATGTCAGACAGAAATAGTGCCTGCAGAAAACCTGCAGGCCTAAAAGATTTGGCTGTAAGAAAGTTAATGGAGTGGTATACAGTATCCATTGTGACATAGGAAACCTCAGTGTGCCGCTCTAGTCTGGATCAAGATGCCATAAAGAAAATGTTTCCATCAAAATAGTTTATTTATTACACAAATTGATGAATTTTAGAGGTATTAATTGGGGAAAGCAAAATAAACAGTACGTTGACAGAAAGGAAATCCCATGCTATCATCTAAACCCATCTAGAGGGAGCTGGATCCTGTGTACTATCCTGTCTCATAGCCCTACTGTCCTTTCCCTCTGAATTTGTTTTTCTTTCTCTGGCCACTTTCCTGTGCCAGGTTGAGGCCTTGCCTGTGCCTCACTTCTATATTCCAAATGCATTGATTTAGTGCTTCTGACTGATGTGGTCTTATACCCTAGCCTGGTGACTCAGAAATACCCTTCTAGAAAAAAAAGTGGCCTTTATAACTGAGCTTCCAGTAGTGGCCATGAGTATCTCTATGTCTCTTCTCCTTCTGATGTACTTTTAAATTAATTTTGAAATTTTTGTACATTATGTATTGTATTTATTGATTGATTAATTGATTAGCAGCATTATCTGTCCTGTGAGTGTGTATCCTTGTTTTTTTATGTTTCTACTGTTAGATGCATCTAAATTTCTGCTTGGGATTAAGTTTATCTAATCTAATCTACATACTTGAACCTTAGTATTTGTGAATGGGACAGGTGCCCCAAAACCACCAAACGCCACCACCGCTCCACCCAGTCCTTCCTGATAATCGAGCATTTCCAAGTGACCACCTCTGGGACACTTAGGAAACTTAACAAAAGTGACTTTCCTTCATAGAAACCCAAAGATCTTGGGCAGCATAATGTCCTCTAATGGAAGCTGGTCTCTGAGCTTACCATCATGGATCCTCCTCTGGCTGGTATCAATTCTTTTTGCTTTGCCTCCCTTTTCTGTTGGCACCCATTGCCTAGTCAGGCTGGTGACCTTTCCCACCCCTTATGCTTGCTCCAGAATTTCAGTCTGGTAGTGAAGGGCACGGCACATAACAGAACCCTCCCCTGAATAGGATGCCAATGTGTTGCACAGTATTGGATCACATAACACACTATCAGGTGTAAACTTGGGAATTTACATTTACACAATTCAAAATATAATTATGAGCTGACAGAAAAAAATGTAGTCTTTATGTTGGCGTTGTGTTGTTGTTCACGCTAATTTTAGCAAACCCTGCCCCTTATGTTTGTTTCTTTCATAACAAGTCATTACTGTAAGAGAAGACTGGTGGCTTACAGATGTCAGTGTGTCAATTCAGTGCAGTTTAATTTGTTACCATATCTTGCAGTAAAGCAGCAGGTATTTACTTCTAATCCCAGTTTAATTATGGTTTAGGGCACAAAGACATAAAATCAGTAATAAAATGTTTTCCTAAACGATTATTTTTGAAAGGCTAATCACTCTAGTTTTAACCTCAAATGTAAATCATAATTCTTTTGCACTTCTTATCTGAACTTCTCCTAGAACCATTGCTTTTCTCTTAGATTGATAAGGAACAAAAGTATGGAAATGTTAAAACTAGTTTTACTGATAAGAGTTAAATATCAGAAACATGAAAATGGGCACATTTTACAAACAGCACAGCAAAATGTGGGAAGAACAAAACACTGATTTGTGTCGGGAAGCAAATTCAATGCAGTAATCAGTGATAACGAGTTGTCCAAGCTGGCATCATGCTGTAACTTTTACAGGCCAGTCAACGTGAGCTCTGCGTTGGCATTGTCAGAAATCCTGCTACATGGAATTTGTACATTCACAGTTCACAGCTTGATGTACATTCACATAAATTTGTATATTCACATACTGTACATACATTGTATATATGCATAATATGCATTGTTCATACATTTGTACATTTACAATTCAAAGATTGGTGGAACAACCATAGTATGACCAGAGACGATGCCTCCATGCCAGATTCACTTTAATAACCTTGGACACTCTCTTTAGAGTATTTAAAATAAATAAGCAAGTGTTAATTTGTACAAAAAGAAAGCCTCACTAAGTAATAATTTTATAGAAATGTAAATATCTAGTTTTCAGTATCTTACAGATTTTGTTTTTGAATAAATTTGTGTGATGGAGAATGAACTGCAAATACTTTTTTAAACTTTGTGTTTTAAAAGGTGATTGTGTATAAATGAAGCTCAATTTATTTATGGTTTTATTTTTTTAAGGATGTCAAGCTTTCTGCCGAAGTAGAGCCTTTTATTCCCCAGAAGAAGGGTACAGAGACTGTCTTGGTCCCAGTGAATCTATCAAATGACAACGGAGGAGGGAGCAACATGAATAATGTTGAACCTGCGCCTATCCCTAGTTACCTTATTACATGTTACCCGTTTGTTCAGGAAAATCAGCCAAATAGGTAATCAATTTAATGTTGCTATTGTTTCAAGAGAATAAGAATATTCAGTCATATTAACAGTAAAACAACTTTTAAATGCTGAAAAACAATAAAGCTTATCTATCATTATAGCCAATTGCTGTTGAAAATAAATTCTTTTATACCAAAATGTACAATGCAATTTATAATCAAAATACTTGTAAGTTGTGGTGACAGCATGGTGTTTAAATTTCTTAATTTCTTTTATATACCTGTTAAATATGAGACTGGAGAGGCACCTTAATTAAGTTTTTGTATATTCGTCAGTGTTAATATTTGGTCAGTTTGTTAGAGATTTACAAGAAAGTCAGTATTCTGCTTTAGTAGGGGTGATGTATTGCAGAGTTTTACCTGAAGTGGACAAGTTTTTTTTAAATAATGTTTTAGTTCATTCTTTAGTATCTTTTTCAAAGTTATGCCTTTGACAACCATTAATATCCTCATGATGATCATTGATTACAAAAGCACACTTTCTGTTGGCCAAATACTTTATATGGCATTGGCTTAATAATTATGATTTAAGTTTGTACCACATCGAGCAAGAATAGATAAGAGTACAGTGTGCAGTAGTTGTTAAAAAATGCTTAAACGGCTTTCATCGATTAGGCAATGTTCACTGATTAAAGAATACTAGTTGAGGATGACATTTGAAGGGCTGCCATATACTGAAAACAATTGAATTGTTTAAGACGATTTTTCTTTTATACTATATATTTAAATTCTTCCAGTTAAGCAAATTGATGGTGAACTACCAGTGTAGTATGGTGTAACTTCTGATGGTTGCAAACCCCTGCACATACTCTTCCAAGCTGATGTGACCCGATTCCGATTTTTCCACACATCATTTTTTTTTATAAGATCATATACAGGACCCTTGAATATACAGAATCATATACTGGTACTGAGTTACTGATTCGGTTCTGATCCCCCATATCCAATCTGAGTTTAAACATATTGGATTTTTGCTGAACGTTGTGGCTTGACAATGTCCTTTTTATACATCATGCAACAGATTAAAACAGTCATGGCAGGTGAGGCAAATAGGTAGTGTTGAAAATAGCAAACACAATTTTTAATGTGGAAGACCTGTGTCATTATATTACCAGTCATGCTCAGCTAACATTTTTCTCCTAAGTTGAATATGGATGTAAGTCCTCCAGTCACCACAGACATCAGGTTGGATTTCTTCAACAATTTCTGAGTCAGAAATTGAGACCTGGGGATATAAACATGACCCCACAGCTGCAATGATCCATGTAGTATCAACCCAAAGACAACAATTTAAAAATAAAGATTTACTGTAAGTAAATTAAAAGTATAGTCTGGTAAGGTCTGAGCAGAGGATGTAGTCAAAACAGAACCAAGGGAGGCTGATAAGCATCTCTGAAAAGTATTTATAAATTTCTGTGTTGAGAGAGGGAGATGCAGGTAATGGTTTTCAGATTAGATTGTTTCTAGGACCAGTTTTGAAGGAATGTACTGTAATATGTGTATATTTGATGTCTCATTATTTGAGAATCCTAGTTATAAGTTACTTTAAGCTTGTGTTACATTAGACAACTTTTTCATCACTTTTCAGTTGTAGCCTTTATTTACATAATCATAGCCGGTTGGTGGCACTCTTACTTGAAGCTGATCTAATGTGACATATCTAACAACTGAGGCCCATCTAATCTTTGACTGGCTATGATAAAATCAAACAGGTTTGATTCTCTCAAAAGTAGGAGGGAATAGAGAGGAGGAATGTGCAGGAGAGCTGATGACCGATGAATTGTCATCCGGAAGTCCAATACATAGATGCCGAATAAGAAACGTGTGTTTAGAACCTCGCAAGCAGAAGAGAAGCTTGTCCATCTGATGTCTTGGAGTTTACATACAATGCTAAAATGGAAAACAAAAAGGGGTTGAGGCAGAGGTTGCTGCCAAACTGGCTTCAGCAATTAATCTTTTGCATAGTGCCGGTTCCATCAGGCAGCACGCATTTGGCTGTCAGAAAAAAGGACATGCACCCCTTTGCTGGAAAGTTGTAACCTAGTTGAAGCGAAGGTGCCCACTTATTTTTCGGGTGTGTAATTTGACATGGTGCAGCAATTGAGATCAATGACTGTGATTGGCAAGTATGTCTCATGAAAAAAAGATATGTAATGTGACATTGGCTTCACCCAGCTCTGTCTCAGTTACCAGGGAGAGTGCTATTATGGGTTACTCACTTTATTTATTTAGTGGATAATAGAGGAAGATTGGGAAAGTAGGCATTGTTGCTTTGATTAATGATCTGACGTTTATGCAATTGAAGAAATGTTTGTGTAAGGATGATAAATCTGAAGTGAATTTATTCAAAATAAATAAATAATCACGGTCTCTGAAAGCCTCAGTGCCATGAGGGTTTTTTCAAACAGTTTTGACCTGCTTTCAGCAGCTAAAACTGCCTACCCATATGTTTTGCAGCATTCCTTAAGAGTAGGATTGCTCCCAATTGCTCCTGTAAACACCCTGAGGATTATGGTCTAAGACGGGGGTGCTCAATGCGTCGACCGATTGCAAAGGTAGTGCAGGTAGATCGCGTTGCATTCAAAAAAATTTTTTTTTAATGTTAGTCTATCATATATTCTCCCTATGGCATTGGCCACTTGAGTGACATACAGGGCGCCCAGTCTGAGATCTCGTTTCCTCTAACACACTGGTCATCCCGCACGCTCGATCAAACGCGCGAGCTACTGCAAAACTCCAGCTATCTAAGTGATCTAGTTAGCCTTCCAATTTATATCGACTAAAGAAGGGATTTAAAAAAAAATTGTTTGGGGAGGGTATGGGCTTGATGTGTAATCGGAAGAGGATTTTTTTTCTCACAATGTCGCAATTGAAGTGCGTTTGTCTGATCTGTCAATCTATCATTGCTATTCCACAGAAGGAAAATGTGGAAAGGCACTTTCAAACTGCTCATTAAAAACTACGAAACGGACTTCCTTCCGAAAAGCGATCTGAGAAAGAGAAAGGAGAGGGAACTAAAATCGCAGTTAATTGGACATCCAAAACCTCGTGTCAGAGCTGGAGACGCAATTTTCAATCTGCTCTGTAGCGTATGCGTGTGCGCAACTTGTCAGCATACGCTACAGAGCAGATTGAAAATTTCCTGTCAGACTTTGACAGATGGTTTCAAGACTCAGCTTTACTTGTGCCAATCGCTACATTTAAGTGCTACCCATTTAGGGAAGATGTTGAGGGTGATTCACTCGCATCAGAAATTGCAACACTGTTTCACCTAAAACTCCTCTACAATGGAGGATGAGATGTTGACACTACAGGATAACATTCAGCTGAAGTCTGGGGCTCTTGGACAGTTTTGGAACTTAACTTACAGAGGAAAAGTACCCAAACATGAGGAAAAGTGATACCTCCTGGACTGCATTATTCGGCTCTACTTATTTATGCGAGTCAGCCTTTTCCCACATGAAGATTATTAAATCCAAATACTGTAGTGACCATAAATGTATTGAATTGTTATTGTGCCATAAAGGTTATTCAGTTATGCAAGGTACAACAACATATATTTTATGTATAAAGTATACTCAGTATATTTATATATCATTTTTAAAGTAGGTAGATCATTTCGACCTGGTCATTTTAAAAGTAGCTTACAAGCTGAAAAAGTGTGGGCACCCCTGGTCTAAAAGATACATATGTAGTGCTTAAGCCATTAGGCCCCAAAAAAAAATTGAGGCTTAGTATGTTAAATTAATAGCATCACTAGTCAAATGTAAAATAACTAGATTTGTTTTTAAAATGTCATGTCATAAATTCAACAAAACAGCAGTGTTATGTTTAAATATTAGGTGAAAAATGTTTCTTTACATAGTGGATGTTTCAGCTGTCAGTAATTTGTGTGCATTCTTTAACTTAGGAACATAAAAGAATTAAACTAGCTTTGCTGTATTCATTTTAATAGTCAATCTTTTGATGTTTTCAGTTATGAATTGAGAAGAAGGGAAGGTCTTGCTTTTTTTCGCAGTTTAGTTTAGTGAAAATCATGGCTTCAGACTTTTATTGAGTAAGACTTTTTTTTTTTCTTTTTCAGGCAGCTACCCTTGTATAACAGTGATCTAAGATGGCAGCAACCCAACCCAAGCCCTACTGGTCCTTACCTTGCCTACCCTATTCTTCCATCACCTCAGCCTCCTGTTTCGAATGACTACACATACTATCAAATTATGCCAGCACCTTGTGCACCCATGATGGGATTTTACCACCCCTTTCCCACACCTTATGGAGCCTCTATTCAAACAACAGGTGTTGTCAATGCTATGTCCACAGAATGCGGAGATCGTCCCATGCAGACTGGACAGATTCTTCCTGTATCAGGACAACGGGTGCGTGGAATCATTAGATCACCTGTTATTGCAAAGGTAGGGTTTAAGCTATGTGAAAATCAATTTGCTTAATTTACAAATGTAATTCCTAAATGATGTACTATAGAGTGAAATTAGTGTGCAGTAGATCTTGAAAACTGACCTGCCCCTTAATTTCCTACCCTAGTGACTAAGATTATATTTATTTTGTGGGCTGATTTTAAACCAAGCCCTTCTAATCCTATTACAAATCCCACATAAAAATTCAAGACAGTAAAAATAGTAGTGTAATAAAAAATGATTTTCTGAAATGCACTACTACTGCAGCATTACTGACACTTACATACTACATATATTAGGTAACAACAAACCCCAATTCAGAATACTTTCAGCAAACCCAATTTCAGAATACTTTCAGCAGAAGTTAGTAATGTAAGGTCCCAATACTGGAAAATGTAGATGTCCAATAAATAAAAAAATTCAGAATTGAGCAACCCTTCAAAGAATAAGTGTACATGTCCTACCAGTTTTTCAGTTAAACAGTTCCTCAGTTGTGGTTCTCACTTTGTCTCGTTGAATACTGTGGAAAGTAGGAGGTGTACAGCTTCCCAAACACCCAACACAACAGACAGAGGCACAAGTCCCAACACAACACTTGACTTTATTGACTTTATTTCAGTGGGGTAGTGCTTTTCCTTCGCTCTCCCTTTCTCCTTCCACCTCCTCCCAACTCCGGCTCACTGAATGGAATGAGGTGACCCCCTTTATAGAGCAGCTGGAAGTACTCCAGGTGTTCCACAATCTCCTTTTGGCTGCGATGGCATCCTTGCAGATTAGGTCCCAGCCATTCTCCATGTGCCCCCTGGTGGTGGCCATGGGCCCAAGCAGGGTTGAGCTTCCTTACTCCCAACCTGTGGCAGTGTAGTAAGCCAGGGTGGCTGCCCTCTGTTGTCCCAGGGGAGGTATTGCCATGGGCAAGCTCCTTCTGTTACAGAGGCATCCCTGCCAAATAAGAATCCTGGCTGTCCATTACAACACACACTTCTCAATCAAGACCATCTCAAGCAAGAGAAATTCTAGGAGTAAACCCAATGGGGAAAATCTTGGTATCTGTAAATGCTTTGGAAAAATAAGTGTTTGAATTGGGCCAGTATTCACCAGTATGTTGTAATTTCATCATAGAGTACCTGCTTCTCTTCAGGAATCCTCATGGGGACCACCCATTTTTACTCCCGACCCCCCCCCGCTCTCTGATTGACATTCTTGGTATTGCAACATTGATTGTTTCACTGTACCATCACCTTTTTCTTGGCATACCAGTGTGTACTGGCAACTCTTCAGGGACCTTCACGGGGTGAATACAACCTCCCACAATTGTTTGACTGAATGTCGCTGTCTCACCGCAAGTAATTAGGTTCCAGTTTCAAGCACTGGGAGTAATGACATTTCTTCTGTAGCTCCCCATTCTAGTCATTGTCCTTACTTGCTCAGTTGCCCTTAATTTGTAATGGTTTTAAATTGTATATGAAACTGAATTGAGTTAAAGCTTTCCAGTGTGCCTCCTGTTCCAGTTTATATAGCATATCATATAGCATCTATCAACTGATTAGACTCCGTAGTACAATCTCCATACAGAACCATTTATTTTGGTCTTAGCTATTCACGAGAAACATATGCAAGTGTATAGTGATGCTATAATTGGTAATGATCTTAAATACAGTTAATTTTACACTGTGCAAAGAGGAGTTTTTTGTAACTTACATGTTCATCTTAAATCTCAAGGACGTACATGTTAGATTATCTGGTTGGTCTATTTTAACCCTGTGCAAATGAGTTCTGTAATGTAGTGATGGTCACCTATGCAAGGTTGTTTCCTGCTTCACATCCGATATTATTGGGGTAATGTCTAGACACCCACAACTACACTCATGTCTCCCTGCTGTGCACCTAAGTTGACATGACCAGACATTAATAGAAATAGTAATAAATAAAAGTCATGTTGCTAAAATACATTTATTTAAATATATATGTGTGTGTGTGTGTGGACTTACTGTACATACAGGGGTGGGCAAAAGTAGGTTTACAGTTTTGAGTACACAAAACACAGTTTATTCTTGTATTATTTATTAATTGTTGTATTTGTTTGTATTATTTGTCATCATCTTCTTAAAGCTATTGAGTTAATAAAGCTGTTGTAATAATCATAACCTGCATGTCTTTTCCATATGAACAGCTGTAAACCTACTTTTGCCCAAATAAAGTTCAGATACATACAGCAGCAGAAACCTAAAAATCAAAGGATTCATACTTATAAGACAAATAGTACAGCTAATTGATAAATAAACAGATACATAAATGTATATTTTTCAGACATTTAAAAATGATTTTTTAAAGATTACCGTACATTGGAAGGAAGTATTGAATTGCCTGATAGCAACGGGCAGAAGAGATCTCCATGGTGGAATGAGCTTGTGGCTCAGGGTGGGGATTTTTCACGATGGCATCCAATTTTGCCACCATTTTCTTTTCCGTAACAGCTTCCTGTGTGTCCAGGGTTTGCCATGTGATGGAGCAGGCTTTTCTGATGGGTTTGTTCGGGCATTGTGTTTCTTTTGAGCATAGGTTGCTTCGGCAGCAGACCACAGGTACAACGCCACACTTACTACTATGGACTGGTAGAACATTTCCAGCAGCTTGCTGCACACATCAAAATAAGTCTCTTCAGGAAGTGCAGTCTGCTCTGGCCCTTCTTATCCAGTGCCACTGTGGTGTCAGACCAGTCCAGTTTGTTGTTTATGCAATGTGTTGTGTACTTTCAGCACATAAAATAAACACTTCATCTTTTTATTTACTTTCATCTAATTTTGTCAGAGACATGTAGTGTCACAAACATTATATTATTTTCATGCTTTACTCATCTTGTTTAACACAGGTTTTGTTTATTGAGATCTGAAATTAGCAGGGCTCAAAATGTAAACAATTTAGACCTTAAAATAGCTTTGGAAACAGAGTGGTACAGAGTAGACAGTTTTGAATTTAGAATTAACCAAAAAGTTTCTTCACTTTCTCTTTATATTTGAATCCATGACTTTAATACTTTATTCACATTTTCTTAAACAGCTGCCACAGCAGATAAGAAGTAAGCGACCACTTATGAGGAGTGTGGCAATTCAGAAAGAGATCAGTGCTTCAGGCCCGGACAGCAGAGCCAAGACTGTCCTTTTAGTTGATGCCTCCCAGCAAACAGGTTTGCATTTATTTTACAGCTAAATGAAAAATATTTTACTTCGTTATTTAATTCTTGTAATTTCCATTAGATTAATCCAAGAAATGTTTTTTTCTTTACATATTACTTTCTTTTACGATTTTTGGATGTCTTCCTGATAAAATTAAAGACGGGCGCACCTTTTTTTAATTTACTTTCTTGTCATCTGTTCTTTTCAAAGCTGTTGAGAATGTTGGCAAATATTTATAAACTGCTCATTCCTCCACATTAGTTTGTCCCTTGATGGGAAAATCGACATACAACACAATTTTGTGTTTTGCAGCTGTGTGTTCCCTTCAAGTATTAAGTTTTCAAGTTAACCTTTGCTAACAAACTGCCCTTTAAAAAACAAGGCATTGTTTAATCTGCATATAGACATTCTATAGTACACCTAACATGCACACCTTGTTACTTAAGCTAATGATAATAAAGTACATACATTTTCTGTGTTTTATTTAGTTCATATTGGTGTGAAAAAAGCTTTTTATTCATATAAAGACTTTCTTTTAAAATTTTGAGGGTTATACTCAATACTCTTCAGCTATTACCATTTCTTTTATTAAATAAACAGATTAATAATTGTTTATTTTTGGGTATGTAATTTAGGTGCAATAATGCCAAAAACCTCTTAGGATATAAGGAGTTAAAATAAAAATAAAGACTGCAGAAAGTATAAATGCTGTATACCATTTTCAAGCCAAGTAACTGAAGTACTTGGTGCTTAAAAAGTGAAAAGACTTGTCAGGATTTTAGGTTCATTCTTTATTCAAATTTTTATTCAGATTTAGGATTAACTAACAAAAATGTCCAGAGTTTTAAAATGGTGAGTGAGTCATTATGTAAATTATTTGCTGCTTATCTGGATGTAATAAACCTTTCAGTCTCTTGCAGTTAGCTTTTCTATGGGGTTGGATTCGTTTGTGCATTTTTTAACAGTAGAGCTGGGGAATTAACCTGATGCATAGCTCAGTTAATTACCTATCGGCCATTATATCCTTGACTGAAAGAGTTTGTTTTATTTATCTCGTGTTTTGTCAAAGTGACTTAAAATGTATCTACATTTAGTATAGATCTGGATTGTTTTATACACACTGAATCATTACTATTGTTTTGTATTATTAGATTTCCCTGGTGAAATAGCCAGTAGGTCGCTATCAGAAAGGGCAAGTCCTTTAGTGTGGAAGACCAAGACAAGAAGAAGAAGGGCATCCCATCCAACAGCAGAATCCTCTAGTGAACATGGTGCAAGTGAAGCCGATATTGATAGTGACAGCGGATACTGTAGCCCTAAGCACAGCCATCACCAACAGACAGGCACCTTGGGAACACGCCCATTGGATTCTAGCAGTGCTGTTGTATGTAGTACTATTTTAAGATTTGGTCACTTAAATTTTGTGTGTGATTAATATGCATAAAGCTTGTGGGCTTATCTAAAAGACTTGAGGAATTTAGCAGCAGTTAGCATTGTGATAAGATTATGACTTGTTGCAGATTTGGCATAAAAAGGAATATGTTTCATCTTAGTGTACCACTCTACAAAAACAATTTATTATGTGCATCTTAAATGTATCACTAATAGTGTTTTCCTAATATGTAATCACTTTTAAAATCTAATTTTAATATTTTACAAACCATATCAGTTGGTTCTATATGGTATTACTTTTCTTATTTGTACTGTAGGTATTTATATAGAGAAATTATTGTGACAGGGCCAAAATGCATGTGTTTTAGAGATCCCTAAATTCAATTTGACCTTTTTAAAAGCAGAAGTGATATCTCAAAAATAAATCGGTCAATCTGAATTAAGGCTTCAGTTCTGAGAACAAAATCGCTATAGATATTTTCATACAGTGATAATGCTTGTGCATGTGTGTACCCATTTGTAACCAAGCAGGGAGAAAAAAATTATTTTTATTGAACAAGTTAAGATACTTCATTCCATGTAATTAAACATTAGTCTTCAATTATATACTGCCACAGCTTTATTAAGGCAAACTAAACATTAGATTTTTTTTAGTAGTGGTTATTATTTATTATAACTATATTTGATTGATATATCCCCCAAAAAAACATTTTAACTTTTTTTTTCTTAATCTCTCAGGCTGTTGAACCTTTAGTGACGTCCGGTAAGTTTTTGTGTTATAAGCAAATTGTATATATGAGGGTATGATCAAAAAGTATGAGCCTGAGAAATACAAGTGAAACCAACCATACAGTACTTTTCAGCATAATCCCCATAAAAACTGTTATACTTGTTATAAAAAAGCTTTTCTGTGCTACCTAAAATGTTTTGTCTTGCTTGTACAAATATTCTTCTATAGCTGATTTGATGTCTTCATCATTGGTTTTGTGCATCGCATGTTGGTAGGCCTTCAGATTGGGAAGCAGGTAAGAGCTCCATGGGGAGATAGGTGCAGAGAATAAAGTGTGAGTGCCATCTCTTCAAATACAAAGTTGTACAGAAGATCTTTTGAAATGGAAAGGTGGGGGTTGACAGCTCCTTGTTTCTGTTCCTTGAATTATTGTTGCAAGTGGCAGACAAAATCAGTGCAATATCAACAAGTTATATGGGCCTTTTAAGGTTTGTAATCATCTGTGGACTACACCCTCGGTATCATGATGTCATGCTGGCACTGGCTTTGACCTTGAATTTCTTTGGTGTTTGAGAATCACCATACTGCCTTTGTTTTGATTATTTGAACTCTGGGTCATAGTAGTTTATCATAGTAATTTAATGTATTATTTTTTCCATTTCTCAGAAGGCTGAGATTCTTAGAAAATTGGATACAGTGCTGCTTCTTTTTAGGAGTTAACTTGCACGGACTTCATTTATGTTGAATTACACATGAAGAATACATTCCATTGCCCGTACCTAATCCCTGTAGTGTTTGCTGTCTCATGTACCATCATTGTTTGATTCTTCATTACGATATGACATCCTCGATATCAAAGGCAGTCGGACATAATGTCTGATTGGAGAGAAAACCTTCCACAATAGAACCCTGCATCCCGTCTAAATTTGTGGCGTATGAAGAAGAGTGGTCCTGATACACATTCACTAGGAAGGAATTAACCTAAAAAAGTTATGCTGTTCTCTAGCCTTAGAAATTCAATGACAATGCAGTAAATGAGTTTTTGGCATCCATGTTGATTTGATTCTTAAACATGAAACACATAGAAATGCTAAAAATTTCTGATTTATTTATTTTAGCAAGTAGTGACAAATCTTTAGTAAGTTATGAAATTAGCATCTTAAAAATCCCTTTCACGTTCAGGCTCTCAACTTTTTGATCTCCTCAGAAATACATGTATATTTTTAGATAGATGGGCACTGGCTTTTGCCTAAGTAATTGGCTTTACATTTTAATTTTTTTTTTGTTTACTTAGGTACAACCTGGGTCAATGTTGCCTCACAGGTTACTCAAAGGTCCTGGTTTGATAGAACTTCTCCATATTTTAAGGGTGGAAAGTTGTCCGATCAAAGGAATTATGCAATGGTAATGTGTTTCCTAGTTGTATTTATGTATCCATTCATGCATTGATCTCTCTACCTAATAGCTGTTACTTGCTAAAGATGAACTTAAACTCGGACAAAGAATAAACGTTGTGCTGTGTAACAACAGAAATGAGGAAATTGAATTGAAGTTAGAAGAATGGTGAAGGAGTTTGTAAGATAGAGGATTGAAGTTAAACAGGAAGAAGACTAAATTTTTAAGGTTTAATTATGATCAGGATTTAGAAGTTAGCCTGTAGGGAAAGCTGTTTAAAAGAGAGGGTATGTTTAAATGCTGAGGTTCAGTGGTGACCGATGATAGAGAACTGGACTTTGAGATAACCCACAGAGTGCAGTATGGTTGGAACAGCTGGAAGAAGGTATCAGAAGTTTTATATAGTCAGCGAAACAAGGTGAAGGTTAAAGTTGAGGCTTTTAAGACCAGCAATGATGTCATGGAACTAAAACATGGGCAGAAAAAGATGTGCAAGAGTTGGGTGTGGCAGAAGTGAAAATGTTGTGGTGGATGTGTTACAAAGGACAGGGTATGTGAAATTGGTATTTAATGAGGAGAGACAATAGGTAATATTGGTAAAAGAGTGATGGAAAAGGAAAATAAAAGGGGGTGGGTAAGAAAGGAAAAAGACTTAAGGAGAAGGGTCTGATTCTGGAGTAGGTGCAGGACCGAGCTCTATACAGAAGATCAGTCAAACATGTCTACCTCATATAGAAGTTAGAAAAGGTGAAGATAAAGAAAAAGAACAAGAAGCATGGAGTTCAAAAGTTGTCAAAATAAAGAATTAAAATGTAATATTTGAACTTATTTTTAATGCTCCTTAACTTCATCCAGTAATGATGTACTCCGTACATGCTTAATTCATAGAATGGTTACAGAGGAAGAGGACAGAGTGTTTCATGCGAAAGAAAACTGAGCTTGCAGAAAAGGCCAGATGGTAAACCTCAGACTATTGGCCATTTACCTGGAACAAAGCCCGATACAGAACCTTTGTATTTTGAGGTACGGTAAAATTAATAAAAAAAAATTATTATACTGATGCATGTTTGTAGTAGTTAATTGTTTATGCCCATACGCATGGATGGACTTGATTTTTTGTACTGATCATTGAACTTTGAATACATTTTTAATTTTCTGTGAATTTTCTAGGGAAGATGGTTTAAAACACATACTAGCCCTCTTACTCAAATTGGCACATTTTTGAGCTTTGTTTTTATATTACATCATTTATTAATCTCACAATGCAAAAAATAATTAAACATGATGTTACTGATTAAAATATCAAATGCTATTTTATTCATTATAATATATAATAATAACGGAGGAGGTAGTCTTGCCATTTTTACCTAGTTTTTTTTTTTTTTTTTTTTTAAAGGATGAAAAAGAATTTCCTGATCTAAATACTGTAGCTGCCGTTTCAAGAAATAAGACTGAACAAATGCAGTCCAAAATCCCCAAGAACCTGGTATCTGACTTTTATCACTTCAATTTATTTAGGAAAAACTTCTGTCTGTGATTGGCCTAAAATCAGAACCTTGCTGCCTGTTTGTGAACTCAATATTTACTTTCATAACAGGAATACAGATAATTACATTTTTTTCTTCTTATAATATCCTAAGTTATTACTCTTCATGTTGCATTTTTATTCAATATATATTGTACATTAATAGATAAATATTTTAGATGCTGGTCAAACATGCAAGCAAGTATTTCACTCTATACCCTTTATAAGCAACAGTACTACTACTGCTGTAGTGTTTCATCTTCACCATCTTTTGAGTTTCACCTTCCATACAACTGTTAAGATTACTTTGTATTTAATTGAAATTGACATTTAAAAACACTACATGGATATATAAAATAGTCAAATATGACATTCTTCTAGTAGATGCTACTGCTCATAGCAGACCACCAAATATCTTTTGTCCAATCCACATGCACGGTTGCACAAAAACATTTAAACATGTCACCTTCTGTTTCTGAGTTAGTTTTTGTTACCCGTAATGGTGTACTACTTTCCTAAACACAAATTGGTTATCTAACTTAATGTCTTAGAATAAAGTTCATTCAGGCATGACACACTTACCATATGTGATTCCCTGAATAAAATTAGCTGTGTTATATCCTCATGTAAATGCCATTCATATTGCTAGCAGGAAAGTTCATTTTGAATAAAAGAAAATGCCTATATTTATTTGATGGTGAAATGATTGCATATGATATATACTGCATATGCAATATTTTTTTGTTTTTTCATCTAGAATATTTGACAAGTATTAAACCAGGGTCATTTAAGGACTAATGTAGACATGTCCACCTGTAGTTATGTGACTAAGCCCTTATTTTTCAGTTTTCGTTTTTCCTCCACCTGCTTATGTCCATGAATTTTAAATGAATTTTAAAATTCATTCATGAATATTTTCATGCAAAACTTTTATCAGTTGTATTGGTGTATTAAAATTGTCATACATGAACTTGTTTTTTTGATAGCTGGAGAATCTGCCTGAGAACTCTCCTATCAACATTGTACAGACTCCAATTCCAATCACAACCTCTGTCCCTAAACGAGCAAAAAGTCAGAGAAAGAAGGCCTTGGCCGCTGCCCTTGCTACAGCTCAGGAATATTCTGAAATAAGCATGGAGCAAAAGAAATTGCAGGTAACACAATTAATAGGTTGATATTTGAAAGTACAATAATACTTCATCTGTCTGTTCATTCATCCATCCATTATCCAACCTGCTATATCCTAACTACAGGGTCACTGGGGTCTGCTGGAGCCAATCCCAGCCAACACAGGGCGCAAGGCAGGAAAAACCCCGGGCAGGGCGCTAGCCCACTGCAGCCGTTCATTCATTTATTTTGTTATACCTGCTTAGTCCACATACTGCATAGGGTCACAGGGCAGTATTAAGTAGAAAGAACGGCCTCACGGTCCATTGCAAGTTACAGTTATCAATGCACACTCAATCTCAGTCTTTATTTCCAATGTTTTCAAACAGCTTTTTATTCCTTTGCTGTGCTGAATTTGACTACACATAAAGATACAGGAATTTAGAACATTGCTGTATGACTAAATTTCTTTGTCCTAACAGAATACTGTTACATTGAATGAATAATTGGTCATCAGTTTCTTATATAGCATTTTATCCTACTCTTCCCAGTAGTACGTAATTCTAAAAGTAAAGTTGATGAAAAAAACCGAAGCAATTATAAATTAGGAAGTGTTTTGAAGCCCACTAACAACACTGACAGATAGGGCTGGTTTCTGCTTCATATCTTTTACAAAAATGATTCAGATAAACTCATTGTGTTTTGTAGCTGCCTTCAAAAACAATTACATTCCTTGCATCCAAATGAAATGTAGGATTTTTTTATGACGATATTTAAGAGCCCGGTGCATTTTATAGAAATGCAGAGTCACACTTTGACATTTATCCCAACTTTCTTTTCAGGAAGCTCTAACTAAAGCTGCAGGGAAGAAGAGTAAAACTCCAGTTCAGCTAGACCTTGGAGATATGCTTGCGGCACTGGAGAAACAGCAGCAAGCTATGAAGGCTCGGCAGTTAACCAATACTAAACCACTGTCTTATACAGGTAACTGGGTCAGAGTATTCTCCTTAGTCCTTTCTGAATCCTGTTTGAACTCATTATAGCAGCTTTTCCTTTAATTTCTGTCAAAAATACTGGATCTTTTTTTTTCTATTGCAAGTTGACCTGGGAAAACATGTGTGTCTTCAGTTCTTCTCTATGGACAGGACAATAGGAGTTTATTACAACACTTTCTTTAACGTAAAAGTCAATATTCTGGTGGTCTTTCTATTCTAAAGTCTGCCTGCCTGCTTTCTGAAACAACTTATTGGCCATAAAGCTTAGAAAAGCTGTCACTAAAGAAAGTAATTTTAGGTCATCCAATTTACTGATCACTGATCAAGTCATTTACAGTGAAAAAATATATATAAATGTAGGTGAAAGTCATGGATTTGTTGGTTTCTGTAATTTTAATACTGTGTGTTTGTATTTTAACCTGAGGGTGTAGAGGTGCTGGCTACAGTAAAATTGGTTAGCTGTCCCCACATTTCTCTGGAGTTCACCTAATATCTTCCTTTCTTTGTGGGTTTTCAAGGTTTCCTTTTACATCGTAAAGACATACATGTTGGCAAGAGCGGATCTACTATGAAACTGATGAAGCTTAAGCTTTGGGGCCCCAGAAGCAAATTTGATCCAGATTGTTTAACAATTTTGAGTGTCTACTGTATGAGAAGGGTTTTTTAATATTAATAATACAGTGTAATTCAACAATTTTAATCAAAATCTGAGATGTAGTGGTTAAATTTTTAAAAAAATTGTGGTGCTGTCATGGATCAGCCCCACTGCAGACTATAACAGTGGTTACCCAGACCTTATTGCTGGTTGCAAATGGGCCCTCATAACAGTTCAAGCTTCAGGGCCCCAAAAATGTACACCCGTCACTGCATGTTGGGTAAATTGGATACTCTACACTGACTCAGTGTCAATAAGTGTGGTTGCATGCACAAAATCACTGACTTACTTACTCCCTTGCCCTTGGTGGTATCCACATTGGTTACCACCATTTGGTGATCTAAAAAAAAATGGAGTGATGGGGAAAAACGAACAAATGTGGTGTAATCATTTTGACTTAGCTACTGATAAAGTATAATAAAAAGTGTAGCCCTGTTGTAATTCTGAATATTTTTAATTAAAAAATATAAATTATTATTTTCAGTTGGCACCTCAACTCCCTTTCATACCAAGGATTCAAGCAGTAAGAGGTCTTTATTTAAAAGTCAGCCATACTCTCTGCCTCACAATATTCTGGACTCCGCACCTCCCAGAGTGAAAAGAGGAAAGGAGAGAGAGATTCCCAAGGTCAAGAGGCCAACAGCACTTAAAAAAGTAAGTTTTATCTTAAACTACACATTGTTAAACAAATTGCCACAGTTCAGAATTTAAAGCTTAATGTTTTGGGTGTACATTTTGCAATTCACTCATTTTTCCTTATAAACATTCACCAAACAATCGGTTAGACCAACTACATTTTGGATGATTATTTCATAGTTTTGTGTTGATCTTGATGGACTTTATCTGATGTAGTGCTTTGGGATAGCCGATGATATTTTGAAGTTGTATTTTACTCCATGGATGTATTGATGCTTCATTTAAGGAGTCAATATTTTGAGCACACAGCATGCTTGTGTTTAACTTTTCATAACAAACTAATTCAGGTGATACATTACTGCAAAAGTGTTTGCTATTTGTCAGTCTTTTTTTTTCCTTTTACAATTCGCTCCTCAGTGGCAACCTTATTTTTAGTCATTGATGTAAAAAGTACAGCCAGATGTTTTTTTTTTTTTTTTATTTTGTCTTTGAGAGATGCCACATTATTTTGAAAGTCTGCTGCCCACCTCTTGATTGTGGCCTCTGAGAATGACTGCTACTGGTATATGTTACAGTGCCTAGAAAAAATATTCACCTTGAAGTTTCCATATTTTATTTTCATACAACCTTGAACCACAGTCGATTTAATTTGGCTTTTTTGACATGAATGATCTGCAGAGATTCTGTTAAGGGGAGTGGTCTCAGATTGCCTGCTCTGGATTCTCCAACTCAGTGCTCTTTTATTGGCAGATTGTAAAAAGTATCAAACACAGGGGTGCCAATAATCATATCACATGTGGTTTTGTTAAGCATATTTCTTCATCAAGAAATAATTATTTTTTCTCAGAATAAATTTACTTCAGTTAAAGGCTTGATTCTCTCTTTTTTTTTAGTGCAGATTAAGGTAATTCACCCAACGGTGAATATTTTACAACTTTTTATACTCCTGTTCCCTGGGGTGCAAATCATTGTATATGTATAAATCTACTTCCCCCAAGGTGTTAACTATTCTATATTTTATGTTATGCTTTATGAAGGTTGTTTGACTGAATCACTCTGGCAATAAAAATGCAATGCAAACTCTAAAAGATTCTGAAAAATTAAATTCACCCTTTTTCACTTTATAGACCCTATAATAAGGCATTTGGAAATATTCCCAACCATGTTTTTTATTATCTATGCCATGCTTAAAATAGATGCCCTGAAGGTCTCGTTAGTCCTTGCATGAGCGGAGATCTTCTACCTCTTACATATGTTGTAATTAGTTGGTACTTACTTGAGTCTGTGGTAGTTCTTGTAAGTTAAGTGCCTGCATTTTTTTCTCTCATTACTTCCAAAGTTCAAAATTGAATCACTTTTGTTTTCTGTTTTCATTCTACAAGGAATAACACAATGGCATTTCCTGCTATACATTTAAAAAAGATGAATTTGTCAGTTGATACTCTCGCAATCCTTTCCTTTATTTCCTTTCTTAAAGACCCTTGTGAGTGGGAGAGAAAACTGGTAGTGAAGAGAGGTTTTACTTCTGTGTCAAGTTTACTTTTTTAAACCCACTTATTTTAAATTTGTGATCATCATCATATGGTGATGGGGAAAATGAAGATGCTACTGAAATGGAAACTCTATTTTTAGTTGTTTTTTGTACATCATTTGGGTATGGGAAAAAACTGGACTACCCATGGGAAATACTGGCAGATGCAAAATTATCTTGAGTGCTTTAAACTGTGGTTTTTACTGGATAGGAGTGCTGATGTTACTGCTATATGTCCATTCAAATGTAGATATTTATATAGAGATTAGGATTTCTTTTTGTGCCAATTTAAACTTATATAAAGAAATCTTAATTTCAGCTTCTAAAAAGTACAGTAAACATAATATTCTCATGTTCTAAAACTCAGAAGCTATACGGATGCGGCCTTAATTAAATTCCTCTTTTTTCACACTAGATAATCCTAAAAGAGAGAGAAGTAAAGAAAGGCAAATATTCCGTTGATCATAATCTTACAGAGCCAGAAGAACAAGGGGACTTGCACTTGCATTTCATCGATGATCAGTCCCATGAAGGAGTATCTCAAGAAGGTAAGCTTTAATGATAAACAATGCCATTAATAAGCAATATTAGCAAGGTTTTTCCAGGTAGGGTTGCTGAGAAAAATTGATAAGTAGAGAATTGCAATATTTTTGTGGTATATCACCAGTAGTCTGGGTTAGGGCTCAACGGAATATCGAAAATTTACTGATTCCTACAGAAAGAAGCTCACACCAAACTTCATTTGCTCTGTAAAATATCATGTGCTTTCAGGAGCTTTCCTCTTTAAACTGTTGCTGCTGTCTAAATGAGATGCAGTGTTGATCATTTAGGCGGAATGGTGGCTCTGAGGCTAGGGATCTGCACTGGCAATTGGAAGGTTGCCAGTTTGAATCCCGTAAATGCCAATAGGGACTCTGCTCTGTTGGGCCCTTGAGCAAGGCCCTTAACCTGCAATTGCTGAGTGCTTTGAGTAGTGAGAAAAACGCTATATAAATGCAAAGAATTATTATTATATTATTAGTTCATATTTAGGCTACAGAAAACAGCATACTCAGAAACACAGAAGTCAAATGTAAACTCTGACAAAAATAAGTTGCCACGACTAAATGTAATATGAGCAGCTTATTTCTTCACTTGATAACATAATCATGCAATGGAATACGAAGAGTATATGGCCAAAATGGGGGCACTGACAAGCGTACCTAATGCCAAAGTAAACGTCTAACTTGGAACTAAACTTTATAGATGTTCTTAGATATTCTAGTGATGATGTGCGTAAGAAGAAAACAATTTTATTATGAATTTGATGTGGTAACTTGCCAACTGGTTGCTAGCATATTTATCCCCTAGACTATTATTCCCAGTATATTAATCTTTTTCTGTATTTTTTACATGGTCAACAAACTGTTCAAGAGTTTTTCTGGTTTATTTAACCCCAGAAGTAAAGGATGTCCCAAAATTCACGCAAGAAGTAATTTTGATAGAGAACACAGGTTTTTAATTAAAAATTGTAAATTTTTGATTGATTCATAAAGTATACAGTATAGGGTTATGTATGGAATAGCATATCGGGTAAATAGCCTCCACGGCTTTGCTGGCACATACGCACTCTTTTGTCGAAATTTTCCATGACCGTTTTGCATAAATGTGGCTGAATTTCGTTGATACAGCCCTCAATTTCCTCCTTCAAGGCGTAGGTGGTCGTGGGCTTGATGGCATAAACCTTAGACTTCAAAAAGCCCCAAAGAAAAAAGTCCAACGGCTTTAAATCTCATGATCTGGGCGGCCAATTCTGATCACCAAAATGGGAAATTACACGACCGGAAAATGACTCATGCAGTAATTGAATTGTTCCTCGGGCTGTATGGCATGTGGCACCGTCTTGTTGAAACAACATGTTGTCCACATCCATATCTTGCAATTTAGGCAGAAAAAGCTGGATTATCATGTCGCGATAGCGAGCACCATTAACTGTTATTGCCTGACCAGCCGCATTTTCGAAGAAGAATGGTCTGATGATGCCTCTAGCCCTTAATCCGCACCAAACAGTGACACGTTGTGGATGCATTTGTTTCTCAACAATCACTCGTGGATTTTCTGAACCCCAAATGGCACAATTTTGACGATTAACGAAGCCATCAAGATGAAAATGAGCCTCATTGTTGAAGATGATTTTGTTCGAAAAAGTTGATAAAGTTTAATCACTGTTCCAACCATATTTTGTACGAAAATTGCAAACTGTAGCTGCCAAACCTTCATTATTTTTAAAATATTGCTCAACAATGAAAACACGTTGTTCTTTCATGTAGCGCTCCATTTTTAATAACCGTGAACTGTGAGCTATCACGCTGTCTTTTTTTTTCGTTGGCAACACTTTACCTCACAAATGGCGCCAAATTCAAATCTTGCGTGAATTTTGGGACACCCAGTAGATCTGGATTCTTTAAAATATCACTGCATTCAAATGTCTTGTATAAATGTCACCTAGTTATGGCCTTTAGTCTTGCTAATATTTGTGGCACATTGCACTTACTCTTTCAAAAGATTTAACTTTCCATAAATATTACTAGCATGTTACTTTAACTCACTTTCAAAGGTGCAGGAAAATAAAAGTGTGTTTGCCTTTTGTTGCCAATGTAAGGGAATTTTGTTCATGTTATTCAAAGTTATTTTGAACTATAACAGAATAATTAGTTCCCCTGCCTTCGCATACTACCATTTGAAGCAGCTCAATGTGTTGAATGACAATCAGCATTTATTTCTCTTACGAATGAAGAAAGGTGGCAGGAGTGACAGAAATGCAGTGGTAAACAAGTGCAACTTAAGAGCATATCAGAAACGCTGTCTAAAAATTGTTAGCTCCATTACAGCAAAATAATTCTTCTTTATAATCACCTTTCATACAAGTCAGACAGAAGGTTGCCATCTAATATACATGTCTTTCCTTCTTGGAATGTAGCCAGGAGGATCCTCTTGCTCTCTCCCACCTCTGTTCTTGTTCTGTTTCTTCCTGGTGGAATCTTTGACATTAATTTTCTAGACCCATTTATACTTTTTAAGTAATGTTTGGGAGATAGTAAGAAAATGTTCCAACAAAAAGCCTACCAAAGCTTGGCTCATAATTCACATAAGAGGTAATATTTAAGGTTAATGTCTTAATTATTGTACTATTTTTAACCATACTCCTTATCAATTGTCATATTTACATTTCAGTGTTTGAAAAATGTTGTGTTGGCCACTCTTTCCCATCTGTCATTTGTACCCTTCTATTTCCATTTAAGCACTTAAAATAAGAGTTTCATATTGCTGGAATAATTTATAATCATTTTATTGGGTCTCTGCCTAGTTTCTCTGTTTTCTTAGTTTGACAAAGTGATTATTGAGTTACTAAAAAATGGTGATGGGGAGGGGTCCTCATCTGTCTTGACTACACCCTTAACCAATGGGACAAGATCTTGGACAACATGTCTCTTAGTGTGGGGACTTGCAGGCAGTTGATCAAAATCAATCATGGCTCCCTTCACTAATGGCAGGCAGTGTTTAATAAAAGTCAGAATGATACTTAATATTTGTGCATTGGTTTGATACTCATTTTTTTAAATTGTTTCTGGCATTTTACTTGACCTTTTCTGCTTTGCATAAATTGCAGCATTTACTTAAGTGCAGGTATACATTCAGAAACAGTGACAATATCAGTTGTATTCCTAACTGTGTATTTATAATAATTTTTTGTTCACACCATGTTAAAAATTAGGCATTGAAAAATAATAATTTTGTCTTCCAGAGTTGGGGCTGAGTGTGCCCAGTGATGCATCGCTTTCTCCTGCTTCTCAGAATTCCCCGTACAGCATAACCCCAGTGTCTCAAGGATCTCCTGCCAGTTCAGGAATAGGCAGTCCAATGGCAACTTCTGCTATCACCAAAATTCACAGCCGCCGATTCAGAGAGTAAGTACCTAAAGAACAATTTTACAAGTAAAATATTGTTAATGCTTGAACCTGATTCTACTTTGAAATATGAGAAATAACTAGCAGATCTTAAGAATGACAAATCTAAATCTCCTGCCTCCTCAGTTAATGTCATATACAAGTTTTAAGTGTATAATTAGTCATTTTGTGCACTAAAGCACATTATATATAGTAGAGCACAAGATAAGCCAGACATGTTAACTCTTTAGATGGTTATTTGTTTTGTAATAACAGAACTGGTTATTCAATACACTGCCTTACACTAAGAGTAAAATAGCCTTCTGCTTTCAGTTCCATGTTTAAAGGGATTTGATAAATTCAAGTTTGAAACGGTGATCAGTCAGATACGTACTTCTTTGTTGAATGAATTGTTAAATCAGCCTTATACATGGGGGCATAATACAGTGACCTAAGTAACACTTACATTTTGATTGTTTTTACTGAAAGTTGCACAAACATTAAGAAAATGTTGATATTATACTCTTGAATGTTTTCATACTTTTGACAGTTTTATACATACATTCTTCATCCCATGTCCAAATGGTCAGATAAGGAAATGTCTTTATTTGAGCATTGTATACATTTTGTATGCACATTTTTGTATATAAAATGCACTTTCGTCATTAATAAAAATGGTTATTCTGAAGCATAGGCTAATAAATAAAATGTTTTGTGATGATTAATAGAAAACTTATCAAAGTTTTGCTTTAAGAAATTCTGAAGATTTTACTATTGCATTCTTATGAAAATGTTATTTTGTACTGCATTTTTCATTTTATTATATTGTAGTTCTAGGGTGTTGTACTGTGTTAGCCATTATGGATATAATCCGAAGTCAGGCAAAATGACACCTTTTATTGGCTAACTAAAAAGATTGCAGTATGCAAGCTTTTGTGACAACTCAGGCCCCTTCTTCATCTTGCCTGAAGATTACATTTTATAATACTGGAATTTTAATTATGTTATTCCTCTTATAGTTAATACTCTTAATTTTTCACTGGATTGTTTGGATTTCCTTTTTCTTTCTGGGTATTTTTAATATTTATAGTCCAAACAGATGCTGCATATTGATGTTTCATCTCCACTTTTAAACAAACAAAATGAATTCAAGGAATGAATTTGTATTGTTTCTCTTGAAACAATGGGTATAATTGTCTTCTCTAAATACGTTATATGCCTTCCCTTATAGTCCTCCATTGTAGGAGTATTTTGATGTAAGCAGTTTTGTTTCTGCCTACTCCACTCTTTCTGTTCTGTTAACAGGCATGCATTTAAATGTCTATAGCCACAAAAACACTTTTGTTAACAGTTTAAGAAAATTTCTTAAAGGCACATCTTTTGTTTAATCAAACACAGTCCTCTTTTATTCTTCTACACTTAAAACTGAATTACTTTAAACTAGCAGATCACACCCAACACCATATTATTAAAATGTATTAATTTGTCTGTCTCTCCATGTATCTGAAATATTCAGTTTTATAGAAGTGATGCATATTGCATTGCTCTTGAATACTCTATTTTTGTGTCACAATTAAAAACTAATAATCAGAGCACCAAATATATTATACTTTTAATGTTTGTGCGCTGTCTTTAAATATCAACTATGTCAAAATGTAATAACTGACATGTGAAATCTGAAAGAAAAATGATGCAAAACATAAACATTCTATAATTTGTCTTACTTTTTAGTCTTGCACCAGACGATATACAGTATACATATATATATGTATACACATACATACATACATACATACATGCTCGTGGGCTTCGCTTGCCAACTCCCCGGCCTGCGCTATGCGCCAGCCACTTTGCGTCTCTGCCGCTTGCGTATGTGGATGATTTCTCTTTCTCCAAACAATCTTTTATTTCTTGCGGATATGCCTCTTCATTGGGAAGAAACACTACTTTTCCCTGATGGCAACATGAACGATCTACAAGTTTTTGACTTAAAGTTTAAATCTGAACAATATATTTGATCTCTTTTTGCTGTTCTGTTATTTCACTGAGTAATAATTTCCATTTGTTTGCGCTAATGTCATTTGAAATTCCGTTTGTTCCGTTTGTTTGCGCTTTGTCATTTTTTTTTTTTTTTTTTTTTTTGAGACTTTTGAATTTTAGTACTTTCATTATCTCTAGCCTGCTCTGCATGTGTATCACACCAACGTTTTTGAATTCTTTACAACGTTCTACATCATCTGTCATCTACTCTTTGTCTTCTATTTCTAGCGCCGGGTGTTGTTAAATCTCTTGGCACAAAGTCTCGTCTCATGGGACATGAAAGTATCTCTCTGAAAAAGTCATGTCTTGTCCCAGGATTTTTTTTATTATACATGGGTATTGTGTCTAAAGCCTTCATCCTACTTAGCAACAATGGCTGAAACAGAGGCAGAAGTGGGTGGTGCTATCCGCAATGGTTTAATGCCCAAAATAAAAGTACACTGTTATATGCAAATTTTGCATGAGAAGTAGAAACGAAGACCAGCAACACATCAAAACTATTCATTTATTTGAAAATAAAATACATTAAGAAGTATGAGGAATTTATTAAACTTGGCGAGGCCTTTGCTCAAAACACAATAAAGCACAGTGCTATAAAACAAACCGCACTGACTGCAGTGTTCTCCCGTTACACACCGTATGAAAAGACAAGCCCCAAGTGGAAGGAAATTAAAGCTGCTGTAACATACCATATTGCAAAAGACATGGTTCCTATTGCTACTGTAGAAACATGGATTTCAGAAACTACTGAGAACCCTATATGATGATATGAAATAGGAAATTTTGAATCGGCTTCAAAATATAAGCTGCTTTTCCACCACAACCGATCTGTGGACTAGTCTTACTATGCAGTCATACATGAGCCTAACGGTCCATTTTCTTGAGAACAGGGAGATGAAGAGCGTCTCTGTCTTCAGACAACTTATGTGCCAGATGCCCATACTGGAGAAACTATTGCGCTGGTGCTCAGGGAGGTGGTTAAAGCGTGAAAATTAGACATTGCACGATAAGTTTGCATGACCACAAACAACACTGCTAATGTGATTAAAGCCATTGGTTTGAACAAATTGAAGGAACTACAGTGCTTTGATCAGACCGCACTCAGTAAGGGTTTTGTGTGTGTGCATGTGAAGTTGCTTGAATGCTTGTTCTTGCCATGGTTTATTTGTTTACTAATCACGACTTAAAAATGTTTCAATATGCTCTTTTTCATGGTTTTTAAGTCATTTGGTAACTGATGTTGTTTGCTATTTGAAATAAAAATAATACATTCTCATTTAGAGGATCTGTTTAAAAGCTTTTTAAAACATGGCAAGATCTACTTACTCAAATCTTAGAATAAGTATTTATATTACGGAAGAAGACATTCTCCTTTCTTTGTTGTTTTTAAAGATTTGCTCATGTTGTTGGCTCTCCTCTCTTTCTCTCGGGCGGGGCTTGAATTCTGGTTTGTTAAGTTTAACTTGATTGTATGGAATGTTGTTTTCAAACAAAATCAATACAATAAAAAATGTTTAAAAATATTTTAATATGCTCTTTATATTTTTGTTATGGCAAATGTACTAAAGTAGTTAAAGCACCTACACTAAATACAGTCAAAAAATTGGCTTTCTTGCGTTAATGTTTATATGCGTCTCCTGCGATAATGTGTGTATTTTGTTTATGCCTGTGTTGTTATAAAGTAAATAATATATAGTTATTACTGTGCAGTTGGATTCAAGTAATTAATTAAATATAAGAACAATATAACTGTGTGACGTTTTGAGTAAAATAGGATTGGAAAAAATATTGTTGCATATCGTTTATCAACATGTTGTCCAAAAATATTGCGATTTGAATTTTGAGCCATACCACCCAGCCCTAATTCACACCAACACATGTGAAAACCATAAGTAGACCAGCATACACTGTGTCATCCCCAGCCGACATAAATATTTAATACTAGCCAACCCGCGTCGTACCATACGCCGCATAATCAGGCCGGTTTTTTAATGATTTTTAAGCACAGGGAGAAAATTAACATTTGAAAAATCGGTAATGTAATAAATCAGCAAGAAAAGCAACATTGTAACAATGCACGGAATGAACCAACACACAATCATCCGTGACTGAAAACTGGCGGACCGCGATTGTGCCTTCTCCTGCCAGAAGGAGGGATGGGGGTGCACGGCGCGGAGTGTGGAACGGGAGGAGAGGAGAAGGACGTCCATTCAGCTCCCTCCGTCATGCTAGTCTGCTGATTTTTCGTTCAGTATGCACTGCCCGCTCATGTGCCCACCTCCAACTCGTCATTTGAGTCGTTGTCGTCTTTACACAGTCCAGATGCACCTGTGACTCACGTAGACGTTTCATTGCTCTGTGCGGTTTTGGCTGCTTTTCTATATATAATTCACCAAGACACCCGACCACAGTAGTACCGAGGTGGGAGGGGGGTGTGCACAAAGGATAGGGATGTAACCAGTGGGAGCGTATGAGTCACACTTAGTGGGAATTCTACGGTTTGCAGCCCGAATGGGGTTCAACGGCTTACCCACGCCTCTCTGCGCCGGGTAGACACACGCTCAATCTCATGCATAATTATTTATTGAATGCTAAACACTTCTGGAAAGACACGGTTGTCTAAAACGGGTTGGTGTGAGAATACAACAGTAAGTGAATGAAAAGATGGAACTCTGGAGAGAACAAAATACAACACAATAGTGAACCTGCGGCATAACAAACGCCGCATAATTATTTATTGATGGTTGAACACTTCTAGAAAGACACATTTGTCTGAAAAGGGAGGGTTTGAGGATACAACAGAAAGTGAATGAAAAGATGGAACCCTGGAGAGAGCAACATATAATTGTCCGTGAGTGAAGAAGATGCATGTTTGTCGCGGATGCGAATTACTGTATGTAGCATGTAAAACAGTTTGCTATGGTGCACGCGGTCATGCGTCGTAACCGAAAACTCGGTTTTTAAAGACTGCTTACTTCATTGTGTTTTAATCTCAGTTGTAAAGGATTGTTTTAAGGATCCCATGGGATACCCCTCGCAAACCGTTTTACACGCTGCATATGGCAACTCACCTCCGCGAGAAACATGCCTCTGTGAACAATCAAGGTGGCTCGGAGGTACATGAGGCCTCTATGACAGACGAATATAAATGACACTGTTCTTTCTGTGTCGTCGCGTCCGAGTTGGTGGGCGTGGCTCTGCGAGTTGTCGTCGTATCCAATGGTCTTGGAGTTGGTGGGCGTGGCTCCTCCCTGCGTGCGCCATAGGTGTCTTACTTGAATCCACGCCCCTTCCGGCGTGCTTTCCATGGGTGTCTTGCCTTAGTGAATTATATATATAGATTATGAGCATCACAAACAAAGTGTATATAGTGGATTCATCATATTATAATTTGTAGTCTTATTTTAGTAGGATCTTAAACTGCACTGCCCCTGTCATGCAGGATTACAGGTGATTTTTCTCGGTGCTTGCTTTCTAAGCACAAATATTTTAGTAGAAATATTTTTGTCAAAAGCTTTTCTTTTTTGTAAAATATACTGATATTACACAGTTCATAAAGAAAACTGCAAGACTGGATTAATCTACTTTTTGTTATTTTAAATTAGGTACTGTAATCAAGTTCTGAGCAAAGAGATTGATGAGAGTGTGACTGTGCTTCTGCAAGAGCTTGTACGTTTCCAAGAACGTGTCTACCAGAAAGATCCTGTAAAAGCAAAAGCCAAAAGGAGGCTTGTAATGGGACTGCGAGAAGTGACCAAACACATGAAGCTACATAAGATTAAGTGTGTTATAATTTCACCAAACTGTGAAAAGATACAGTCAAAAGGTAAGTTAAGCCCAAACGCTTGCTTCATACACCGATGGCCATCTTGCTAGAATCCATGGTGAGATGGAAACGAAGCACAAAGTGGCTGCTCTTCCTGGTGTTGCGATTTTGTTTATTAGTTTTTTGTGATTGGTTTAAACTTTTTTGGTGCATGGAAAAACGGGGAATGAAAATGAAGCTGACAGTAATGTATCTAAATATAATAATACTATGACATCATATAAAGAAAACATCTGATTTACACATAAAAAATGATATATAGTCTCGTCTCTCAGACTTCAAACACCATTCCTAACTGTGCAGTATGGTGGTGGTCCACGTACTTCATATAGAAAAACCTGCATTTGTTTGGCCATTGCGAAACAGGTAATTCAGTGGGATTATTAAAAAAAAAAAAAAAAGTGCTTTTTTTTTTTTAAATTGACATATATGTAGGCTTTTATTTCCATATTAATAATAATAAAATGATGATGGTTAAATTCAGGTTTGGCCTTTTAATTTTTGTTTTTCTCACCCAAGTAGTCAGGTGAAATTAATGTGAAGGGTCTGTGCTTAGATGTTGCTGGTCCTTGTTGCTTTGGTATTTTTCTTTCTGGGGTGGTGTTTTAGTTCTTCCTCTGACTTTAAGCCATATTTCCTTTATAATAAAAACACCAATGTCTGAAATTTGGCAGAAAAATAAGCTTGATGATGCTTTGTATGAACCATTTTTTCCTTCACTGCTTGTTTTCTTTTCCTCTCCCTGGAGGTATAATGTAATTCCTCCATAACCGCTTTGCAGTTCCACTCCAAGTTTGCAGCAGTATTTATGTCAGAAACTTCAAGAAGAAGTGACATGTTTCTTTGTTGTGTTGCTAATGCCTTGGTAACTAAAGAGGTGCTATGAAATGTTACTTAAACACTTCAGAATATTTTTAGCTTTACGCACACCACCTTGAAAGTTCAGATACCTCTGTCCCATTTCTGAATGAATCTGTCCAGCTTTGGATTTTGTGTAGCTTTTAGCTCATCTTTTCTTTTGCTTTCTTTGTACAGTACTTGTTCACTTTTTTCTAGTTTTGTGCCGTATTACACCATGCTTGAGGTTGATCCATGAGTGATGAGACTGTAAAAGAAATGGGAAAGGGCAAGTTATATATCATTATAGAGCTGTTATGTTAATCTTTATTTTTACAGATATTTGCAATTAGAAAAAGAACATTCAGATCTGTTTAATTTGCAACAGAGCAAAAGCAACAGGTGCACAATGGCGCTTCTCAGAACCGAAAATGGGCAGTAGACTCTCGTCATCCTCTAACAGAACTTTCTGGTAGGGTGAAGATTTGGAGGAGTTACGGACAGTCGGGCACTCGGGTCCAAATATGACACCAATGTCCAGGGCATCTCTCTTTATGTCATCTGGACTGGATAAGGCAGGGCTTTTCTTAGGCTCTGATGCTCTCGGGTAGATGAGCCTGGAAGGCAACCCTCTCGTGCGAATGTATGATTATAGAGATACATATATACAGTCCCCTCCACTATTATTGGCACCCCTTGTAAAAATTAGTAAGAAGAAAAAAATTGGTTTGCTGAAAAACCGTCATCTTGCGCTGAAAAAATGAAATTAAAACGTCTGAGTTTTAATTTAAACAAGTGCATCCAAAGAAAAACAAAGCCCTCATCAAGAAATAAATATTTTTAACAAAAACACATGTAAAACAATTACAAAAGTACAACTGTAGAAATAAGCATATAATTATATTTTTAATTTATTAATTTATTTTATTGCCACAACCAGGCACAGACTAATGTCAAATGACAAATGTAGGGTGTCATAAAACAGAATCATATTTTCAATTTTCAGGTTTTTTTAAAGTGCTACTTCTGTGTATGGTGGTATTGCATTAACACAATATTGTATTTAAATGTGTTTGTTTTAGACACACTCATTTACTTGGTATTGTGTGTTTTTGCATTTGGTAATTCTTCAGATTATGTTATAGAGCATGACCATTAGCTTTCCTTGCTTAAAAGTTTCTAGTTCCTTGTATTAGGTTGCCATTTTGCCAAACGTTTTTTTTTTCTTTTCTTGTTTGTTTCTCTAAGGTGGATTGGATGAAGCTTTGTACAATGTAATAGCAATGGCCAGAGAACAAGAGATCCCATTTGTCTTCGCTCTGGGTCGAAAAGCCTTGGGACGCTGTGTTAACAAATTAGTCCCTGTTAGTGTGGTTGGAATCTTCAACTTCTCTGGTGCTGAGGTAGGCCTTTGAGGAATGTCAAGCCATCTGCAGGAGCTATGGTTCAATTGTTTTTTTCCACATGTAATTTATGTTCTATTTGTGTATCTTTTAAATGTTTTGTCTCTCCAAATCATAAAAATACTAATTATCAAAGCACAATAAGCTAGTACTGAGTTGGTCACTATAAGATTTAAATTCCGTTGTGTCTTAATTAAGTTTTGTGGTGTGTGATGCCTGGGTTGCCCACAGCTGACATCACCTCCTTGAACCCAGACATTGATAGTCATGACTGTGATGGCAAGGACAATGAGAATTTAAGCAAGCAAGTTTGGTGCATCAAAAGTGTTTTGTGTGTATATTCAAACAGCGTCCAACAAAATAAAGTGCTGTGCAGTTCTCTTCTTTAAGTAAACACTCCAGTAAAATTCTGTGCTTTGGGAGGAAGTTAAGATAATCCAATAAATAATGTAATAATCTGATGAAATCAGTTAGGATCAGCCACTATCTCCTTAGCAGTGCTGCTCACTTTCTCCCTCTCTGCCTTGTCTTGCTCCACTTACTCATCCCCAGGTATACTCAATGGGGCGAAGATGCAGTCCCTCAACTGCTTCCTGTTCTGACCACCTTCCGCTGACACACACCAAGCCCAACTTCCTGCCACCTCTGTCACGTTCTGCAGGATCCCTAGGAGCATCCAGTTGCTCCTCCTCTCACCTATTCAAGCAGGAGCAATAATGTGTATCCCTCGAGAGCGCCTCTCACTCCAGTCCATTGCAGGATTTCCCCAACTGCTTCGCCGCCTTCCTTCTGCACTGCTTCTGATTTGATCCTCTCCCTCTGCCAATCTGAGTTCCTTTGGTTTTCCTTCTCACCCTCTGGGTGCAGGTGCTCTGTCTAATCATTCACAGAGTGACAGTAGGGAACAACTGAGCTGATCACATCTGCACATTAACAAGCAATCAGCTCGCCTCCCTGTTGGTCATCCCATGGCTACATAGCTTCACACTTGCAATTACTTGCCCAAGTTGCACTGATTTTATTTTAAAAACTCTGTACAACCATGGACTACTTGTTTTACCACTTGGTGTTGGATGTTAACTCTAAAATCATTTCGAAGTAGTCTGCCTTTGTAAACGGCACAATAAACTTAACATACCTGTTTATTGCTGTGCTCATTTTTGCTCTTTTCACTCTGCACCCACCCAAGTCAGTCCTGTGTTCTCTACAGACAGCACACAAGCCCACTAATAACATACAACTAAACTGAAAGCCTTGTGCTTGGAAACTATTTCTGCTTTGAAATGACTTCTTCATAGAGCACTACATGTGTTTTTATTAGTAAAGTATCTTGTTTCTGTAGTTATAAGCATGTTTGAAGAAATGTAAGTTTCATTCATTTTTTTCCTTTTTTATTAAAGACCTTGTTTAATAAGCTGGTTTCGCTAACTGAAGAGGCTAGAAAAGCCTATAAGGACATGGTGTCAGCTTTGGAGCAGGAACAAGCAGAAGAAGCCCTGAAAAACATCAAGAAGGTTCCTCACCACATGGGCCATTCTCGAAACCCTTCAGCAGCCAGTGCCATCTCATTCTGCAGTGTCATTTCAGAGCCTATCTCGGAGGTTAACGAGAAGGAATACGGTGAGTTTTCTGCATTGTGCTTCTTGTATTGCTTCACTCCACGCACAATTATTTGTCTAACCTTGCCATTGCTCCAGTGTACCAGAGGCTGACTTGGGCTAATCTGTTTGTGTTATTTATAAAAAAAAATGGTTAAGAACAGAGTTCATGTGTGCATTCTTGCACTTCCTGTCCATCTAGGTGAGCTCTGTCTTTTTATATAATAAAAAAACAAAAGGTTGTTTACAAAGCATTAAAGAACAGAGTCAGTGGAAGAAATCGGGCAAATTGCAACTAGATTTACAGACATGTAAATCCTGTTTTTTAGAAATGTGCTGACATTAGTAAATACAGCATAGCCATTGAATTCCTGCTGTGATGTTTACTCAATGTTATACGGGTTGTTACCGATCACATCTCTGGTTCAGATGATGTGAGTTTCAGACTGGACTCTTGACCAATAAATCAGAGGGAGAGGCAGGTCTTCAATTTTAAAGCACGGTCTCATGTTAAAGACGTTTGTGGACTACTTCAATTTTCTGGATTTATTTGAAAAAAATCAAATGCATTTTGCATGTTGTGAGTATACAACCGAATAATGTGCATTTTTTAAATTAACATATTTGATATAGTTTGGTGTTGGTTACCATTAGATGTTGTTCTGTCAGTAACTTTCTCTATTTTCAACAAAAACATGAGATCAAAATTGTTTATTGGTCATCACTACAAACTATTTGGGGTAATACATAAAAAAATACATTTTTGGGGGGGAGTATTCCCTTAAGGAATTTGCTTCTCTGCCATTTGTCCATTTTGATAGCAGCAGTTTGTACAGCATTAATGTACTACACATATGCTGAACTTCACTATTACTAGGTTGAAAGTGAAAATTATTAACTTATAATTCTGTAAAGGCTTTTAGTGATTATCCCCTTACTTAGTTTAAATTTGTGTAGGACTTTTTAAAAAGAGAGGTTAAGGATGTTTAAGCAAACAAAGATTAAGGAGACATGAGTGAAATGTTTAAAATGATGAAGGGAATTAATCCAGTGGATTGAGACGGTGACTTTAAAATGAGTTCATCAAGAACACTGGGACACAGCTGGAAACTTGTGAAGGGTATATTTCACATAAACAGGACGTCTTTTTCTTCATACAGAGAACCACAGACACTTGGAGTAAATGACCAAGTAGTGTGGTAGACAGTAGGACTTTTAGGAACCTTCAAAACTCGACTTGATTTAATTTTGGAAGAATTAAGTGGACAGGACTGGTGGGCTTTGTTGGGCTGAATGGCCTGTTCTCGTCTGGATTGTTCTAGTGTTCTATGCCTTATACTTGGTGAGTGTGCAACCATCTTCACATAATTCACTTTGGCTCCTCAAAGCAAAAACCAGATCACATCAGATTGGCCCCTATGCATTAGTACTTTTATGCTGGCCTTGGACACCCTTCATCCAATTCTGCACTGAAATTGCAGTCGGCATATGCCAGTGGTATCTCAGTAGTGACCTTGCAGAGGAGGTGTTGTCATTGGCAAGCCCGTCACTTTAGTATGGGTTATGCAAAGTGCATATATAAATTATTCAGACAGGTGACTGCCTAAATTATTTATAAATAGAAGCTGAAGTTTTATTTAGAAAATGCTCATGTATGTCTATGTGTGTATTTATAAAAAATCCATAAGGCGCTTTTGTTGCCTGATTAGAGAATGCTTATTTTGTGTTTTTCTTTGGAATTAGTGGTGGAATAGAAGGGGCTGGGAAATCCTGTATGAGCTAAGCTTAGCTTTTTAGAGGCTGCCGGCGGAGCGCCAAGTGATCAGTTTATGTAACTGTACGCTTAACTGAGTAGTACCAGTCAGATCCACTGAGCCACCACAATACAACATTTACAGTTTTAGATTTGCAAGCATTTTCTAATAATACGGACAAGCTTTTTTTTCTGTAAACCTTACACTTTCATAAATCAAAACACTGCATTCATTTTACGTTTTTGTAAGCTTTTTATTTTTTATTAAAATAAAGTCCTCTTAAATAGTAATGTAAAATGTTTGCACTGCAGTAACAACTTGTGTTGCATGTTACTTACCACATGCAAGTAATTTCACTGTACTATGTAAACTTGACAATAATCACCCTAAAAACCTGTAATATAAAGTTAATGCCGTGTAAAACCATATAAATATAAATAGTTTTTGTTCTCTGAGTTAACATCAAGCTTTGTTCCAACCATAGCTGTCCACAGTTATCACAGTTATGAGGTAATGTCATACAATACAAGGCCTCATTTCATATTGGCAGTTTATTTGTATTGCGATTCAATGAAATTTGGTCTTGTGCCTACCTGTAATATTTTTTTAAACATTTTATTTGTTTTTTATTTTTGTTTCTTTTGGCATCGCCAGAAACCAACTGGAGAAACATGGTTGAAACATCTGACGGACTGGAAACATCAGAGATTAAAGATCCATCCAGTCGGACAGCTGTTCCTGACAAGCCAAGTGTCATGGCACCTGATAAAAATAACGAGACATGTGCAGCTCTGCCAAGTTCCGCATCCAACTCTGTCAGTCTCCAGCCCACCAAAACCATGAATTCAGGATCAGAGAAGGATGACGGAAAACCAGACGACATCTTAGAATGGGCTTCCCTGCCAAGCACCGAGACCGGCTCGCTTGATGGCAGCTGTAGGGATTTGCTAAATTCATCAATAACCAGTACAACCAGTACTCTCGTCCCTGGTATGCTAGAAGAGGGAGAGGATGAGGATGATGAAGAGGAGGATGACTATGCTCATGAACCTATTTCTGTGGAGGTACCCCTTTCAAGTAGAATTGAATCATGGGTAACCGAAGCACAAAAAACATTGGAGAACCTTCAACTGGGCAAAAATGAAGACAGTACAGAGGAAGACGATGGAGGCCACAGCGAAGAGGAGGAACTTGAGTTGCCCGAACAAACGGACACCATTGATCATAAAGATTTGCTGCTGGAAACAAAAAGCTAGAAGAAACAAATGAATTGCCTTTTGGCAAACCTCACAACCATAATCTCAGGAAAATTAGAATTAGGAAAGCTCGATGATTCTCCAGATTTTTCCATCGCAAGAATTTTGGAAAGTCGTTCATCAATGAGTTGAACAAAACATATTCCACTTCCAGTTTTTGTTTGTTGGCATTTGAAAATGAAACAAGCTACTAATTGTAAATAATAATTATCACCAGATTATTGTATTTATGTCTTGTCGGTTATTATTTAAAATGATTAACATGCGTTGCATTTTGTTCTATTTAGCTTCAGTTTCCTCTTCTAAGGACTTTGTTGTTCATGGTGTGTTTTAGCAGCCGGCCTCATGTCTTATTTATGACCTTTTTTTTGAGAGCATAGCAGCTCAACGTTTGGGGGAAGAAATGGAAGATTATGCACTTTATGTGGCAATGGCATTGTGTGTGTGTGTGTGTGTGTGTGTGTGTGTGTGTGTGTGTGTGTGT
>JANRMT010062827.1:12671480-12695963 GCA_026402145.1 Polypterus bichir lapradei
CACACACACACACACACACACACACACACACACACACACACACACACGCACAGCTGGATTGACTGGCACACTGTGGCTGCTGTATGTCCTTTTGTGAGTCACCCCCTTTTTCTTTTTTTTTTTTTTTTTAACTTGGGAAGATTTTACATAAGTTTGAGGAAATGGAGATCACATTTGAAAATAAGAATCGTTGGATACATAAATTTGTTAGCACAAAACTCCACAACGCATTTAAATGCAACAGAATTTTTAAAAAGATTATGGTGTGCCAATGTTTGCAGGGTAAAATCTCAGTGAATTTATGAGACCAATGAAAATTGGTTGAGTAGCATAAACACGAGAGAAGCTGAGCAGTCAGCTGAATTCTGAGTCTGATCCAATGTACTCAAAGTCAGTCCGCCATACCTTAAGTAACCTGGAAATCAATGACAAAGTTGAGCTGCGGTAAACCTCCAGAACTCCACAGGTTCAGCAGATTCGATTGGCAGTTCTCTCGCCCCCTAGATACGACCACAACAGCTCAGAGTTTGATGATTATCGAGTAAACCAAGTGTCATAAATGTGCAGTGTTAATTGTCAGAAGAAATGTGCATGTTTTGCTACTCTTTTACGTAAAATGACTTTGTCATTACGAATTTTGTAGATAAATAGGACTTTGCTGTAATTAGTTTTTTTTAACATTAGTTCTGTAGGAAATAGGTCAGGACCAAAAAAACAAAAAGGATTTTATTAAAATGGCGTATGTTCTAATGGAATTTGACCTTTATTTATTGGTTAAAACAGAAATTTTTTGACAAAAGATTCTCAAATTAATAGGTAGAACTACAGCAGTGGCTCCAGCCCCACCCCAGTCTAATATAAATTGAGGGGAGCCCAGCGGTGTAGCTGTTAGCACTGCTGCCTCACAGAGGCAGCATCCCCACCTGCATCTCATTTCCTGGACGTTGCCCCCGGCTTCACCAAACACTTACACATTTTCTCTTTGTTTGCTCGGGTTTTCCTGCCACTTTCCAGAGATGTATGTGTTGGTTTCATTGCTGATTCCACATCGGCCCACCATGTGAGTGGGCTCTGCGATGGAGTGGTGCCCTACAGCCGATTCTTGTCATCACTACCCTCAGTTGTTAAAGAAGGTGTATAGTTTTATACATAATTTGCGGCATTTTTATTTGTATTTTTTATTGCCATCCATAATCATAGTTATCACTTAATTTGCATTGTTTATGGATATTGAATTTGTATTTTAATATTTAATGTTGTAGTATGAATATAGTATGAAGTACAAACTTGTATTCACTGCACTTGTAAGATTTTGAATTGAAGGTTGCTTATTTTGTGTGCTTTTCTTTTCCTTACACGGTCGGCTGAACAAGTGTCTGTTGCACAATGTAAATAAGAAACTCTGTTAACTAATTTAATGTGAAATCTGCTATATGAAGTACTTTTCCAGCCTAACGGCACCCACCTTTCTTTTCTATCTCTCTGACTATGCCCCCTACCAATCTGTAATACAATGCCCGTGCATCCTAGATTAGCTGTATTCATCTTTATCCTGATTTATCTCATTAAAAAGATATTGCTCAGATGTACGTGTGAGTTTGAATCTGCTTTGTTACAGAGCGTCCATTGCATGTTTTCGTCAGTGGTGCCAGTGACCACAATGCCAGCCCTAAGAGTACCATCCATTTATTAGCCAACGTCTTCCACGCTGTGGTCACCAAAGGGCAGAGTGGATCTGCGCCGTAAATAAAGGAATTCAAGAGCGGAGTGCCACAAAGAAACAGACTACACACAGACATTGGAGGCCAGGTACTGACATTTTATTTCCTATCTGAATGTCAGCCTGTAAACCCTGTGTACTTTGGAAATGGCTCCAACCAAGCAGCTGATTGTTGGTTTAAGGTGCCTTCCCTCTGCAGGAACTCTTGAGGAATCTGGGGCTTCTTAGAAACTCTGGAACTTTTGTAGCAATCCCACCAGCAACCCGGGCCATTTGTAATTCCTTGCACTTAGTTTAGCTCCTACTCCAGGTTATGTGCTTTTAGTTCAGTTGCCCATCTAGCCTCTCTTACCTTCAGGGTAGTATGTGGGCTACCGCAGTACAGTCTGCACCCATGAGCGCCTGTGTGTTGAGACGGAGATGTCGCTTGTGATTCACTTTACAGTATGCATGCTCATCTATACTTGGGGACGGAGATCTCTGTGTCTGCTGATTTGCTGACGATGAGTGCTTTAACATCGCCTAACCTGGGGTGGATGTGCAAATGTGTAAATCTGCGTATTACCCCACATGTAAGGGCGTTCAAAGTTTGGTGTACAATTCGAGAAATGCTTGATTGTGACATAAATCATTGCTGTTACAAAGCTGCATTTTACACATAAGGTTACCATTGCTTTAATTTTGGCTAACAGCTCATGGCTTCTTCATGTTGATGGATCTGATCATGTTACTGTACAAAATATATTATGAATATCATTGCATCTCTGTCAAATTGACATCTTTTTACATGTTCATTGTTTTCCAGCATACCATAATAATTGTGCCTTTTACGGGATGTGCATGATGATCTCTGCTTGTGCGCCATCTCCTGGCAGTTCCTAACGAGTTAGGACGGCTCACAAACTCGTTAATTAAGAAAACTGATAAAATGTGATTACTTGTATTCTTAAGAGTAGGACCACTCTTAAGATCTTGTGAGCCGATCAGGACCGTCTACATGCTCTGAAATGATGGATAAATCCAGACACGTATCTGTAATAAATCTTCCACGCACCTCATTTTGCTCTCCAAACCACACACCCTGCATTCAGTGAGAGCTTGAGGTCTCTTTGCTGGTGTTGAATGGAGGGTTTTACTTTTATTGACCACTAGATGTCACTGGAAACTAACATTTGGAAACTTTCATCAAAACACTTAACCATTTCAGCAGTCACCTGGTTGATTTGTCAGAAGGCGTCGCATGTTTAGAACCTGAAGGCCTTGACTGCATTCAGATGAATGTTTTGTGTGTTTGAAGTTTGTCGTCTGATCTGTGCCCCCCTTCAGCTTCACTAAGGCATCTGTAAAATACTCCTCCTTAACCAAATTGTGTGTGTGGATTTTGTGAACTTTGTCTATCTACTGTTGTGCTTGAAAATTTGTTAACCCTTTAGAATTTTCTAGATTTCTGCATAAATATGACCTAAAACATCATCAGATTTTCACTCAAATCCTAAAAGTAGATAAAGAGAAACCAGTTAAGCAAATGAGACAAAAATATTATACTTGGTCATTTATTTATTTAGGGAAATGATCGAATATTACATATTTGTGAGTGGTAAAAGTATGTGCAACTTTGCTTTCAGTATCTGGTGTGACCCCCCTTTGCAGTAATAACTGCAACTAAACGTTTCCGGTAACTTCTGATCATTCCTGCACACTGGCTTGGAGGAATTTTAGCCCATTCCTCCGTACAGAACAGCTTCAACTCTGGGATGTTGGTAGGTTTCCTCACATTGACTGCTCGCTTCAGGTCCTTCCACAACATTTCGATTGGATTAAGGTCAGGACTTTGACTTGGCCATTCCAAAACATTCACTTTATTCTTCTTTAACCATTCTTTGGTAGAACGACTTGTGTCCTTAGGGTCGTTGTCTTGCTGCATGACCCACCTTCTCTTGAGATTCAGTTCATGGACAGATGTCCTGACATTTTCCTTTAGAATTCTCTGATATAATTCAGAATTCATTGTTCCATCAATGAAGGCAAGCCGCCCTGACCCAGATGCAACAAAACAGGCCCACACCATGATACTGCCACCAGCATGTTTCACAGATGGGATAAGGTTCTTATGCTGGAATGCAGTGTTTTCCATTCTCCAAACATAATGCTTTTCATTTAAAGCAAAAAGTTCTATTTTGGTCTCCTCCGTCCACAAAACATTCTTCCAATAGCCTTCTGGTTTATCCACGTGGTCTTTAGCAAACTGCAGACGAGCAGCAATGTTTTTTTGGAGAGCAGTGGCTTTCTCCTTGCATCCCTGCCATGCACCCCATTGTTGTTCAGTGTTCTCCTGATGGTGGACTCATGAACATGAACATTAGCCAATGTGAGAGAGGTCTTCAGTTGCTTAGAAGTTACCCTGGGTTCCTTTGTGACCTCGTCGACTATTACACGTCTTGCTTTTGGAGTGATCTTTGTTGGTCGACCACTCCTGGGGAGGGTAACAATGGTCTTGAATTTCCTCCATTTGTACACAATCTGTCTGACTGTAGATTGGTGGAGTCCAAACTCTTTAGAGTTGGTTTGGTAACCTTTTCCAGCCTGATGAGCATCAACAACTCTTTTTGTGAGGTCCTCAGAAATCTCCTTTGTTCGTGCCATGATACACTTCCACAAACATGTGTTGTGAAGAGCAGACTTTGATAGATCCTGTTCTTTAAATAACACAGGGTGCCCACTCACACCTGATTGGCATCCCATTGATTGAAAACATCGGACTCGAATTTCACCTTCAAACCAACTGCTAATCCTAGAGGTTCACATACCTTTGCCACTCACAAATATGTAATATTCGATCATTTTCCTCAATAAATATATGACCAAGTATAATATTTTTGTCTCATTTGTTTAACTGGTTTCTCTTTATCTACTTTTAGGACTTGAGTGAAAAATCTGATGATGTTTTAGGTCATATTTATGCAGAAATCTAGAAAATTCTAAAGGGTTCACAAACTTTCAAGCACAACCGTATATATGTATGTGTGTGTATACACTTAGGTCCATAAATATTTGGACAGAGACAACTTTTTCCTAATTTTGGTTCTGTACATTACCACAATGAATTTTAAATGAAACAACTCAGATGCAGTTGAAGTGCAGACTTTCAGCTTTAATTCAGTGGGTTGAACAAAACGATTGCATAAAAATGTGAGGCAACTAAAGCATTTTTTTAACAGAATCCCTTCATTTCAGGGGCTCAAAAGTAATTGGACAATTGACTCAAAGGCTATTTCATGGGCAGGTGTGGGCAAGTCCATCGTTATGTCATTATCAATGGAGTTGATTTGAGGTGTGGTGCTTGCATGTGGAAGATTTTGCTGTGAACAGACAACATGCGGTCAAAGGAGCTCTCCATGCAGGTGAAAGAAGCCATCCTTAAGCTGCGAAAACAGAAAAAACCCATCCTAGAAATTGCTACAATATTACGAGTGGCAAAATCTACAGTTTGGTACATCCTGAGAAAGAAAGCAAGCACTGGTGAACTCAGCAACACAAAAAGACCTGGACGTCCACGGAAGACAACAGTGGTGGATGATCGCAGAATCATTTCCATGGTGAAGAGAAACCCCTTCACAACAGCCAACCAAGTGAACAACACTCTCCAGGGCTTGGTAGGCGTATCGATATCCAAGTCTACCATAAAGAGAAGACTGCATGAAAGTAAATACAGAGGGTGCACTGCAAGGTGCAAGCCACTCATAAGCCTCAAGAATAGAAAGGCTAGATTGGACTTTGCTAAAGAACATCTAAAAAAGCCAGCACAGTTCTGGAAAAACATTGTTTGGAAAGATGAAACCAAGATCAACCTCTACCACAATGACGGCAAGAAAAAAGTATGGAGAAGGCATGGAACAGCTCATTATCCAAAGCATAGCACATCATCTGTAAAACACGGTGGAGGCAGGCAGTGTGATGGCTGCCAGTGGCTCTGGGACACTAGTGTTTATTGATGATGTGACAGGACAGAAGCAGCCGAATGAATTCTGAGGTGTTCAGAGACATACTGTCTGCTCAAATCCAGCTAAATGCAGTCAAATTGGGTGGCGTTTCATGATACAGATGGACAATGACCCAAAACATACAGCCAAAGCAACCCAGGAGTTCATTAAAGCAAAGAAGTGGCCAGTCAGTCACCTGATCCTAACCCAACTGAGCAGGCATTTCACTTGTTGAAGACTAAACTTCGGACAGAAAGGCCCACAAACAAACAGCAACTGAAAGTAAAGCCGCTGCAGTAAAGGCCTAGCAGAGCATTAAAAAGGAGGAAACCCAGCATCTGGTGATGTCCATGAGTTCAAGACATCAGGCTGACATTGGCAGCAAAGGGTTTTCAACCAAGTATTAGAAATCAACATTTTATTTCCAGTTATTTAATTTGTCCAATTACTTTTGAGCCCCGAAATGAAGGGATTGTGTTAAAAAAAAATGCTTTAGTTGCCTCACATTTTTATGCAATCATTTTGTTCAACCTACTGAATTAAAGCTGAAAGTCTGCACTTCAACTGCATCTGAGTTGTTTCATTTAAAATTCATTGTGGTGATGTACAGAACCAAAATGAGAAAAAAGTTGTCTCTGTCCAAATATTTATGGACCTAACTGTATATGTATGTTATCTTCTGATCACTTTTAAATTGCTTGGCCAAAACCTCACATTGTCTATGAAGGCACATCATCACCATCAAACACAGCATTCATCCTCTCATGGATGTCCTTTTGTCGTCTTCTCTTCCTGTGTGAGGAATTTAATAATGGAGTGATGCTCCCAATCTGCCAATTCCCTGGTCGACTCGCAGGCAGATGTGTTTGCCATTCTCTCTGAGAGCTTGAGATGAAATGACCTCAAATTGCATGTGTGGCTGGCTGGCTGGCTGGCTGGCTGGCTGTGACATGTCCCGATCTCCAGTGACAAGTTCAGATTTGTTACACAAATTAATGGATCTCCACTTCGTACTTCTCTTTTCCTCCTCCTCCTGGGATTCTGTCATCCCAGGTATACAATCTGTGTCAATGTGCAAGTTGAAACTTGCGTCCTTTGAACCCCAGTCAAGCTGTGCTCCACTCCCACTTCCAGGGTCATAGCAGTGTAGCGGTCAGGGGCCGCTGAGATTCACACTGTCAAAAATGACGGTGATTTATTTATTTTAGTGGAAGATTACCAGGGACAACCCCAGCCTTGGAATGACACACACACTCACACACTACAGAGACCAAATAAAGCACGCTGGGAACATTAAACGATAAACAATATAATGAAATTAAATGAACTAAATGAAAACAATAATACCACCCCGACCCCTTTGGCGTTATTACATTTAACATATAAACACAGCAAAGTCCATGAAAAAACCAAACCGGATGAAGTGAGAGGTGACAAGATTGAGTCCAGCAATCTGTATGTAGAAAGGGAATGGAAAACGCAGTCCTACCAGTAGTTGCTGAAAGGATGACGACAGATGGGACGGTTCAGGAGCGCTCCACTCTTCTGGGAAAGCCAATGACTCCCAACACAGTCCTCAGTGCACAGGTAGACAGACGATCCAGACCCCAACAAATAAATACAGTCCAGGACACAATGACTAAGGTTTAAATAACAGCAGGACGCACGACAGATAAACGTAACACACAATGCACCAAAACAAAACAAACTTTCCCTCTATTTGCCCCCTGCCCTCCTTTTAACCACCTTTGACCCCAGCAGCCCCTGCAAGGACAGCTGGGAGATGAAGTTCTTACATAGTAGCACTGTTATAGCAGAGTGTGTAAAATGTTGGGGCTGAATGAGGTCACCGCGTCCCTGAACTCTGCTCTGCCCTGCCTTAAGTTGTCCAGTGAAATACAAGCATCTCGATAACCCGGAGAGATGGCATCACTAAGGCGTATGGAAGGATAAAAATCCTCAAACATTAGAGGAGTAACCTGGCGAAGCTGTTGAAGGTTCACTTGATGTCACATCCACAAGCAGCCATCGAGGTCTGCTGATGAACGTTCAAGTAAAAGCCACGTCACATTAGGCGACTTTTCTCTGTGATTTTCATTCGCAGCCCTCATTTACATAATCTTTGCGAGCTGGCGGCGGTTGGTGTGCTCCTGTGAAGGACGGTCATCTAATGTGACACACCCTGTGACTCACTCCAGCTAGCCAACGACTTGTCCCTCAGACAGGCATAATTTGACTTTCAGGCCGGGTAATACAGTAAAATCTTGGACTGCGAGTGTTTTGCAAGATGAGATAAAATTTTTAATTAACTTTAACTTGATCAACTAGCGAGGTCTTGCAATACGAGTAGTATGTATACACTTTGTTTGCCGAGTGTCACGTGATCGCAGCTGATCTGATGGTGGTTCTCTCTCTCTCTCTCTCTCTCTCGCTGCGGGATTGTGGGTAATTGTATCCCATTCTGGGTCTCAGTCGGCGTGTCTCACTCATATAATCAACATCCGTACGAGCGTATACTGCTTACTATAGCATGGTGACCGTGTGTGTGTGTGTGCTGTAATGTGTGAGTCTCTGTCTTGCATCCCAAAACACCAGGCTGAGTCTCAGTACTTTAGCAACACCAGCTTTATTCAGCGTGAAACAGGAACAGCACGGTTATTTATTGTAGCGGGATCTACCGCTCTCCTATACACAGACACAGCAGTCAGGCAGGTTAGTGAGTGGCCAAGCAGTACTGTGCCCTGCGCATTTATAATGTTCCTTGTTCCTTGTGTCACCCATCAACGGCAGGCACTTAATAGCATGTCTGCGATCAGCTCAGGTTCGGTTTTACGGTGAACCGCTACAGCGCTGGGAGCCTGCGGTTGCTTCGGGACGCTCTTCTGCTTGTTGTCCTGTTGGGTGGAACCCCAAAAGAGTTTAGAAACCTTACAGTGCGTAAAGCATTTGCCTGAAGAGTCACTGTTATGGCTGGCTCGTAAGTCGCAACATAAAACTGGCACAACACCACATTCTTGGGGAAAACTCCATTTATTTACCCAAAATAAGAAAAGTTTACATAACAAAACTAGACGTCTAGGGGTGTAAAATAAAATTATACACGCGCGAGTATTTAATAGAAAAACTAAGAAGAGGGGAAAGAAAACACACAAGCAAACACAAATCCCGACTCTCCTCCAAAGAAAAAAACCTAGGTTTTTATACATCGTGACCCTCCCAGAGGCTTAATCAGTGATTAATATCACCTGTTGCCCAGCCAGCGATTTCACTTCCCGCAAAGGGGGCAGTAAACAGGCGTAACAGTCACCATACTTGGGCACGAAATAAAAAAATGCAACTGTCATTGGAGAAGTTTCCTTGTTTAAAGTCACAAAAAAAGAAAAAGATTCCAGTGAGCCAACTGACAGCAGGGATTCCGTTAGTTAGAGTGAAAGTCGCCCTACACAATAACCCTCCTCCTCCTCCTCCTCCTCCTCCTCTCCTCTCTCTTGTCTCCCTCACACCACCAGCCATGATTCTTTTCAAAGATAAAGTGTGGGTTAATTTGTTTGATGTATTTTACTTTATATTTTGTATTAATCATTTTTATATGAATAGTTTTGGGTTGTGGAACGGATCATCTGAGTTTCCATAATTTCTTATGGAGAAATTCACTTTGATATACGAGTGCTTTGGATTACAAGCACGTTTCCGGAATGAATTACGCTCGCAAACCGAGGCACTGCTGTACTTGATGCTCAGAATACATCATGGCTGCCACACATCCCCAGCGCTCTTTTCACGAGCACATCGTTAGAAATTAAGACGACGCGTGTGTGAGTTGCGGTACCAGCAAAAATTGGGGCAGGGGGCAGCCGGAGCAGTGTGTTCGACTTGCTGGGTGACGTCAGCATAGTGACAGACATATCCCGTCAGAACAGCTGGCATCAAATCTCCAGCTCTTTGAAAGTGGATGTGGAAACATGCAAGACGAAATGGAAGGAAAGTCGAGACAGATACACCAACGGAAAATGTCCAAGAATAGAAGTGGGGATTCGGCCGTTGCAAGATAACACAGTGTGACCTCCCCTCCTCTAGGATCAGTCTGCGTGCGTCGATGTTTGATGAATGGTCCGATGCGGTGAAGCAAATCATCAAACTTAAATGCTGACATGCGAAAATATTTGTGATGCTTTTCTTCATCCATCTCTCACATAAGTAATGCAAGCGTCGCATATTCCCCATCGTGAAGATGCAGCACATTTGAAGGTCTCGCGTACCATCTTTTGTGTCATTTTTTTGCAAAGAATGTCTTTCTTCCCTCAACTCACAACACAGCTAAACTAGATTGCGTCTCACACGACCACCTGGTGGTATCCTCTAGATTTTCTAAAATCACACGTGCAAGTACAGCCTGAGTAGCAGCAATGTCCGCCAGCGCATGCCTCGCATAGTGTTAAGTACTGTATATCCCCCCTGGCTTTAGTCGTAGCAGTGGGCTCTGTCTGCACAAGAGAGCTGACGACCAATGAATGCTCACCTGGAAGTACAGTCCATAGAATGCAGTGATGAGGAGTAAGGACCTCACAAACAGAAGAGAAGCTCGTCTGTCTGATGTCTCGTGTTTTACGTACTGCGACAAGATGGCAAAAAAACCAAAAAGACGAGATTACAGTTGAACTTTCCATCTCTGTTGAGTTGAACCTTCATACAGCACGGGCGCCATCATGGAGCACATTGTTGACTGTCAGAAGAAATGCTGTGCTCAACTGGGCTGGAAAGGCCCAATACCATCCCTAAGGGTGGACAGCATCAAGATACGGAGGTGCAGAGGCAGCGCGACTGGTCAGAACGGAGGGAAGGATGAAAGCAGAAAATCCACAGCAGTCTTTGTAGAAAACCTGCTCCAGAGTTCACATGACATCACACGGGGACAACAGGCTATTTTTCAGCACAACAGTAACACAAGGCATACAGCCAAGATAACAATGGAGCGAGTGGCCCAGAATTAAACCCCACAGAACATCTGTGAGGACAGCTGAAGATGGCAGTCCACAGACGCTTCCCATCCCATCTAACAGAGCTTGAGAGGATCTGCCAGGAGGATCGGGATAAACTGAGCAAGTCCAGGTGTGCCAAGCTTGTAGAGATTCACCAAGAATGCTCAAAACTGGAATTGGTGCCACAGGGGCTTCTACAAATTAAGGGTCTGAATACTTCTAAGAAGGAGAGATTCCACCTTTTGATTTTTAAAAAATTTGCAAACCTTTCTGGAAAGCTGTTGTCACGTTTATTATTATTTACATTTATTTGCTTAGCAGGCTCTTTACTTCAAAGCGACTTACAAAAGAGGTCAATCTAGTCGAGTGACATTAGGCCCGGGCCTGCTTGTTCAGCAAGTGTAGTAGGATCGGTAACAGAAGTTGACCGTCACAAGTGAAAAGATGTGATAACTAATAATTTACAATCATAAATGAACAATTGATAAAGCAATAAAACATGAAATGTCAAAGATCACAGAGCAAGTTTTTTTTTCCCAATCAATCAGACAGGCAGACAGATATTCACAGAACAGCGTGGTCTTCAGTCACTTCTTAAATACATCGAGGGATTCAGCAGCTCAGATGGAGGTGGGCAGCTCGTTCCACCAACTCTGAACTACCCAGGAGAAGAGTCTGGATTGAGACTTGATACCATGCAGAGGTTATTAACTTATGTGAATTTCCCCTTGGGATTAATAAAGTATCTATCTATCATCACCAGACGCTGCTGTTCCATGGCAGACCTGAGTGGTTGAGGAGGAGCAGACCTCCTCACCGGTGTCTCCGTACACTCGGGTGCTGACCCACTGACTACTCTGTAGGCCAGCATCAGGGATTTGAACTCAATGTGTGTTGCTACAGGGGGCCAATGTAGTGCCCTAAAGAGAGGAGAGAGGCAGGTGACAGACAGGTGCCCACCTCAGCTGGTTAAATACAATACATTCTGGACCATCTGCAGAGGTTTGAGAGCACATGCGGGTCCTCCTGCCAGACGTGAGTTGCAGTTGTCCAGATGCGACAAGACCAAAGCCTGGACCAGATGTTGTGCTGCATACTCTTGTCAGATCAGGTCTGATCTTGTGGATGTTGTACAGCATGAACCTGCATGACTGAGAAGCAGAAGACAAGTGTGGTCAGAAAAAGAGAGCTGCTCATCAATCAGCAGCTAACCTGGCGGGTGTTGGTGACGCTGAGCCAAGCTGTGCAGAGATGGGGAGTTGAGCAGACTGGCTGGCCGGGATCACTAGAAGCTCAGTTATTGCCGGGTTGAGCTGTAGATGGTGGTCCTTCATCCAGGGTGAGATATCAGTAAGACAACAGAGACTCCAGCTGATACCGTGTTGTCCTCTAGAGATAATGACCGGTACAGCTGAGTGTTGTTGGCATAGTAACTGATGGGAGAACACATGGGGATGTGATGGTGGAGCCCAGAGAGGAGGTGTAGAGAGAAAAGAGTGGAGGACTCGGCACCCATCCTTGTGGTACGCCTGTGCACATCTGGTGTGCCTTTGACAACTCGCCTCGTCAGGACACGAGGTAGGATCGGCCCGAGCTGTCAGACTTGAACCAGTCCCAGTGATGCCAGCATCAGAGAGGGTGGCAAGAAGGATGTCGTGTTAGACAGAGGAGAGATCTGGCAGAATCAGGACTGAGGACATGTTGGCAGCTCTAGCACGGCGTAGCTGGTCGACCACAGTCAGTAGAACCGTCTCAGGCGAGTGGGTCCTCTTGAAACCAGACTGGCAGCCCATTCTTAGCATCATTATGAGATGCCAAGTGTAGACTGATGGGCAACAATGGCAAATTCATCCATTTAAAGTGAAATGTACAACACAATAAAGTGTGCTGGTGGGGGGGGTGTCTGTAGACTTTGAGTCCTCTCTGTGTTTGTGTGTGTGTGTATATATATGACCTGATCCATTCACTTGCACTTTTATTTATTGCGTTGACTCAATCTGTAGAAAATGTAATGCATTGTATGTGAGATGGAGAGCATAAAGTGAGAGCCGCTGATGCCCAAGTGATGAATGAGCAGCTCAGTAGGCGCAGGCTGCCTGGCGTGTGTGTGTGTGTGTGTCGGTCGCTCTCTCTCTCTCTCTCTCTCTCTGGTTTTTTTTTTTTTTTTTTTTTTTTTTTTTTACCCAGGATTCCCAGTGACGGTGAGTCATGAGCCGCCACGCATTTGAATGATTTAATTCCCTGGGGGTCTGCGTTGACGAGTGGGTCTCACTAGAAGATGACGGGTGTATGATATTTTTCAATGGAGCTGGTAATAAATTTGTGTGGTCTCTAAAGGTCCAGACCTTCAGACGTTGAGCCCGATGAGTAATCCAGCAGATTCTGTTGGTGGCACAAGTAACATCTCTACACCCAAACGGTACACTCACTCACTCCATCCATTTTCTGAATGTCTCTTGGGAGACATTTGGGGAGGGTTTGGGGACAGCTTTGTGAACATAAGGACAATACCCAAAGTCCCTACAGTCTGTGACCAGGCCAGGAATGTTAAAGGACCAGTTACCCTCACATCCCACATCATGAGGACCTTCAAGCTGCCGGTCGTGGACCATAGGAGTCTGGTTGTGGTGGACCACCAGGACCCACTGCAGTTTGCCCATCTGCCTAATATTGGAGTGGAGGATTCAGTCATCTGTCTGCTCCACAAAGCCAGACAAAGCTGACACCACTCTAAGGATGACGTGTTTTATGTGGCAAGTGCCTTCAATGCCATCCAGCCATCCCATGTTAAGGGGTCCGCTCAGAGATATGCAGGGGGATGAGCCTACGTTTTGTCCTGTTTATTAGACAAGCACTTTGAGCATGTGAAAGGCACTATATAATTCACATGTGGGCAGACAGCAATTTGTGAGGCTCAGAGACCGTGGGAGTAACACAAGGGACAGGCACGGTGGTCTGCTTCACCTCCGACTAGAAATACAAGAGCAGGTCAGGTCACTTGAGGAAATTCTCAGATGATTCCATAGGGGTTTGCGTCCTGACACTGGGAATGAGACAGAGGACTGGAGTGAGGGGGAGAACTTTGAGCATTGCCAGCATCTCAACAATCAGCAAAACCAAGAAACTACTCATTGACCTTCACCGCACCAAAGAGCCTCCACGTCCGGTCACCATTCAGGGAGTGAATATGGAGGGGGTGCACGTGGGGGGTCCACTTTAATGATGTGTTGGACTGGTCTCTGAACACAAAGGAACTAGAGAAGGAAGGGCAGAGCAGGCTTTTTTTTTTATCTTTGGAGACTGCGCTTCTTTAATGGGGGAAGTGAAGACCAGTGTGGTGTGCTGGGGAAGTCACATCACTTCAAGAGAGGACCACCGAATCAGTCAGCTGAATAAGAAGGCAGGCTCATGGTGGTGGTGGAGGTGAGAATGAAAATGACGGCCATTACGAAGAACGCTGCCCGCTGTGTCTCTCTCTGACACACCAGCATGGAGGACTTGCACCCGACACAAGTGTGTCAGGAAACACTAAAGGGGGTCCTTTATAACGGAACGCCTCGCCGGGACGGCTCTGTTCATCTTTAGTCGGGTCAGCCGGTTTCTTTCTTTTTAGCAGTTCCTGTGTGTGTTTGGGGTTGATGCTTGGCCATGGCTGTTCATGAGCGCCTGGAAAAAGCTGCAGTTCATGACTGGCACAAATGAAGTTCCATCTATCATATAGCGCCTTTCATATCTATAAACCTGTCATATCTATCTATTTTATAGTGCCGTTCCTATCATATTTGTCATAATGTCTTTCCTATATTATATAGTGCCTTTCATATCTATGGCTCTATCTATTAACCATTGTATTTCATATTTATCTATTACAGATCTAGTATATAGTAATTTCATTTCTGTCATAAGGTGTCTTACATATCTATCTATTTCATAGTGCCTTTTATATCTATATATTTATTATAGTGTCTGTCATATCTATTATATAGTGCCTTTCATGTCTATCAATCATATATTGCACTTGAGATATATTAGTAATTTTCATATCATCATATAATGTCTTTCCTGTCTGTTATGCAGCGCCATTAGTTTCTATCAATCATATTCTGTATTTCAGATCTATCATATAATGCCTTTAATCTTTATCTACAGTATGCATCTATGATATGGAGTCATCATATGTGGTGTCTAGAAGGTATGTAGTGACAGATCTGTCTGTCTGTTACATTGTGCCTGTATCTATCTATCATATAGTGCCTTTCATATCTATCTATCTATCTATCTATCTATCTATCTATGTGTTATATAGTGCCTTTCATATCTCTCTCTCTCTCTCTCTATATATATATATATATCATTTATATAATGCCTTTTATCTATCTATCTATCATATAGTGCCTTTCATATCTATCTATCTATCTGTTATATAGTACCTTTCATATCTATCTATCGATCTATCGGTTATATAGTGCCTTTCACATCTGCCTACACGTTGCTGTATAGACACAGTAAAATTTCCAGACATCTTCATTCCCCTTCGGCTTTCTTTCTTTCTTTCTTTTTCTTTCTTTCTTTCTGCCCGATGAGCCTCCCGATGCGGCTCTAACTCTCTCCCACGCTGCCCACCTTCCGTTCCCCGCACAGAAGACCCCCGCACTGACACCTCCTCGGCATTTCGACCACAAGACCCGCCGTGCACACGCACACGCACGCGCCCGTTTCGCCCCCGATGTACTTGTTACATTTCCTGTCACTGGACCGGGGGGTGGGGGCGTTGCTTCGGTCGGCATCGCGGTCGAACAACGAAACGAGAGTCGTTGCTTTTATTAAAACGACGGAATCAATTTAGATATGAGATGTGTCACAGACACGAGAGGCCTGATCGGTTTGTGCCGTGGGTGGCTCGTCAGGCAGGGGTGAGTGGGCTGGAGAAACCTTCGTCCATCCAATAATAATCCCTGTTTTCGGACAATCCATGACTGTCAGTGTTATTGTGGTCTGCACAGCGGGCGGGCGGGGGAGTAATCGTCGGACAGGCTTAGTCGAATTTAGGGGGTGCGGAGCTAATCCAAGCCACATGAGGCGCAAGGCAGGAACCAACCCCGGGCGGGACGTCAGTCCAACACAAGGCTCGCCCACCCACACAGGCACACGGGGGTAAATTCGAATGGCCCGTTAACTTAAAATGCCTGCCCGGAATGGGGGAAGAAAACCACGAAAACAAACGGAGCTCCTACAAAACTCACCGGCAGTGGCGTCGATGAGGCAGCGGTGACTAAAATGAATAAAAAACTGAGCATAGGCCATGTGTGGGGGTCCTAATGAAGGGGGCTCATTGCGATGCTGTCAAAATAACAAATAGGCGCGCATTCACTTGGTCCGTGAAGTTCAGCTTGTGCTCGAATGGCTTCTCCGCCGGGATGCAACTGGGGTCGGGGTCTGTGGCCTTTGATATGGGTGGGTTTGAAGGAAGACCCTATAAGGCGCGTGGGGCTGCTGCTGTCAAAAATGCAATCAATATATTGGAAAAAAAAGATCTACGTTTACAGAACAAATGAGGTGACTTAATGATGATGGGGACGAAACAAGTAAAGGAATCAAGATGGCACTACCCTCGTGTCTACCTACGTACTGCTGCCCCCACTGAAAACGAGCAAGAGGAGCTCAGGAAGTCGCGACACTCCGGAGATTGAAACACCAGTCAATAAACCAGAAGACCTCCAAATTCGGAGAACGATGCATCATTGCGTCCCCTGGGAGCTTACCGTACACCTCCGACGAGAAGCGCTGCCGCAATAATAACTGCGACTGCTTAATGCGGCAGTTCAAGCCGAGCCCGTCGTCCCGGGGCTGCGTCTTCTCTACACGTCTGATAAGAGAAAATGGCACTGCACAATATATGGGGGTCTCGGTAGGGTTATATCATCTCTTGTCTGACTCGGTGAGCGACTCCATATCTGCCATATACTTCTGACGGTAAAGACCCCCGTTATTGTCTACCACCTCAAAAACATCTTCAACCGGCAGAAGAGAAGTTGGTATTGAGGACAGAATTAAGTCGACTATCACTCTTTATCACTCGCACGTAATGGGGTCACCAAGTCCTCCATAATGTTCAGCTCCAGCCATACACAGATTTGAACAGGCAGCAAAAGGATTCATGTAGAGAAGTTTATCGGAAAAACAGAAAGAAAAGAGAAGGGTGTGGGGTGCGTGTCTTTGATTTAGTGCGTTTGTTAGGAGACGGCGAAGGTAATGGAGCGTGAAATCAACGGCACCGGGCAGAGCGCACACGCCGCGTCACTCACGGCACCCTCTTATAGGAAATGCCTATTTGTTATATAGCGCCTTTCACATTTACCAACTGATAGATTTTTATAGTGGCTTTAATATTAATCTATTATATTGCGACTTTCATGTCATTCTACCTCATATTATGTTCCTCATAGAGTGCAGTTAATATTATGCAGGGATTCAACTGAATCTACTTGAGCCATGCTGCCCTGTCGTTATAGTGCCTTTCATATCTACCAATCTGTTATAAAGGGTCATGCATCCTGTATCTTCCATATCGAGCCTTATTCTCTATCACATAATACGGCTAATGTAATGTGCTGGGGTGGTCACATCACTTCAAGAGAGGACCACCGAATCAGTCAGCTGAATAAGAAGGCAGGCTTATGGTGGTGGTGGAGGTGAGAATGAAAATGACGGCCGTTACGAAGAACGCTGCCCGCTGTGTCTCTCTCTGACACACCAGCATGGAGGACTTGCACCCGACACAAGTGTGTCAGGAAACACTAAAGGGGGTCCTTTATAACGGAACGCCTCGCCGGGACGGCTCTGTTCATCTTTAGCCGGGTCAGCCGGTTTCTTTCTTTTTAGCAGTTCCTGTGTGTGTTTGGGGTTGATGCTTGGCCATGACTGTTCATGAGCGCCTGGAAAAAGCTGCAGTTCATGACTGGCACAAATCAAGTTCCATCTATCATATAGCGCCTTTCATATCTATAAACCTGTCATATGGTGTCTTTCATATCTATCTATTTTATAATGCCGTTCATATCATATTTGTCATACTGTCTTTCCCATATTATATATGGATCCGTCTATCTATTAATCAGTGTATTTCATATTTATCTATTACATAGTTCCTTTCATATCAATCTATCTATCTATCTACGTGGTATATAGTGCCTTTCACATCTATCTATCTATTATATAATGCATTTCACATCTATCTATGTGTTATATAGTGCCTTTCACATCTATCTAATATATAGTGCCTTTCAGATCTATCTATCTATCTAATATATAGTGCCTTTCAGATCTATCTATCTATCTCTCTATCTGTCTATCTATTATATAGTGCCTTTCACATCTATCTATTTCTCTATCTATCTTTCTATCTGTTATATAGTGCCTTTCACATCTATCTATCTATTATATAGTGTCTTTCATATCTATCTGTCTGTCTGTCTGTGTTATATAGTGCCTTTCACATCTATCTAATATATAGTGCCTTTCAGATCTATCTATCTCTCTATCTGCCTATGTGTTATATAGTGCGTTTCACATCTATCTATCTATCTATCTATCTATCTATCTATCTATCTATCTGTCTGTCTGTCTGTCTGTCTGTCTGTCTGTGTTATATAGTGCCTTTCACATCTAGCTATCTAATATATAGTGCCTTTCAGATCTATCTATCTCTCTATCTGCCTATGTGTTATATAGTGCGTTTCACATCCATCTATCTGTCTGTCTGTCTGTGTTATATAGTGCCTTTCACATCTGCCTACACATGCTGTCAAATTTCCAGACATCTTCATTAAAAGCTTTCCTTGTTCCAGAGGGGCTTCGTTCCCACTCCCCGCTGCCGCTCCACTCACCTCCTCCTCGGTGCTTTTTAAAGCGGGGGTGTCTCTTTTAGCGTAATTGCGGTAAATGAGTCAGCCTGCAGTCTTCTGATTGGAGCAGAGTGTTGGGGTGGGGGGGGTGCCGGGAGACCCGGGGGGTGGGGGGCGTCAGTCAATTACAGCCTTCCCCAGTTCCATTCACAGATTTATTTGCGCGCTGACCGAGACAGAAAGTCATTCATAAAAAAGTTCATTCATAAAAAGCGCCGCGTGCTCGCTCTCGTGCCCGCGTGCCGCTCGTGCCCGCTGCCCAGCCCTGCCGCTGCCGGCTGCTCCTGCACGCTGAGGTCTTCACGTTCAGTTTGTGCGCTGTGGGCTTTGGGTGAGGACTTTTGCGGACCCTCCGGTGCCAGTCGCCTCATCTGGCCGCCGGCTGCGTGTCTTGTCGTAACTCCGTTACGGTGGACGGAGTCGGCGTGCGCACCTTAGCGGCGGTTACCTGGCCGAGTGTACACGTGCTGCGCCGCGATGCCATGCAGGTGGGTGAGGATTTTGGGTGCCCGGCTCCTGCATTAGTTCCCGCGTTTCGGAGTCCCCGCTGCATTTGTCGGCGGCTCACGGACGGGTCACCTTTGGCTCAGATGAATTTGGACGCCGCTGGCTCGTTTGAGGTCCACACAAATCATCTGGAAGGGAGCGAGCGAGCGAGTGAGTCAGTAAATGGAGGATTATACCGAGACGGCAGCTATCAGGTTTCCTTTTAACTGATCTGTCGAAGTCCAGGAAGCCTATGCAGGGGCATCTGGTTTCATCAGTCCTCATTGTCTCCGGCTATGAGAGAACTTAACGAGCTTAGCCTCAAGGAGCAGTTATTGCATGCAGGACTCTTGGCACAGACGGGCATGCTTCACCGGTCCAAGTACAGCAGGTTCCGAAATGATTCTGTCACCTCCCTGGACGATGGCAGCCAAAACAATCCCACCACACTAAATTCCAAGGCACCTTTTTCTGCTTCCTCCTCCTCCTCCTCCTCTTCCTCCTTCCCTTCATCCATGACTGACTCTCCAGCTGAAGAAACTTCCCCGACCTTCTCGGATGAAGGATCCAATGCTTTTTGTGCTTTTATTCCCAAAATGGCCAACATCAAACTCTCTAACCCGGCTGGGCTTCTTGGCCTCAAAGGATTTGCTCTGCCCAGCAAGGAAGTGCCAAGGCTAAAACTGGCAGACAGTGATGCATCTCCAAGGACCCCTGCCAACTCAGGGATCAGTCTAACCAGGTGCCCTTTCGACTCCTCCAGGCACCAACAGGACATCTTTGGGAATGCCGACCTAAGAGGCCCGAGGGGGTCAAGCCGGTGGAACGTCTGCCCCCCTACTTCAGAACTGGCACCCCTAAATCAGGCGGTGGAGAGCGTGGCAGAGCAGAGCAGCCTGGACAGCTTGGAGACCGGCATGACCTACTATGTTAAGGTAAGGGGGTCTTTGTCTTGTACCGAGGCTTGGCACGCAGCTGGGTGAGTGGGGGGGCTGCAGCTTCTGGGCAACAGGCGTACAAACAAGCGTACAAACTTGATGAGGAAGGTGAAGATGACCACCAAAGAAATGAACGCTCCTCTGAATTAGCACGTGTAAGTAAGAATGTCACTGTACAAGGGACAATGAGGACCCAGTACGCCCTTCAAACAGCACAGACTCATTCAAGTCCTCACAGCGCAATGCATCTGACACTGTAAACGCGATATAGCGCCTTACCTAGTGAATGCCAGTTCAACAAAGTGTATGAATTATCACAAGTGGAGAAGAGGCAGCTGTAGGGAGATGCATGCCATCGAAGAGGGCAACCAGGGCCCAAATTTGAATCTGTGATTGTTATATAGCACCTTTCAGAGTTCTAGCACCCCTTTACGTACAGTTACAGTATGGCGGCACTCTGGTAGTAAAGAGACCAGGGTGTGTGTGTGTGTGTGTCTGGGGGGCTCCCCACCCTAACTTCTTGTGTCCACCGGGCTTTCCTCCCACATTCCAAAGCTAAACTGGCACCCGATGTGTGTGTCTGAGTGAGTGTGTGTGTGTTCACCCTGAGATGGACTGGTGCCCTGCCAGGGTGGTATTCCTGCCTTGTACCCTGTAAGTGTTGGGATGGGCTCCAGCTGCCCCCCGACCCTGCTGGGAATACGGATGGCTTGACATATACAGTATAGTATACATACACATAAATATAAATACATAAATACACACACACACACACACACACACTTCATATAGCAGTAAACAGCCAAGGCACTCAGTGCTGTCCAAGGAAATCTGTAGAGTGAGTTAAGAAAAGAAAGCAAAGGTTTGTGTGTTTTGTAAACGGTGACCCCGTTGTCATTGCTAGCTGTCCCACCCGTCATCCACACCGCCTCTCCGCTCTCGTGAGTCGCATATTTTCTCATTTTGGGTCCGACTGGATTCCAGAATTACGGTAACTCCTTGCTGGGTTGTAACTGTGAATGCTGTCATGTCCGGCTCGTCCTCAAGGTGGACAGTTCATCGTATTTAAATAATGAAGAAAATCCAACAAAGCAGGAGTTAAACAACAACCCTTTGAGCCCCCTTTGTGTCGAGCTGCACCTCCACCCTCGGTCAGGCCTCACCCAACACCCCCCTGTAAAAGCACATGACACTCCGATTTATATGACAGTAGACAGGAGCAGCAGATGGCATTGCCCGGCAAGTCATGTTAAGCTCTGCTGTCATTTTGGCTGCTGGCTTGGCTTCAGTCTGTTTGGATGGTTCACTTACCCTGAGCCAGCAGGTGGCACTGGTGTGCAGACTGTAGCAAAAAAAACAAAACCCACTGGGACCCCCAGGGTCAACATTTTGGGTTGCAAAGCAGCTTGTCTTGTCCGTATGGTCCGAGAAAGCAACTATGCATAATTTGGTCCAGAAGGGTCAAAGGGTGTAGGATTGAATAGGAGACAGACAGACAGACAGACAGACAGACAGATATTTTATATATATATATACCTATTCATAGCATTTGTACTCTGAGTCCCGTTCTTATTGTATGGGTGTCACAGGCCCTCTCAGTTGCGAGAAACAGATAATAGAATGTTACATAGTTTACTATCAAATAATGCAAAGAGTATGTGATGCGTGTTTCGCCCTTATTTGGGCTCATCAGGCGTACAAACTCCATTGCACCCCTAAAGGGGATCGAACCTCGGATGTCACCGTCAGACGTGAAGCCTCTTTATGCTGCGCCATGGCGTGTGGTTCGTTTATTTGACAACCTGGAGATTGGAGTAATTACGTTCATAGCATTCGTAGTCTGAGTCCCGATCTGATATACATATATATACCGTGTGTGTGTGTGTGTGTGTGTGTATATATATATATATATATATATATATATATATATATATATATATATTGTGAAAGCTGGCCCAGACACAGACAGACGGACATCGTTTCTTGCACCCAACACATGTTTATTTACAATAATTATATTTACAGTTCAGTGCACTTCCCAGTGCCTCCAGCACCGATCCTCCAAAGTCCAGACCTCACAGTCCAATTGCCTTTCTCCTGGCCACCTCCAGTCCTCTCTCCAGCTCCGTCCTTCTTCCACCCGACTTTCGCTACTGAATGAAGGGAGGCGGCCCCTTATATAGGAACCCGGATGGGCTCCAGCTGCTTCCCAGCATTCCTCCGCAGACACGCCCCAGTGTGGCGGAAGTGCCGGCTGCGCACCCGGAAGCCCTTTGGGTGTCCCTGCTCCTCTTCCCCCCCCCAGCACTTCCTGGTGTGGCGGAAGTGCTGAGGTCCAGGGTTGTTCAGGCACCGGGGCGCCGCCTGGCGGTGGCCATGGGCCCCTACAGGGTTGGGCTTCCAAGCCCTCTACCCGTGTCCCCCAATATAACCAGGGCGGTCGCCCCCTTGCGGTCTGGAGGAGGTACAAGCCCTCCTCTGGTCGTCCTGGGCGTCCCGGCTGGGCTCCACCCCCAGCCGGATGCCACAATATACAGTATATATATATATATAGTGTGATGGGTGGCTGGGTCCCATGCCCGGCCGGGACGCCCCTGCTGCATATGTTCCGGGGGAGCAGCCATGGGCTCCTCATTACCTCCCCCAGGACGCTTAGTGGCAGCCTCCCTGGTTGACGATGGTGCCTCAGTTTCCCGCAGGGTTCCATGGGAGATGGAGTTCTCCTCAACCCTGTGGGGATCTGGGGCGGACGCCAGGGGGTGCTCCATGGATCCCGGAGCCAACCTGGACACCTCTACAGCCCTGCCCGGAAGTGCAATTAACAACAGGTGATCATGTACCTGGAGCACTTCCGGGTGGGCTATAAAAAGGGCCAGCATCCACCACTCAGGAGCCAGAATCGGGAGGAAGAGGACGAGGTTGCCTGGGAGGAGTGGTGGTGCCAGAGGAAGGATTGAATTGTGTTGTGGTGTTGGGTTTAAGTGCTTTGGGATTGTGTTGTGGCTGGGGGGGGTGGGGGGGTGTTCATGGGGAAGACGTGCCCAACAGCTGAAAAAAAATAAAAGTCTTTATGCTTTTACACGTGCCTCAGTCTGAGTCTGTGCCGGGTCGGGCGCTATACAGTGTCCATTTTACAATATATATATATATATTTTGAAGCAAAGGTCTGTGAAACGGTTTGCATATTTGCAGCTGGAGATCCAGAAAGGGAGAAAGACGTCGAAAAAGCCGTTTTTCTGTGGTTCAGTGACGCTCGTTCAAGAAACATTCCTATTAATGTGGCACTCATTCAAGAAAATGTGAGGTTTGTAAACTCTCTTGGGACCTCCGTCAACTAGACAGCACCCCGAAGTGCGATCTGTACGGGGCAGCAGCAGACTCACAGCTATGCTGCGTCTCTCAGCCAAAGTAAACAGAAAAGATCTTGATGGGTGATGCGAGGTTAGGAGCATTACGTACATTGTAAGTGCAGAGAACAGGATTACGTGGTCACTGACCTGGCCGAGACCCTGCCTGACTGCTGTCTGTGTATAGCTGAGTGGCAGATCCCGCTACAATAAATAACCGGTCCGTTCCTGTTTCACGCTGAGTAAAGCTGGTGTTGCTAAAGTACTGAGACTAAGCCTCGTGTATCTTATAGCGCGACTCCCATCTTTTAGGATTTGCTTCTGCGTCGCTTCACTGCACCGCTGTGAGCCTGCTGTTTCCCTGCCCCACCAACGGACAAACAATCTTCCACAGACGCTGCAATCGCGTTTCGGGACGCACTTCGGCATGTCGTCCCGTTTTTGGGGTCTCAAAAGAGTTCAGAAACCTAACAATATGAAGAAGAAGAAAAGGATGATTCAGCTCATGATTGATGACTGTGCTGCACACAACATGCTTCCACATTTAGATAATGTTCACGTTCAATTCCTCCCACCCAATTGCACAGCAGCGCTTCAGCCATTGGATTTGGGCATCATTCGCACCCTGAAAGTGTATTATGGCAAGGAAATGTGGAGAAAAATTCTCATCAGCATAACTTGTAGGCAGGAGGAGATTAAAATTAATGTGAAAGAAGCTACTGAAATGATTGCAAACGCCTGGACACAAGTTAAAGAAAGCATTATAGTGACAAATACAGAACCTCATTACAACAAAATATTTTTTAGGTCCCTGGGAGTTTGTTGTAACAGAATTTCACCAGTATATATACTGTGTATGTGTGTGTATCTAATATATAAATCAGGACGAGCTGATTTGTTCTAGTCTAAACTAGTTTGGTCTCCAATCACGTTTTCCCAGGCCAAGTTGATTCATCCTGTTGCGCTTCACACAGACTGGCTCATTCCAGTCTAAACTAGTTTGTCCTAAAATCATGTGACAATATACAGTATATATTACAAGCCAAACTTGATTTTAGGATAAACTAGTGTAGCCCAGGCCAAACTACTTTGTCTGCAGTACGACAGGATGAATGCTGCCCTTTTAGAG
>JANRMT010062827.1:12695973-12743169 GCA_026402145.1 Polypterus bichir lapradei
GCCCATCACTGCCCTCCACCCTATTTAAGGGAGGGCCTCCCATGATTCCTGGCAGTTAGTGTTTTGGCGAGTTACTCTGCTTTTGCTTTGCTTTGTGTTTTCCGTATTTTTCCACCCTGTACTTTGTTTTGACTTTGCCTCTTTGGATTCTCATACTGGGACTGTGTAACTGATTTTTTTGTTTTTTTGAACCTCTGCTCCGTCTTGACTCTTTGATTTTTTTTTTTTGGATCCTGCATTAGGACTCTGTTTGCTGTGTTTACTCTTACCTTTCAGGCGACTCTATGCTCTAATTTCGTTGTGTTACACAATGACAATAAAGTGCTTGAACTTGAACTTGTGCCCGCACAGGCCTTTGTGATAATAATCCTTTTATGTTTGTCAAGATTTGTCTCGGCTCTTTGGGATTCTAGTCGGGGTATTTTCACGGTGCTTTCCCCCTCTAGTGGGCAACACTGGAAGTGTTTTTGCAGCTGTGCTTTTTCAACTCCGCCACTTCATGAGAGACTTTCTGCTCACAGGGGATGTCAAACTTGGCGACAGCACTTGCTGATCCCGCTGCCTGAGGATGCCAGTTTACAGGACCAGTGTCGTAACTGGGCGATTCTGTGACGACTTTCCAGCAGAGCTTCACATTTTCAAGATGTTGTGAGCCCAGCAGTTTCTCTGACAGCTAATAACGAGTTGTCTGGCAGCAGAGGTGGTCAATTGATTAGGTGACAGAGGCGGCGGTCTAGGGTGGCATTTATGAGAGTTAAGGGGTTCATGTGATGGACACCGAGGGGGCTCATATGAAACCCAAGGAGCACATGCTCCAAGATCTTTCTGGACACGGAGGGCCGGACAGCCGGGGGGACCCCTCCCCTCCATCGTTCGCCTAGGGCTCTATATGGACTTCAGTTGGCTGGCAGTGCCTGACACAGCCAGTTTTCACAGGTATAGCAAGTTTAGTCCCAGCCTCGGTCAGTTGTGGCATTTAAAACACAAGACATCACACACATGAGCGTCCCTTCTGTTTGCGATTCCAAAAACACTCACGTTTCTTGTTCCTCGTCTCCGTATTCTAAAGCATTGTTGTTCCAGCTGAGTGCTCATTGGTTGTCAGCAGTCACATGCACACACAGAGCCCGCCCCCAAACTAGTTCGATTTTTTTTGGTCGGACTGAGTTACTGGGGATGTCAGACTACACGACCTCCTCAGACTCGCTAAGGCGAAGTTAATGAAATCAGAGCCTGAAAATCAATGGAAAAAGTTGTGAGATTTGACAAGGCCTTTGGTTGACCATCTCAGAAGATAATAACAGAAGTAGTGTGTTACAGCCTTACTGGACCTGCACACTTTGGTGGGGGGGGGGGTCTTTCCACATGAAGTGAGGATCAGTTCTACTCATCAGACGTTCAGACGTGGAAGGAGAATTTTACTAATTAAAAGAACCGCACAGCCTCTCCAGTCCATCACAGATAAACTGAGGGTCGGCCATCTAGTGCAAGGCCTTTCCTAGGGGACACAGGAGAAACGTCAGATGGACACAAGGAGAACATGGAAACTTCACACAGAAAGAATGAAGCAGGGTCCTCGGAGGGATCCAGATTCCTTACCATCTACTCCACACAAAAGATGGCCTTTTAAAACCAACTCTTTCCTTTATTCCATCCATCCATTATCCTAACTACAGGGTCATGGGGGGTCTGCTGGAGCCAATCCCAGCCAACACAGGGGGCAAGACAGGAAACAAACCCCGGGCAGGGCGCCAGCCCACTGCAGGGCACACACACACACCCAGCACACACAATGCATGTCTTTGGACTGTGGGAGGAAACCCACGCAGACACGGGGAGAACCCGGGAAGCAAAACCGTGTCTCCTAACTGCGAGGCAGCAACGCCACCCACTGCGCCACCGTGCCGTCCTCCTTCCCTTATTCCTTTTTGGAATTACACCATCTCATGAAAGGTCATTAAGGTCCAGAGTTTATCCTGGCAGCATGAGGCACAAGGCAAGAAAACCTTGAAGGGGCATCAGTCCATTGGGTGGGGGAAACACAATGATGTACCCTCATTCATGCCAAACTTAATAAAGAAAGTCCCATCAACTGCAAATCACTTCTTTGGAACATTTGGGGGTGTAGGGATCCTAGACAAAATGAACACAAACACAGGAAGAAGGGACTGTGGCTAGGACACCAATGCTACCACAAAAAAAGGATGGGCATTTTACCGTCTTCGTTTTATATAGTGCCTTTCTGTTGTGATTATCACCTCAAAGTGCACTTCAACTACACGGCACGACTGTTGATGCAGGCTGTTGTTAATAAAAAAATTCATAAAGGGTCTTGGCCTCCCGAAGGCAATCCCTGTATAATATAAATGCCGTGGTGACGTTATTATGAGCCTGGTCCCGCTGAATAGGTCGAGTCGGCCCCAAGATGAGGGCGGAGTGGTGGCTCTGAGGCTAAGGATCTGCGCTGGTAATCAGAAGGTTGCCGGTTCGAATCCCCGTCACTGCCAAAAGAGATCCTACTCTGCTGGGCTCTTGAGCAAGGCCCTTAACCTTCAATTGCTCCAGGGGCGCTGTACAATGGCTGACCCTGTGCTCTGACCCCAAGGGGTATGCGAAAAGATGCATTTCACTGCATGTTGTCCTGTTTAACTATGTATGTGACAAATAAATAAAAGAATTATTATTATAAAAGAATTAAGATGGTGTGGGGTTTGTTTAAGATGGTTTCTGGGAGGAAGAGGCGGATATGGATGGGTTGACCCCCGTAAGTGACGTCACAGATGACGTCAGCAGAGGGGAAGTAAGAAGAAGAGACACCGTTATTGCTTGGTGGCCCGAGGTGATGTTGTCATCACGTAAGCCGGTAAGTTGTTCCCCCAAGCACACGCGTGTGACGCTGTTTACAGTTAGATAGCCAGTAGGTTAAGTCATTATGTGACTTCTAGTCGGAGGGGGGGGAGTGGCGGGGTGTCAAACTTGAAGACTGCCAATGCCGATCTCGTCATTCAAAGATGCCACGCAACTTTTTCTGGCCATTTTCAGTCACTGACTTCATTTACGTAACCTTAGTGAGTCAGAGTCAGTCGGTGTGACCTCTAAGTGACAAATTATCATGTAGGGTGACATCTCTAGTGACTCATCCTCATCAGTCTGTGACTCGGCAGGTTAAGTTAAGTTAGGGGATGTGGGGGGCTCTGTGTGTGCAAGAGCGCTGACAACTACTGAGTGCTTATCTGGGGAATACAATGCATGGGATGCAGTGGCAGGGAATAAAAAAAACGGGTGGACCTTGGAAGCAGACGAGTGGGTCGTCTGTCTGATGGCTCGCCTTTAGTGGACCACAACAGAATGGAATAAAGACAACGAGGGGCGAGATTGCGTCTAAACTCGCCGTGCCTGGAAGGCATTTGTATAACGTCAGTGTAGACGTGCAGCACTCCTGAAACAAGGGGGCAGCTTGCAATACTTTGGAAATCTGAAACTGCGATCCACTGACAAAGGGAAATCGTGTCTGGAGGGGCGTGCAGATTTATTAAAGATCAAAAACTGACGTCTCTCGTTCCTAGAAATACTTTGCTGTGGCCCTCCGGATTGCGCTCAGGTCCGTCCTGTTTGCTTTAATTCTCCTTGAGGTGTGTCCAGAACTTGGCTGGAGTCCACCTGCGGCCACCTCAATTGACTGGCCGTCATTTAGAAAGGCCCAAGTGCCCCTGGGTACAGAAGGTCCAACAATTCACACTGCAAGTCAGGACAGAAACCAACCAAGGAGTTAGTTGTAGACCCCCGTGATCAGATTGTGGCAGAGGGATGAAACCCACCATTGCTAGACCTTTGAGTGTTCCCGGGAGCAAACTGGGCTGAAGAATTGTGAAATGGAAGACGGACTGAAGCACCAGGACTTTTCCTAGAGATAGCAAGCTAGGGTATGATCGGGGAGATGACCACAAATGCAATGGTCACTCTAACTGAGCTTCAGAAGCCCTCTGCTGAGATGGGAGAACCTGTTGGAAGGTTACAGGACTCTGAGAGTATGAAGAAAAAGAGACAAAAATTTAACTCTTTGGATAGAACTCCATGCTCATCACCTGCCTAATACTATCTCTACAGTGAAGCATGGTGGTGGTAGCATCATGGCAGGAGGCTGCTTCTCAGCAGCAGGGAGACTGGTCAGAATTGAGAGAAGGGTGAATGCCAGCAGAAACAGGGAGGTCCATGAAGGTCACCTGCTCCACAGCACACACTAACTCAGACTATCTATCTATCTATCTATCGGTGCCTTTCATATCTATCTATCTATCTATCGGTGCCTTTCACATCTATCTATCTATCTATTATATAGTGCCTTTCATATCTATCTATCTATCTATTATATAGTGCCTTTCATATCTATCTATTATATAGTGTCTTTCATATCTATCTATCTATCTATCTATCTATTATATAGTGCCTTTCATATCTATCTATTATATAGTGCCTTTCCTATCTATCTATCTATCTATCGGTGCCTTTCACATCTATCTATCTATCTATTATATAATGCCTTTCATATCTATCTATTATATAGTGCATTTCATATCTATCTATCTATTTATCTATCTCTCAGTGCCTTTCACATCTATCTATTTATCTATTAGATAGATAGATATGAAAGGCACTATATAATAGATAGATATAAAAGGCACTATATATCTATCTATCTATCTCTCGGTGCCTTTTATATCTATCTATCAGTGCCTTTCATATCTATCTATCTATCTATCGGTGCCTTTCATATCTATCTATCTATCATATAGTGCCTTTCATATCTATCTATTTATCTATTATATAGTGCCTTTCATATCTATCTATCTATAGATAAATAGATAGATGTGAAAGGCACCGAGAGATAGATAAATAGATAGATAGATATGAAAGGCACTATATAATAGATAGATATGAAAGGCACTATATAAATAGATAGATATGAAAGGCACTATATAATAGATAGATAGATAGATATGAAAGACACTATATAATAGATAGATGTGAAAGGCACCGAGAGATAGATAAATAGATAGATAGATATGAAAGGCACTGTATAATAGATAGATAGATATAAAAGGCACCAAGAGATAGATAGATAGATAGATAGATATGAAAGACACTATATAATAGATTGATATGAAAGGCACTATATGATAGATAGATAGATAGATATGAAAGGCACTCTATAATAGATAGATAGATAGATATGAAAGGCACTATATATCTATCTATCTATCTATCTATCATAGAGTGCCTTTCCTATCTATCTATCTATCTATCTATCTATCTATCTATCTATCTATCTATCTATCTATCGGTGCCTTTCATATCTATCTATCTATCTATCTATCTATCTATCTATCTATCGGTGCCTTTCATATCTATCTATCTATCTATCTATCTATCTATCTATCTATCTATCTATCGGTGCCTTTCATATCTATCTATCTATCTATCTATGTAACATAGCAGCTTTCCTATTTATCTATCAATGTATCACACAGTGCATTTTATTTATGTTTATCTAAGTATTACGCAGTGCCTTTTATTGATCTCACTCCCTGTTATATGGTGTCGTTTATGTATTTCTCTATGTTATATAGTGCCTTTATCTACCCATCTAATTTTTAGCTCAATTTATCCATTTATCTAACATTTCACCAGTTTCATGTGTATCCGCATTTCTAATATTTACGTTCTTTGTCGGTGTGATAACGGAGTATCTTCATATCTAATAATCGACCCATATATGAATGCGTCTTTGGAGAATATTTACTCCTCTTTTGATGTCTGATATTTATCACCTACAGTGTCTTCAGAAAGTATTTCAATCCGTTCACTTTTTCACATTTTGTTACGTTGCTGCTATGTGCTGAACTGATTTATATTCATTTTTTTCCCACTTTAAGCTATACACAGCACCCCAAAATGACAAATAGGGCACTTGAAGGCTCACTCTTTTGAAAGAACAAAGGCAAATTTAGGTAAATATGCTATAAACAGTCATCTGGCAAGCAGAAGAAACCCATCCTTATACCCTTGGAGGGTTGGTTTCCGCCGGTGCCGGCTGTTAAATTGGATATTTCCTGTACAGAGTCCAAGCAGACAATGGTAGAGGGGTCATGTGGTCTAAAGCACTCTGCTCAGGCTCCACACTCCAAGCCGGTGAGACGTGTATACCTGTCACTGCCAGCGCATTCTGCTTACTAAACTGAAGAGTCTTCTCTAAGTTGTCAACAGCAGCCATCTTCATTACATTTTCATCCACAAGTGTAGCCCAAAGTCTTCTTACAAACATAAAAAAAAATTAAAGCAGCACATGAGGTAAAAATGAAAGAATCCTATGTTTATAAGTCTCTAATGGATAAAATGTTAAAGGGTTCAGATCCAATTTGATGACTTGTGCTGTACGGTTTGATGGTCAGGGAGGAGCACAAAACATAAATTTCATGTGATGCTGGAGAAAAAAACCTCACCAAGGCCAAAACTGTGCCCAGTGCCACGTCGGCTTTGTACAGTGTGATACGCAGCCCAATTCTAATGACCGCTCAGGTGTTAAATGTATGACATATTAAAACAGAATGACAGTTCCGCTTAAGTTTAAGAAAGACTTTCTAATCAGCATTAAATTATTAATGAAGTGTGCACCTCCATGTTACTATTTTAATGTAACTGAGGGCACTCGGCTCTTTTCATCTCCTCTTGGAAATGCCTGCTGCATATTTTTATGGGTGCTATTACTGATTTAGCATAGAAATGTAAATACAAAAATCACGAAATGCACCGTGTTTCTGTTAGTGTGTGTTAGCATAGCTTTCAAAGTTTTCAAAACTGGAGTCTGTTACACAGGATATGGCAGATTATTTAAAAGAAAAGAAACAGTCGCTTAGTCTGTGCTCCTCAGTAACCCACAATGAGTCATCTGCACTTATAGGAATACTCAAGTCCTGCGGCTCCGGATCAGAATCGCATTCAAAAAATTACAAGAGACAGGAGCAGATTCAAATCTGAGCACAAATCGCTCAGTCTGGACCTCGGCACTGGTCATAAATTGACTAATCAGTGACCAGTTAGTGGCTCCACTGCCAGCTGACTAATGCTATACTAAGGGAATTCAAAATGTTAATTATACTGCTCGTAGTCAAATGTTCACTAAATGCAGAAAAAATAAAAAATAGCTTAGTCTAATCCCTCCAAAAAAGACCATCGACAGCATCTCTGTCTGTCTGTTTTCAGCCTTGTGACTGCTGGGACAGTAGAGACACGACGAGCTCTTTACTGCACCTGTCACAGCAGCAGGATCTCAGGGTTCAGGGTTGTGGGGGGCTAAAGTTGAACCCAGCAGCATATAGAAGGAAACCAAAATGCTTAAAGAACATGCAAACTCCACACAGGCAGTCACTGGGAGTGGCATCTCCAACTTAGAAGGAGGTAGCCAGCCCTGGAGTAATTTATATATATATATATATAGAAATATACCATGTCATTGTCCAAGTCCACTTAATTCTAAGCAGGCCCTGTTGTGGCACCCATCCCAGAAAGCACAGGGTGCAAGGCATGAACAACACCTGGACAGGACACCAGTCCATCCATGGTGAACACACACACGGGACAATATCTATCTATTATACAGTGAAGTTCACATCTATCTATCACATAGTGCCTTATATATCTCTATCTGTCTATCTATCTATTATATAGTGCCTTTCATATCTCTATCTATTGTAAGAAAGACGCTATATTGTGCTCGACCCGACACAGATTGGACACGGGAGGCACGTATAAAATACAAAGACTTTTTATTTTTCTTCACCTGTGGGGCACGTCTTCCCCGTGAACCCCACAGGCACAACACAGTCCCAAGCACTACCACCACTCATCCCAGGCAACCTTGTCCTCCTCCATTTGACTCTGGCTGCTGAGTGGTGGCTGCCGGCTCTTTTTATTGGGTACCCGGAAGTGCTCCAGGTGCTTGACTGCTGACATCTGGCTCCACTTCTGGGTGTGGCGAAATCAGTGCCCAAAAGGGGCCAGCAGCTCCTGCTGCAGCACCCCATGGCAGTGCCTGCGGAACCCAACAGGGCTGTGGAGAACTCCATCCCTCATGGAGCCCTGCGGGAGGCTGAGGCACTGCTCCAACCCAGGGGGGCGGCCATCCAGCGTCCAGGGGCAGGTATTGCACTGTCCAAGGCTGCTCCCTCTGAATATATAGTGAAGGGACGTCCCAGCCGGGCATGGGACCCAGCCATCCGCCACACTATCTATCATATAGTACCTTTCATATCATCTATTTATCTATCTATATAGTGCCTTTCATATCTATCATATAGTACCTTTAATCTATGTATCTATATAGTGTCTTTCATATTATCTATCTATCTATATAGTGCCTTTCATATTATCTATCTATTATATAGTGCCTTTCATATCTATCTAATATATAGTGCCTTTCACATCTATCTGTCTATCTATCTATCTATTATATAGTACCTTTTATCTATCTATCTCTCTATCTATCATATAGTACCTTTCATCTATCTGTCTATATAGTGCCTTTCATATTATCTATCTATCTATTATATAGTGCCTTTCATATCTATCTATCTAATATATAGTGCCTTTCACATTTATCTGTCTATCTATCTATTATATAGTACCTTTTATCTATCTATCTCTCTATCTATCATTTAGTACCTTTCATCTACCTATCTATCATATAGTGCCTTTCATATCTATCTATCTATCTATCTGTCTATATAGTGCCTTTCATATCTATCTATCTGTTATATCACTATATATCTGCACTCCATAAGTCTAAGTGGCAGCCCTCCCACTGTCTAACCTCTTAAGGGGTCAGTTGCTCCTTAATGTCCCAGTCAGAGACTGTGTGGTCCTCTATAAGCCTTGTGGTCTTCCTGGTGCATCGACCACCCAAGTCTCTAGCAGGTGTGCTGTGCATCATCCCTACCAGTACCTGCTACTCTTTTCTGCTTGGGCCTTGCTGGGCTTTGCCCCCTGCCATTCGCCACTCTTTCCTGCCGGCAGCCCTCATTATTGTAAATATATTTCCTAGTATGAATACATTAAAATGATATAAAAACTTTTTAAAGGTAATCAGATTCTATATGTATAAAACAAACAAATGCACAAATGAAATATATCTTCATATGTGGCAGCACTACAGATCAAGAACTAAAAAGTCTAATTTATTGACATATCAATTTGCTTTCTGTGAGCTGAAGATGCACGAAGGTTGTTACTCATTCTGGTATGATCTCAGAATATGAGTCACGACTCTTCTGAATGCTGCATCTCATCAAGGTTACAACAGCGGTAGAAATGCTGCATTCCTCCAGTCAAGCAATGTAGGTGGTTTAACTCCTTGCAAACTGCATTTTATAGAGAGTGGCTAATTAGAGCAAAGAAGAAAGAAAAAAAGAAATCAGCTCTCCGAGTTCATTGAGTTAACTTACAGTCACAGACTGTATTTGAGAATTTCAAGAGCAAGAGGCAATTTTTTTCATGCCAAAATAGTCATAGTGTGGACCAGCTGGATGGAAAAAGTGCCAGGGAACTAACAACAGCTTTAAATTTCTACCATACAAGCTGCCACCGCCGTGATTCACCTGAAGGCTGCAGCAACTGCTTGATCCAAGCCTGAGAGCTTCTGTTATTTTGTAAGAATGTTGGTACCAGGAGTCAGTCTGGCAGAGATTGCAAGAATTTATTTGATTTTATTTTCATTTGTCATATAACATGTACTGTTTTTTATACCTGTTTTGGTTGGATGAGTTTATTGTTTCAAAATGGATGACTGTATTGTTATGTGACCTTATGTGGGGGCAGATTTTAAGTAAATAGACCAGACAGTCTGTGTTCATCTTCAAAGGGGAATGAGAGGAATGAAGCAAAACTGTTTCTTAAATCTTATTTCAAGTATGTTGTCATCGTGTTAACTACGCAAGGCACTATATTACTGAATAAGGTTTAGAGTGCCCTGCAGTGGGCTGGCGCCCTGCCCGGGGTTTGTTTCCTGCCTTGTGCCCTGTGTTGGCTGGGATTGGCTCCAGCAGACCCCCGTGACTCTGTGGTTAGGATATAGTGGGTTGGATAATGGATGGATGGATGAAGGTTTAGAGTCCTTGCCTGTGTGGGCTTTCCAAATTCTCTCCTTGTTTGTGTGGCTGTTTCTCTAAAATATTTGCAGTTTCCTCCCAAATCCCATTAACACAAGAGTTCAGTTCAATGGAGACAGTAAACTGGCCCTGTGTCCTGAGTGTAGAAGTGCGTGGAAGAGTGGGAGCAGTAATAGACAGATGGCGTGGCCAAACAGCAAGTGCCGCTCAGAATCAAATGAGAAATATCTTTGAGTGCCTTTAGACAACAAACTTACTTAACAGACGTATGTCAAGAATCACCACTGGGGCTAATCTACACTTACAGCAATACACCGTTAGAGTGTAATCGATCAGGGTGACAGCTCTCTTATCATTAGCCCAGTCAGAGGTCTTGGGTGTGTTTGAGGGAATTATTATTATTATCATTTGTTCTAATATTTTTGAGCTCCTCTTGGGACAACTAAAGTTACTATCTATCTATCTACCTATCATAGCAGCTTTCCTATTTATCTATCAATGTATCACACAGTGCATCTTATTTATATGTTTATCTATCTATTATGTAGTGCCTTTTTTCTATCTAGCCACCTAGATATATTTTGTATTGAGTACATTATTATAATTATTACAGACATTAATATGATTAATTTTATAATGAATGAATAATTATACTTACCCAACAATTTTCTAAATCAGTTATTTCCTGTTCAGGGCTCCAGGTAGCCATTGCCTATCAGGTCAGGTCAGGTTGGGGAGCAGGCACTGGTACAGCACATTGCCGCACCAACCACATGACGAAACAGATCTTGGCAAAAAGGCAGACATGCAGTCCGGTCCCCAAAACAAAATGGCCATCCATCTGCCGCAGCCAGGTGTTACGTGGGCGTCCCCTTGGCCTGGTCCAGAGCCGGATCAGCCTCAGGGAATGGCGCCACATGGCTGTGGTGCTGTAGCTGATGCTCCCTCACAATGCAGGTCATGTGCCTCACTCGGGACTCTGTGAACAACACAAAGTCAAACCAGCGGGACCCAAGGACTCTCTGAAGAGACACACAACTGAAGGAGTCCAGTCTTCATCTCAGGTCACTGGATAGCGTCCATTTCTCACAACCATATAGCAAAATACGAAGCACCAGGACTCGTCCTTTTGCAGAGATATAGGATAAGATATCATCATCATCATCACAATAATAATAAGGTATATTGCCTATGCTAGTAGTAATAGGCATGAACTGTAGAACTGCACAAGGTCCATCCATTTATTTACTGAAGCCACCAAAACCGATTCTGGAGTCACTGGAAGCCTAATTCTAAATTGGGGCAAAGCAAAAACTTTCTACTCATCAATCCCAGGCACACTTACACTGAGTGAACTTAGTTAACCTAAGAAGAACATCTTTGGGGGTACTTGAAGAAAATGCAGACACAGGAAGAGCCTAGAGCTGTGAGGTGGCCATGCCTGCTGCTGTGCCACTTACTGTATTGCCCAGAATATAAAAAAAAAAGGTAGAACACAGCCAGCCTCACAGCATGCCAGGTAGTTTGAAGTGGCAATGCTGTCCCACACGTCTTCATGCTACCTCTTACGTGGACAGGAGGGCACAGTTATAAAAATACACATGGCCATCATATAAGCGCAGGCAGGTTAATGACAGTCGCACTGTAAGTGACAGATGACATTTCCTTAACCGCTGAGCCACATAGATGAGGAGATTAAAACACTAAACACAGCTGCTGTCTTCTTGTGCTACAAATGTCATAGAAGCATAGCTTTCTGTTTCTAAAGTCCAAAACCAAATCATTTTAAACTAAATTAACTGTTTAAGAAGTAAATGAATGTATTTTTTTCCTTACAACAATAACATTCATGCAGAGATAACTTGTTCACAAACAGCTGTTCTCTTTCTCTTTTTTAGTATGTCGGCTGCTTGGAGGTGTTACAGTCCATGAGGATGCTTGATTTTAGCACAAGAACACAAGTCACAAGGTATTTTTGCGATCTTTTATTCTTAAGAAACACAAAATGCATCTGCTTTCCAAGTGCCTTCAGTGATATGTGTAGTAGTTTTGCTGTCCGATTTACAGAGTTTAGGTTTTGCCACTTGTGTCCCATCACCTAAACTCAAATTCCAGTTCAGCCACAACAACAATTTATTTTTTCTACAGTCCAAAATCACCAAATGATTTAAAGCCTCAATGAGCTTTAACAGGCCTCATTCTTTGACAAGGCTATGACTCCTTAAAAACACAAGAAACCCCCCCCCACCAAAAAAAAAAACCAAAAGAAAGCCATTGTGACCATCACAGTGAAGCAGAACCCCTAACCAACCTGGACACAACTACACAACACAGTCCTGGGTTCAAATTCACGATCTTCTTTATTTCTTAACTCCACCGTTCTTCAAATTATCTTCCACAATTACCAGAACAAATCTCTTTCCTCCTTCCACACCACCCTTGAAGCCTCATCCACACTCCTACCGATTCTGATTCCCTTACAGGAAACTTGTCTCCTTTTATGCCAGACGCAGGAGCACTTCTGGTGCCATAGCATTGCATGCTGGAAGCACTTCAGAGTGAGGTGGAAGTCGATTAAAGAGGGCACACCTATCCCTTATAGCCCCTCCTGGTGGCACCCAAGAACCCTAACAGGGCAGGGCTGTCCCATAGGACTACAATTCCCAGCCTGCCATGCGGATATTCCTTTGGGCGGCAGACACCTCTTGTCCTTATGTTGTGGCTTCCTTTTCTGGCCGGAAGTCAACCTCCATCCCAGCTGGGATGCCCGTCTGTCCCCCATGATACTCACCCCTTATAAGAAAAAGAAAAAAATTACCAAGAAATCTTGAAGACAGGAAATTCAGAGAGAGCCTACCTTCCAGTTAGGTTGGGCGTGCAATGGGTTTCAAAAAATGGGGAGAATAAAACACACAAAATAGAACACAAGTAACCCTCATTCACAGAGCAAGATGGCCAATCTATCATATCTACCAGTCTATCAGTACTGTGGACACTACAGATTGTATCACAACTGAATGAGCTAAAGCAGGCTGGCGGTCTGCAGCCCATGGGGTCGGCACAATAACGTCCTTACTCAAGTACAGTGGTACCTCGGTATACGTCCTTAATCCGTTCCAGATCTTTTGACTTATACCAAACAGGACGTATACCAAACAAATTTTTCCCATAAGAAAAGAGAGGGAAAATGATTAATCCGTTCCCATGAAAAAAAATCCTATTGTTAATGGCATATTATACATTGATGGGGTTGTATAAAATAATTTAAACTCTGCTTAATACTAAAATACATAACATATATGCTCCAACAAACGCCAAGTTTCTTATTGTCGCCGGTCTCTAATAAGCGCCGGGCTTCAGTGGGGACGTGGCCAAATAGTAGCCGGTCTTAACAGTAGCCGGGTCTTTGATATTTGCCTACTAGCGCACATTGTAAGCGTCTGTATCTTTGCGTGTGTAATATATGTGCATGTCAGCATGTTGCATACACTCACCTAAAGGATTATTAGGAACACCATACTAATACGGTGTTTGACCCCCTTTCGCCTTCAGAACTGCCTTAATTCTACGTGGCATTGATTCAACAAGGTGCTGAAAGCATTCTTTAGAAATGTTGGCCCATATTGATAGGATAGCATCTTGCAGTTGATGGAGATTTGTGGGATGCACATCCTGGGCACGAAGCTCCCGTTCCACCACATCCCAAAGATGCTCTATTGGGTTGAGATCTGGTGACTGTGGGGGCCATTTTAGTACAGTGAACTCATTGTCATGTTCAAGAAACCTATTTGAAGTGATTCGAGCTTTGTGACATGGTGCATTATCCTGCTGGAAGTAGCCATCAGAGGATGGGTACATGGTGGTCATGAAGGGATGGACATGGTCAGAAACAATGCTCAGGTAGCCCGTGGCATTTAAACGATGCCCAATTGGCACTAAGGGGCCTAAAGTGTGCCAAGAAAACATCCCCCACACCATTACACCACCACCACCAGCCTGCACAGTGGTAACAAGGCATGATGGATCCATGTTCTCATTCTGTTTATGCCAAATTCTGACTCTACCATTTGAATGTCTCAACAGAAATCGAGACTCATCTGACCATGCAACATTTTTCCAGTCTTCAACTGTCCAATTTTGGTGAGCTCGTGCAAATTGTAGCCTCTTTTTCCTATTTGTAGTGGAGATGAGTGGTACCCGGTGGGGTCTTCTGCTGTTGTAGCCCATCCGCCTCAAGGTTGTGCATGTTGTGGCTTCACAAATGCTTTGCTGCATACCTCGGTTGTAACGAGTGGTTATTTCAGTCAAAGTTGCTCTTCTATCAGCTTGAATCAGTCGGCCCATTCTCCTCTGACCTCTAGCATCAACAAGGCATTTTCGCCCACAGGACTGCCGCATACTGGATGTTTTTCCCTTTTCACACCATTCTTTGTAAACCCTAGAAATGGTTGTGCGTGAAAATCCCAGTAACTGAGCAGATTGTGAAATACTCAGACTGGCCCGTCTGGCACCAACAACCATGCCACGCTCAAAATTGCTTAAATCACCTTTCTTTCCCATTCTGACATTCAGTTTGGAGTTCAGGAGATTGTCTTGACCAGGACCACACCCCTAAATGCATTGAAGCAACTGCCATGTGATTGGTTGATTAGATAATTGCATTAATGAGAAATTGAACAGGTGTTCCTAATAATCCTTTAGGTGAGTATATATAAGAAATACGGATATACCGGTTTCTAAAACTGCTTCATTTTTGTGCCGGATTGACCAAAATACGGACAAACCTCGAAGAAGAGGAAGACGATAGTGAACTGGACAACAATGAAGCCGTCATTGCGGATTCGGTACGAATAGCAGCGAAAGGTACAGAAAGACATTGCCATTTATCTTTAACAGTCTTATGCAGCATGTGAAATTCAAATAAAGTAGCTGTTTGTAATATTAGCCAATATTTTTGTGTACCTACATGTACCGACACGCGTGAAAAAAATATTGCGTTCTGAAGGTTTTTTTTTTTTTTTTAAATAATGGCCGGTATCTAATAGCAGCCGGTCTCTATTAAGCACCAGGAGCCGAGGCTAGTTTTGCAAATAAACGCCGGGGGCCACTATTGGAGCATATACGGTAAATACAAAAGCAATTAGATGAAATAAATGAAAATTTAACCTCACTTTACTTTTTAATAACGTCTTTGTTTTTCACAATCGTAGATACCATCATTCTCGGCATACGGTATGCAGCAGCTAAGTCCAAGTTACGCATGTCACCTTCATATTTTTCAACAATCAATTCAAATTTATGCGAAAAAACACAAAATCTATGTGAAAATTCACAGAGAGTTATAGCGCGGGTCATTCACTGAATGCTAGCAACTGGCGTACTGCGCTTGTGGGCAGTCGTGGCTTTGTCTCGAGAGAGGTAAACAAGGGTAGCACGCGGTGTTCTAGCACGCGAGTCGTATTCCAAACAAAGGTCGTATGCCAAGCTAAATTTTTCACGTCCAAAGAGGACGTATACCAAGTTGGACTTATTCCAAAGAGGATGTATACCGAGGTACCACTGTACTTAAAATTAAATTTATTACTCTGTGTAATAAATAGTGTTTCCCATTAATGAACAGATATAAAAACATAAAAAAATAAAAGTGACGACAAGTAAGGACATCCATATATAATAAAAAGTGGAATGCCTCAAAGAACTTGGATGTATTTCTCACAGCCATTTTTGGAAGAGTGTCTTCGAGAATCAGTGCCCATCCTACCCAACATGAATTAAAAGATGACAGTTAACTGCAGGGCACACACTAATCTTACAGATTGGCCCTAACATATCTGTCTTTGATGTGGGTGAAAACAGTCTGTGTCATGAGTCGGGGAAAAAAAATATGTAACACTCTCAACGTTTATACATTGGGGGGGTCTTGGGAAGAACTTCAACATACCCAGACAGCCTTAGGCGCACGGCAGGAAACATGGAAAGGGAGCTCACAAACATAAACAGACATTTACTGAACGTATGAATTGAAGACAGGACTCTTGACCAGCGAATGAGGGGGGCAGGCAGATCTTCGATTCAAAGAGTTGGCCCCATGAGGCCTTAGTTTCCTGTATATAATGTGCACAGATTATTCCCAAACCATCTATTTAACAATATCTTAGCATGTGTTTTGCATGTTTTGAGCATACAACTGGATAAGTGATATTACGTGACACAAGTAACACAGGATTTTGTTTTTCGTTATTCCATGGATGTTTTTCATATTGTTTGCCATTGTATCACATTGGTAACTATTGGCTTCTATTATATCATAAACTCTGCAAGAAAACATGAGATTAAAAATGTTTCTCGACCATCACTCCATGAGGTAAGCAACATATAAAAACCACAATTTAAAGGTGGAGTGTTCCTTTTACGTGTGCTTGTGATTGTAAATTTCTTTGGTCAGCTAAAGCAAAAAGAATGTAATGAAAAGGCAGGGTTAGTTAAGAGAATTCACTCGTATTTGTAGATCCTCTACCAAGTTTGTTTGATAAAATTTGCATTTTTAAAAAGAGGACGGTGGTTTTTTATTTCTTTTTTTGTAATTCCAGACATGGTTAGCCATTAGCCAGGTTATTTTTCCTTGACCCAGCAGATTTTACAATAAAGCAAATGTACTAATGTTCAGAGATTATGGACCTCAAAACAGCCTTATTTGTCACATTTGTACCCCGTGAATGCCAAGGAGGGGCAGTGATGATGATGATGATGTTCATGAATCCTTCTTTAAGCAGTAATGCAAGTCATGGATGGCTTGTGTGTTTCTTTGGTGCTCATTCTATCTTTGCATGGGTGATATGGTGGGTTTCTTCCTAACGTTTGGTTGACAACATGGATGTAATTCTGTGCAGTGACTGCAGCACTTTAACATCACTTGTAGGGATAAGAGGACGTGTCTGCTCACCCAGCTAGCTTTAAATGACCCCTTCTTTGTCGTGGCTTAGGTACAACCCCACATAACCCATCCTGGACTACTGATTAATAAAGTATGTCTTTGAATGAGTCATTAAATGTTTGCCTCTTCTTTTCTATTTATTCATTTTCTCAATTTATTCAAATACCAAGTGTTGTGACACTAGGGGTCGCTGTTGCCCCGTGAACCCCACAGACAACAGGTCCAGACACCAGGTAAATTATAAGAAATTATTTTAATTTTGTAAATATTGTGCACAAAGCACCTCCACCTCCACTATCCTCAATAAACACTACAAATAACAATAATCAATAATACAATAATAATAATCCTCCTCTCTACCCAGCAGCTCTGTCACACTCCCTCCCAACTCCAGCTCAGTCTGCTAGGGTTTCCCAGAGTCCTTTTATCTTCCTCGACCCGGAAGTGCTTCTGTCCCTCAGTCCATGTGATTTCATAGCACTTCTGGGTCAGATGGAAACTCTCCTTTTTCTTCAGCCCGGAAGTACTTCATTATTTCCGTCCCCGTGACTAGGGGGTACTTCCGGGCTATAATAAAAATCATCGTGCCTCCCTGCAGCGTCCCCTGGCGGCCCCCATGGTATCCAGCAGGGTTGTGAAGTAAAACTCCAATGTCCATGGTGCCCTGCGGGAACTCGGGGCACCTCCATGTTGCAGGAAGGGCTCCATCTGGCGGTGTGGGGGTGTTGGCCGGGATAAACTGCTGGCCATCTCTCACAGTGTATTGTTTGGCGCAGCCTCCCATGGGAGACTCTGACACATGATAGGAGCTAACCAACGTCAGTCTGGTTGCCAGTCCATCACAGGGCACGTTCACACAGCACCGGCTGATTCCAAATCACTAATTAACCCGAGATGCAAATATTTGGGATGTGAGAGGATAACCAAATGACCCAAATGAAGAACATGCAGTCTAGGATGCAAAGTGTGTGAATGCTGTTTGTTTCCATTATTTGTGTTTCACTCATCCATTCACTTTCTGATCCTGCTCTGTTTCTTTCCTAGTATTCATATATTTCAAGAGTGCTGAATAAAGATCAATACAGACGCTCAATTCCACAAGATCATGTCTTTCATTTTAGACTTATTGATTTGTGCAGGACAATGCTAGATAAATGTGCTGGTTGTGCAAATGATGCAGGAAGCTAGATCCAAAAACAGCTCTGGCAGCGGTTCATAAGGAGATTGCTTTAGTCGCATTTCCTGTTTTTATTTTACACAGCGTGATAACTTGTGAGACGTCTCAGCAAATTTTAGCGGGCTTCAAAGTACACTGTGCTCTTTGTTCCCAGTTTCTCCTCATATTGAGCAATGTGATGCCTCAGTGATGTCCTTGTAGCTGCCCAGAGGTAACTTACCATGTGATACGCATCAAAGAGCGGCGCTGAAGGGTGCCACAGACAGGGCATGAACTGCATGATACACGAGGTGTTAGGCAGCCGGTGCCAACACAAGATAAACTGTTGTGCATTAAATTCTTTCCTCAGTGATCAAGGGTGCAGTTTTGAGTTCTGTGACCCTCTGTGATCTACAATAAATATGATTGTTGACGAAAGCTTTCCAAAAAGTGCTTGTGGTTGACTCAGGGGATACATTATCCAAATGAGCAATTACGGAAATGACCAACCTGCTATGTAATGGAGACACGGACATAGCAACAATGGTCTGAGTTCTCCAATAAGAGGCACAAAGCAGACCAGACCCTTTACTAGCCTGGAGGTACCACAGACAGCCAGTCCCAACTACGATCTACAGGCATCAGCCACCCCAGGCCCAAAATGGAGAACTAGCTTTAAATGTTCAAAACTGTTCCTAATTGTCTCAAAATGTGCAAAAATTGCCCTACAAGAGAAAGGGTAACTGTAAACCTCTGGCTTGTTGAGCATCCAAACAAAATATATTTGTAAATTAAGAAATTATTCAGAAAATGAACAAAACAAGTCAAAAATCAAAACACAGAAAGCAAAAAGGATTGGCCTAAAAAGGCAATCCAATGCAAACAGGTCCCAGTACACAATCCAGAAATCAGTGTCCCCAAAAACCAGATAATCAAAATTAAAAGCAAATCTCTCTATTATAAAAAAAAATCCTGGGAGGGAGAGACTAGGGAGACGAGACGTGATCTTCATGGAAGACACTTAAAAGACCCGCAAGACAAAAGAGATTGGCCACGGAGCATCTCACAGGGACCTTAAACATGAGACTCTGTGCCAAGAGATTGACCCAGGACCGTCTCGCAGGGACATAGAACATGAGATTCTTGCAAGACACGCCCTACTTACAACCAATATCAAATAAGACCACAGGCAGCAAAACACTCAGTCGTGTAAAGGCATGTAGCACGCACAGATCCAGGGCTCTTAGCGCATATAAATCGTATAAGGACAATACGTTATTGATGAAAAGTCGACGACTAAGTGAAAAAGAAAGAAAAGAAAGAGAAAAGAGACTCAAAAGTGTTGGAGAGAAAAAAATGCGAAAAAGAAAAAGAATAATCTATGTGCAAATTCAGAAAATAAGTAAAGTAATACTCAGAACCGGAACAAGTGGAATTGAAAAAAAAGAAGGTCCAATCGGGCTCAGAAATAAAAGACAAAGAGTAAAAGACAATGTAGAATTTCATAAAGATGTTCAAAAATGTTGTCGCACACATTTCGCAGAGCAGGTTAGAGATTATGAAAGCAGTGGAATTCGAAAGGCTCATAAAAAACGTTGGCGCGATACAAATGCAGAGAAAGTTAACGAATATGAAAAGAAGGAAAATTCAAAAGAATCAAAAAAAAAGATAGTAAAGATCGCAGTAGCGCAAACAAACGGAAATTATTACTCGAAAAAAGGGACAATAATCACCACGGACCAGGTGCCATTGAAAAAGGGCAGGACAAAGCGAGGTCAGAAATAAAAGACAAAGAGTAGAAAACAAAGTAAAATGTCATAAAGAGGTTAAAAAACAAGGGGTCCAAACACATGCAGAGCAGGTTAGAGAAAATGAAAACTGGAATTCAAAAGACTTAAAAAAAAAAAAAAACGTAGGCACAATACACATGCAGAGCAAGATACAGAATATGAAAGCAGAAAAAAACGAAAGTGTCAAAAAAAAGAAAGTAAGGATCACATTAGCGCAAACAAAGAGAAATAATTACTCGTAGAAATAATGGAAAGGTGAATAGAGATTGAATATATGGACATAGGTGACATATCAGAAGTATGTAAATATTGTAAGGCTTTGAAGTTTAAGTCAGAGACTCGTAGATCGTCTAATTCATGTTGCCATCAGCGAAAAGTAGTGTTTATACACAATGGGGAGGCATATTCAAGAGAAATAAAAGATTTGATGTTTGGGGAAAGTGAAATCCACAAACGCTACAGGCAAAATATTTGAGGCTACAATAATCTTTTCACATTTGCATCATTCAGTGCTCAAAATGTAGATTTACACAAAAATGGACCATATGAGAATCTCTATGAGAATCTGTCGTCCAGCAACAATTAAAGCAACGACAAGTTTAATTTCGAAGAAACCACAATTCGGTCAGGTGTATATTTATGATCACGGAGAAGCGATGCAACATAGAATCGAAAGAGTTAAACGATGAGACGTATTAGAATTTCTACAACCAATAATTGATACAAATCCATACGTTCAAAAGTATTGCACTTTACACAAAATTTATCTGCAAAACATTATATGAATCAGAAAGACCACGCACGCATATATAATAAACCAGCATATGAAGAATTAACAGAGATGAGAGTTTCGAAAGGCTTAAATATCAAAAAAAGAGTAGATATTCGCGTTTATCCAAAAGCAAAACATGAATTGACATTTCTGTCTAATAATTCACCACATTCTGATCCATTACTCTTTTCTTTGCTTTTCCCAGATGGAGAAACAGGATGGTTATACAATATGAAACACATGAATTCAGAAAAACGAATAACACCAACACAATATTTCGGAGCAAAATTAGCGATACGTTCCAATGTATTTAACCCACTTCTGTCATCTCAACGTCTAACGCAACATTACATTATTAATGCATATCTAAAAGTCGAAGCTAATCGTCTCTTCTTTATTAAATTGAATCACGCAAAACTTAGAACGGAACATATGCAAGGTCTCATTGATCACATTCAAAATTCAAATATCAATAGTTAAGACAAATTCAAAATAGGTAAAGCAGTAATATTACCATCATCATATCAAGGTAGTCCAAGAGCATTGCAAAATTTATATCATGATGCAATGGTAATATCCAGAACTATCAGTCGGCCAGATTTATTTATTACAATGACGTGCAATCCACAATGGCCAGAAATCTGGAAATTCTTGAAAACAATGCTACTGGCTACATCAGCTCAGGATATTCCGACTTTCGCAAGCAGATTGTTTTATCAGAAAGTCTTAATTTTATTGAAAGAACTCGAAACGGTGTTAGGTCAAATCCAAGCATACATTTACACGATAGAATTTCAAAAACGGGGTTTACAGCACATGCATTTATTGGTTACTTTGCAAAAAATTATTAACTGCTGATGATGTAGATCGTTTTGTCTGTGCTAAAATTCCAAACAGAGAAACCTATCCTGAATTATGGTACAAAGTCATTAAACATATGTCTCACGGACCTCATTTAAAAGTTTCAGCATGTTGGGACTTGAAAGAAAGAAAGTGTTTAAAAAAATTTCCAAAAGCTTTCGTTCAGACAACATATATGACTAAGGCTGGCTTTCCAGATTATCGCCGAAGAGATAATTGTCATGAACAACACACTTATCACGGAAAGAACGATGGAAAAATTGTGATGATCAATAATTCAATGATTGTACCATATAACCAGTATTTGCTAAACAGATTCGATTGTCATATTAATGTTGAGTATTAAAAGTGTGTTGGCAAGCGAAGCGAGCAGGGGGGCAAAGCCCCCTAGTACTTAACAAAATCTCTTCGCAACACTTGAAAATCCACTCAGAGCTGGTCTATCTATTAGGCGACATAGAAAGTTAAGGGCCTTTTCACTAAGACCGAAGTGCTGCAGACACTGAGGGGTAACATTTTGATAACCAGCGCATTATTATTTTTATATTTTAATGTTGTTTCTATTCATTTTGTTTATTATTGGTTTGTTATGTGATGTATATTTAAGTTGTCCTCAATCTGGCTATTTAAGCTGGCTGAGAAGGCTCAGGAACTGGAGATCATTTGTTTACTGTGGAGTTCTGTGAGCATTGCTATTTCTGGTTGGATTATCTATTTTTTGTGAAATTCTTTCTGATTAAGGATTCTGATTCCTGGATTGTGCTTTTGAAATTGACTTTGCAACTTGTTAGGGAACTCCTTTGTCTCTTTTGGCTCTGTTCAGAAATACTCTGTATTTTTATTTTTTTTTGTGAATAAATGTTTCATTTATAAAGATCCTCTACTGCTTCTTTTGTTCACAAGCCAGGGGTTGATGGTTATCCCCTCTATTGTGGGGCTTTTTGATAGATCTGCGGACATTTCAAGTTGTTTTGCCAGCTCCCCATTTTTGGGGGCCTGCTTTGGCTAAAGCCAGCAGGTAGTAGTTGGGGCCTTACTGAGCTTAGACGAGCCTCTTCTGGGTAGGTTAGTCAAGTTTCTGGCCTACTTCTTAGCTTATGGCCTCACACCCATGACCATACTGCCCCATATCACAACCTTGAGAGACCAATGTGGAGGATGGTTATCACTTCAACTGCTTTCTCAACCACATGCCAGTTTGTGCTTCAAGTTCAATTTATTTAATCGAAATGTTTTTGCATTTATTATGATTATTCTTATTTATTTTTGTTGGTTCTTTATATCCGAGTTATCATGTACGGTATGGACATCATATACAGTACTATTGATGCTCATTGCCAGTTTTTTACACTGAAACCACGGCAACGCAGGCAAATGAAATCAATGGCCAAATAAAAGAAAGCATTATTCAGGCATTTAACTGAATTAATTGAATTTAATTGAAATGCAAAATGTCGCTACATTTCAGAACAATCATGTTAAGCAGCCTACAGTAAATACTGCAATACAAATTGAGTTTGAGTAATAGGTGACCTCCGTTTACTTCACTTTTTGGCATTTTCCCAGTCCCTGATTTCTCAAAGTTGTGTACACCTTCCCAAATAATTGTGGTGTCTGCGTGATTATTTACTTTTAATTCTTTTATGGTGATTCTGTTCTTTCTAGCATTTCATTTCTCCCATCCCTGTGCATTATTAATGAGTTTCTTTTTTCATTTAATAGAAGGTATGGCCTGCCTGAGGGATGTAAAAAATTTTTCAACATAATGTTCTGTAGAGGCTTTTCATTGTGCAGGAGATAATTGTGATGGACTGGCGCCATTGAGATAACAAAAAATAACTGGAGACTGCTGTGGATTAGTTTACGTGTTCATTTCAATGGCTGCTGACTCAGAGCACATAAAGCAGAGGAAGAGCTGTTTACTGGCGGATGGCATTTTATGCCAAGGGGATGATGCCAATGATAATTTGACCATAGTAATAATTTTTCACCTGACAGCATGCCGAAAGATGATACATTGATCTCCCCAGATAATTTAATTCAGTACAGATTATTGCATTGTTGATGAAAGTTTAATTTACCTGTTTTTCTTGAAGTTATGTCATTTGTGCATGTTTGGTGCCCTTCTGTGCAATGTGAACTTGCATATTTCTTCTTTTGGTAAGCAAGACGGTCAAAGTGTCATTCATAGAGATGAGCTTTTATATAACATGACATAACATAACTTTCTTAAATGTGCCTGTGATGAGAAATCTGTGGTGAATTGTCATTTTTAAATAAACAATTGCATCCTGGGATATATGAGCTCCAATTGGGTGTGGGTGTGCGTGAGAGTGTCTTGCTCCAGGATTGATTAAGGTGCTTGGCTGATCACGTATACATGTGCAAAGGTGAGCAGATCATTCAGGTGCCTCTTTCACACCTTGAAGATAGCAGCATATCACACCTGTGCCCAGTCAGGCCACATCAAAATTGTGGCGGATGTCCAGGCCCTTACCCTGCCGGGATGCTTCTACACTGGAAGGGCAGGTGGAGAAAATATATTCAGAGCATTACCTCCCCCAGAGCGATAGATGGCAGCTCCCCTGGGTTGCAGCGATGCCTTGGACTCCCACAGGGTTGCTTGGGAGTTGGATTTTGGTGCAGCCCTGTTCTTCCAGTGTAGAGACATCCTGGTCGGGTAAGGGCCCCAGCCGTCTGCCACAAAAGGTGCCTGCATGGCAGAAGGGAGGACAAAAAGGAAAGCACAGAAACAAAAGGAAGGAATTGAAGTTAAAGGAAAGGAGAGAGTCATTAAACACACGTCTCACTAACCTCATTAAAAAGATTCAGCACGTTGGGACTCGAAATATTCCAAATATTGTTTTTACAGAAGTTCTGAAATAAAAGTGAAACTAATGAAATAAGAACAATCCCAAGAAAAAAAAATCTTAAAAAGTGTGTATCCGGAAAACCAAACACGGGGGTTGGCGAGCGAAGCGAGCAGGGGGTGAAGCCCCCTAGTTGTCATAAAACATACAGTTTCAGACATAGTTTACAATCGACTTGCTGGCGCTTCGATATTCTGTCTGTGAAATTCAGAAGAGTGGATTTACTGTATAGGAGCTCCAATATTTGAGACAAGAACACATTATATGAGACCATTCTACCTAGGAAGAAAACCTGGACTGGAAGGCAGTTGTTACATCTCAGCAAATGTTTCTCCTCTGACTGGGTTTTAAATTCATGTTTTATGTCGCCCTTTTCATTTCTGATTCTTGTGTATATTTGTTTATTTGCTATTGATTGTGTTTATCTTTCAGTCCCTTGGGGATGTTCCATGTATGTTGTGGGAGCTCACTCAAGAGGTAGGGCTACCTGCCATTCACTGCCTGGAACTTCCCTCTGCCTTTAAATCTGGAGGGCCCCCCATAGTTTCTGGTGCTCTGGTGTTGTTGGTGAGTTTGTGTGTTTTTGGCTGGGGTTTGAGCTTTTGTAAAATTCTACATTTTTTCGATCTTCTGTTCTATGTTTTGACCTTGCCATTGGAATCTGTTTTGTGTTACTGGCAATTCCAATTTGCCTTTTTTGCTCCATAGAGTTTCCTTTTGTGCTTCCAAGCAGTTTGTAGAAATAAACTTGTTTGTTTTATAGAGTCTACATAGCCCTTTTTGTATCTGGCCAGGGTTTTTTTGACAGGATTTCCCATTCTAGTGGGCATTTTTGGAACTGCTTTTGGCACTTATGTGCTAGTTCATGACAGCAGGTTTGTCTACAATCTAATTACTTATATATCCTTTATTTCTTGTTTGTCTGAAATTGGAGAAGAAGCTAAACTCGGGGCTGGGTTGTGCCTGAGCTGTTTCACTGGGAACTGCATACCCACTGATTCAAGAGGCATGTCAAGAACGCACAGAATTCCTTTATTTTAAGCCTGACACAGAGTCTTGCTGTACCATTTTTCAACTTGAAGGGAGACCATTTTTTGGACTCTATGTTTCATCTATGCAGATGACATGCTGGTTCAAAGACAGCTTATCTACAGATCCGCATTGTATTGAAAAACACATCAGAAACATCAAAAGACTTTGTTGGACAGTTATCTTATCCAACGATCTTGCCTATACATTGTTCTCCTCTCTTGCTTAATGCATCTTACCCTGAAGAGGTCTATTAATTTTTTACATTTAAGATGTCTCACTTAAAGGTTTTTCACTGTTGTTATTTGTCCTAGTGTCTGTATAAACACAGGGAACTCCAGTTTCTGCATTACATCTTGCCTGAAGAAGGAGCCTGAGTTGCCTTGAAACCTTGCATATTGTAATCTTTCTAGATAACCAATAAAAGGGGTCATTTTGCTTGACTTCTCATCACATGGGACCAGAAATCCATCAACATAATAAGACAATGAGCCACCCAGTAGCTACAGAGTAGCTTAATATCACGTTGTATTATTTTACCAGCGCTCACTATACTCTGCTATTTTGGGCATATTATCCTAATGCATGAATAAATGTGTGACCGTCTCTCCAGCTTATGCTGGCACTCTTATCTAATTTCTTGGGGTTAAAGATGTAAAAGAATGGGGGACGTATTTAATTGCAGTAGCAGTTACTCTTGACAGTGTGATATGAGTATGGGTTTGGATGCTTTCTGTTATGGTCTATGTGACAAAGAGTCCAAAAGAGAAAATAGGTTACCTTAGGATCCTGCCAAGACAAAACAGCTTCCAAGATTGTCATCAAAAGTAAACACACCAGATGATCCTTGTTCTTCACTAAGAGCAGTGCTTGTTGGGTAGCACTAAAGAAGTGGCCTGTGGACCTGAAGAGGATACAAAATGTCTGCCTTACAAGTGATGTTCAAGTCAGGTCACCAGTTCATTAGGTGCTTTTTTTTTATATATAAATTACATTCTCAAACCTAGTTAATCCAAATCAAGGTCATGGTTTAGTTGTTTTTTATCCTGTTATTTTGAATGTGCAGAATAAGAATGGACTTGCTGAAAGCCTTGGCTAGCACATAATAACTGTGTTTAATAAAATTACAATTATTAATCCATCATGCATATAAACATACCGATATAAAAGACAACAGCCAGATAGGTAGATAGATAGATTGATAGACAGACAGACAGAAGAATGTTCTATATAACAAATATTTGTGTCAGTATGGGTCCTGTGATGGGCTGGCACCCTGTCTATGTCTAGGTCGACGGCCTCCTCTGAACTGAATTGTGCAGGTCAGAAAATGTTATGTTGTGATATATAAATACAAAAAGGCCTTTTCCGAAAAGTATTTTCATAAAATCCACAGAAGCAATGTTAAAAAAAGAAGTAAATAATTAGATTATGATATCTGTTTTTTGGCTGAACAGGAAGGTTTCAGCCATTTATTGTTTTTCAGTCACTGGATTTCTGAAAGGCAGGGGCCAGTTGTAAGACTAAAGCATTCCTGTCTCATCAGCATCTAATGAGCTGCAGACGGATCAGTGCTTCTGACCTGGTGAGAGTTGTACGGAAGTAAGGAGAGATTTCCTATTGATTTTAGTCTCTTCTTCCCACATTTATTGTTGCAGCAGATATCATGTGAAACTGCACAGCGTGGGAAGATGCTTCACATTTACATGCAGATTCTCCCTGGACATCTCTGCTATCTCATTCATTACCCATTGTTAAAGGATAAGTTTGTTATTGTTCACGTTAAAGTTATTTCTTCACAATCATAGTTTATATTCATTTGCCACATGAAATTGTATTCTAAAATAAAGCAATTTTTATGAATTTAAAAACACAGCCAGCCTGTTTTTCCACTTTAAAAAGAAGGTGATGGGTATCAGCATTCAATATTAGAACAGAAGCCTCAAAACCTACCAAACACGTCCACTTTGAAGCAGCAAAGTGTAAGAAAGTGTGTCTTCAGCATTCTCATGACAGTAAAGGTAAACTAGAATGAATAAATGTTATCATCACAGGTTCTTGCCGCTGTTTTCTTGAGGTAGTGATGCTTTACGTTTCCCGTTTGCCTGCCTGCTCACTGCGGTCATCATAGGTGGAGTTTTGCCGTTTACCCATGGTGCACCTCAAATGCTGCCCTACCTACTGAATTATAGGGAAGCTTATTCCTGCCGCTCAAAAAGAAATTTATTGCATTATTTTTCAAAGATACTGCCTCGTGCACGTGCGTGTTTAAGTAGTGTAGTGACAAGCAGTGTGAGAGAGGCTGAGCACGCGCACGGTGTGCAATCAAGTGACAAGAGCTAAACAGATGTTACAGCAATACATTTAGATTTAATCAGGTTTAAGTGTAGTAAATTTAGCACAGATGTTTTCACAAAAGCAGACTGGTAGCACAGGGCTGTCTTTCCTGCCTCAAAGCACCAGCATCTGCACAAGGTTTGCATGTTCGCTCCATTTATTTATTGATTGATTGGTATTAATTACTGTAGTTAACTGCAGATGATTACCTGTTTTAACCCTGAATACTAGAAATGTGTTGATAATACTTGACAATTATGAAAAAAGTGTAGTCCTTCAAGTGCTGCGAAGAAAATTACACCCATTCCCATTTTTCGTTATATTGAGCATGTTATGTATGGCAGCGTAACATCATGAGTGACCACGTGAATCGTTTTAGGTGATTATTATCTAATAGTCTACAAAAACAAAGACAGCAATTTATATCTGGGTATCAGCATTCAATATTGTTAATATGAGTGCTTGGGGGTGATTTTTCGAGATATACCTGCACCCCTGAGGCTGTCCAATCCAAATGTATATGTGAGGGGGCTCTGTGGTGTACAAGCATTTCATCTAAGCTGGGTTCCTTTCTTTGATCCAGAGAGGTTCAGACTACTCATGGCTCTGTAATTGCAGGTTCCAAAAATGAATGGATGGACAGATTTTAACCCATTTAATTAAATTTAAGTTATGGGTTAAACAGGATGTCATGATAGCCTCCTGACAACAAGAATGTCTCATTGCAGAATTGGAGAAGTAACCCTAAATAAGGTGCCATCTGATTAAAGGCTATTTTCTACATACATTCATTTACCTTTGCCACTTAAAAACATATAATGACACATTGTGCTTAAAACTGGAAAATATATGTAAGAACAAACGTGGCAGTTCCATAAAATAAAATGACAAACAAAATGTAAGTGTTTAGTATATGGAAGATGGCTTTGAATCAGTTAAAGGAAAGCATTTCACCGACTAAGTACCATACTGCTGAATGTGTGTTTCAAACTCTCTCACTTCCAATCAGTGCGTGTGTAGGTATGACAGACTGATGCCTTTAAACTCATATTTAATAAAATATTTCATGTTTGAATTTTGTCATTCTCTCTCTTTCTCCCTTTCTTTTTGTAGGGAAGCGATAAGTAGATTATGTGATGCTCAACCAAGCCTGAAAGGAGGAACAAAATGCAGAAAGGTAAGTCTGGTCTTGCACAATACCCTTCATCCTTTTGTTTATCATAAGCTTTTCAGTCTTAGTGTGATTTTTTTTCCACTACAGCTTGTTTCAGCCCAAATGGTATTATTGTCTAATACCTGTATTGTCTGCCTTTTGTTTTTGGATCTATCTATCCACCTTGTCAGTTGGCAATCTTTGTGCTAGAGACTTAACCAAATGCGTAAGATATTGTTATCGGCAAAAAAACAAACAGCACTGAGCTGATTAAAGATTTATCTGACTTTAAGTATTATAGTGAGCATATCAGATCTCACTTGTTTCAAACAGAATAGATGGATTATACAGTATCTATGTTTTTGACGGACTAATACCCCCATCCTGAGTTGGTTTTTGTCTGGCTTAAAAACATTGTTATATATCCCTAAATGTTTTTCGGACAGAATGGCAGTGTAGCTTCCAGGTACTGACCTTGAGGTCAGCTTCTTATCTGTGTTTGTGTGGGTTTTCTCTGGTGAGTCTTAGTCCAGCCCATGTTTCAGAGACACGTTGCTTCTAAACTCGGAGGTGGTGAGTGTATGTGTCAATGTGTTTGTGTGTGTTTAAGTGTGAGAAACCAATTAACATGACAGACTGGTGTCTTATGCAGGGTTGTTATCTACCTTGCATGCAATGGTGCAAGAATAGGCTCCAGCTTCCAGTAAGCCCTTAATGGAAAAAATGGCCTAATAAATAAATAGAAAATTTCCACTTTATTCTAAATGAGAGAAATATTAGTAGCAGCAACTGAAAAACAGGGCTCACTTCAAAACATTTTAATCATCATGCTTACTATCTTTGCAAGAGACGCTTCTTATATTTACGTATCTACTCTGTGCTAATACTTCAACACAATGTCACATGAACTGCTGTTTTGTTTGTATTCCCATGTCTTTATATTTGCGTATTAATATAACCATGTTTTTTGTTTGAAGCCTCCAAGTAAAGGGTTATCTGCTGTTCTGGGGAAAAGTAATTTAGAGTTTGCAGGAATGAACATCAAACTCATAGTTTCTACGAACAGCCTGTGCTTAACAACGCTTGATTCTCAACAGGTAAGACAAAACTTTAATTTACGGCTCAAGCGGTAATCTTCCAATTTTGTTTTTTTTTTTTTCCTGTGTACCCCTTAAAATGAAAAATGGAACAAGAAAAAGAACATCTAACTACTTAGCAGTCTGCATTCAGTCCTACGGAACCACATTATGAGCAACCAGTGAGATCTGAAACAGCCTGATGTGTGGCTAAAAAGATAAATTCATGTAAGAGTGACCAGACAGCAAACTGTATACGCCCCGGGCGTATAGTGGTACGGCAAAATGTGCAATGCTCTATGCCTCTCCAGTAAGAAAGACACTAAATATCTCTCTCTCTCTCTCATATATATATATATATATATATATATATATATATATAAATAAATAAAATCTAACGTCTGTCTGTCTCTCCGCTTTTCACAACAGAACTAGTTAAGGGATTAAGATCAGGTTTTTATCTATAATTTGCTTAAACATTCCGGGTGATTTATGCAACCACTCTCATTGCGCTAAGTATCATAGTTCGCTTGCGGTACTGATTTATTTGCGTGAATCCAAGAGAGACGCACTGGCCGAGGGGAGGGGGGTGGGGCCCTCCTCACTCACATGCCAGCCTCAGGGCGTATCTTACATCCGCTTAGCTAGCGAATGAGAGAACTACTTAACGGATTTAGATCAGGCTTTTTTCTATAATCTGCTTGAACATTCCGGTTGATTTTGCGACTTCTATCATTGCACTAAGAATCATAGTTCGCTTGCAGGAGCGATATATTCACGCTAATCCGAGACAGAGGCTGCGGGCCAAGGGGAGGGGGAAGCGTGACATCAGGAGTAGGGAGCCGGGCAGGGCCCACCTCACTGTTGTGTTTCACTTCTACACAGGTGAAGCCACAGTGGATGGCTAGTGTAAAATAAATAAAAGCTAGACTTGCACCAATCAAAAAAATGACTGAAATTGTACCCTGTGACTATAACCATTCTCAGGAGTATTCCGCTACAGCTTGTACATTATTGTTTGCTAGAAGCTAACTCGTGCTGAGCCTTGATCAAAGTGTGGTTTTACAATCATTAGGTTGTTGGACTGTGAAGAGCAAAGTCCCTGTTTCAATCACAGCAGAACTAGTCACCATCATCTTGATAGCGTGTTTAAAAAAATAATGCCATAATTTAATTTGGCTGCCAGGGTGACTAACAGTTAAAATAACCTTTGTAATATTAAAAGCATATTATCTCCATTCCAGGAAATTTTGTTAAATACAGTAAACCGGTAAATCAATATTTGTTTCCTTTTCTGTTGTAGATAATTGCTCATCACCACATGCAGTCAATTTCATTTGCTTCTGGGGGAGATCCTGTAAGTATAATAGCAAATCAAAAATTATAGCTATGGCTTTAATCACTGAGATGATTTTTAGGGTTAAAAAAAAAAAACCTTAATTACTGCATGAGTTATATAACCTTTTTCAGCCAGCCACATAAAGCCAGGGTGAGCTTTTAATGAGATATGCAGTATGGGTTTAATGAGCCTGCAAATAACATTCCGATTACACAGAAATTGTTAGGACAGCTGAATACTGCAGAGGAGGGAACAATATAAATGATACCCAAACAGGAGAATATTGACTAGATATGCATGCAGTTTCATCCTGCACCAGACAATACCTCTCAAATTCTATATAGGATTTTGGTTTTATTTATTTACTTATTATATTCATTTATTTATTGTGTGTGGTTTTTTTTTGTCTGTGTTCACTGTCTGCAGGGGCACATGCAAGCAAGCATTTCATTGTACATGGTACTTGTACTTGTACACATGACAATAAAGAATTGAAATTGGAAAGTGAAATTGAAATGCAAAGTCTTAAAAAACTTTTATTCCTTATATAATCCAAAAAAGGAAAATACCGTACATTCCCCCAAGTAGTTGGTGCAAAAGACTGAATAGCTTACACACATTAATCAGGCAGTGGCGTAGCTGGGGGGGGGCAAAGGGGGACATCTGTCCCCGGGTGCAGCATCCAGGGGGCGCCAAATTGATGTTACGAAATTTTAGAATGAAATGTTTTCCATTCTTAAATGCAGTAAATAAAAAACATTTGCATACTCAGTCCATCACTCCATCAGTATGAGGATAACTTTTTCCTATGTTTTTTGTCTCTTTCTGATTTCGAAGCACGTATTAGTTCTATATACCCAACAAACAATAATTTATCCCCTCCACTACTCTAACATGCTTGACTCCCACCCAGAAACATTTTTGACGTTATTAAACAGGTCGCATGACTTACATGAGGCATTAGTGTATGGAGCGGGAGGTTACCGACAGCATACATTTTGATGAACTAATCGATAAATTTGCAGCAGCAAAGGCTAGGAAAATTTCTCTTTGAAGTTAATAATTACATTTAAAGCATTATACATCAAACTATTTTTTTTACTTTATACTAACTTCATTTTCAGGTTATTATATTATTATATCCAATGTCATGTTTAAGCTTTTGCAATGTTTGAATAATATTTTAGAATAATTATATTTTTGAACTACCATTGTTGTCTTAATTATTTTACTTCGTTCTATCTTTATAAATTTAGCGAAACCTTGAAAATATATGCATAAAAGTACTTTCAAAAATTAAAATATTAAAAAATTTAAAACTACTGTATTTAAAATAAAAAATATGAATTTTTTTTCTTAAAATACCATTATTTTAAATATATTTTTAAAAATTTTCTTTCCCTTCCCCATTGCATTTTGGCAAACAGGAGGGGGCTCTAAATCTTCAGTTGTCCCCGGGCGCTGAAAATCCTAGCTACGCCTCTGTGGTCAGGTTATTGTAAATGATAAGAAAAATAGCAGCAAATTACAAAATTAGAGGGACAGAGAGGTGCGCAATGGTTAGTGCTGCTGACTTAATGTTTCAGTAAGGTCTGGTCACTGAGTGTACTGTGTCCCAGTACCCGCACTGTATGTGTTTTCTGTCAGGTACTCCTGTTTCCTACAGCTTTCTCTAGGTTATTTTGATTAGCAAGTCTAAACTGGTCTTATATTAATGGGTGTTAATGGGTATTAGTATATTTTCTGACATGGATTTTCACCATTTTTCCCCCAAAACGGTTGTTTGCATCCACCTCCCTTCACCCTACCTACACTCCCCATAACAGCAAACCCTGAAATAATGGAGTTTAGAAAACAATAAGATGAATAAACATGTTTATATTTTTATGGTGTGCAGGTAACATAGAATTCAATTAATCTCACTTATAATTAAAAAGTGATCCGCCATGAGGTGACAAACTGCCGTTTAGGCAACATGTTTGCTGATCTGTGTATATCTATATGTATTGTGTCAGCCAGTCTGCCCTTCTGCTTATTTTAGTCTGATATAAGGAGATTGAATTAAGAAAATGAATGTCTACTTGATATCCCAATGCATAACAATAATTATAATTAGGCCACTTCATTAATAAAGTATCTATCTACTGTATTTCTATCTAACATGTGAATGCATGAAGAAGCAAGGTTTAAAAAGTTGTCCCTTTTTTCTCATTGTGAATATCAAAACTAATGCATCACAATCCATTTGTTTGTGTTTTGTAGGACACAACAGATTACATTGCTTATGTTGCCAAAGATGCCGTAAACCACAGAGGTATGTAATGTTATGGCTTATAGGAGTAAAAACCCTGAATTCAGCTGTAGAGTTCAAGAGTACTTGAGAGCTCATGAAATTGTGATGTTGGGGGACGACACTTTATTATGGAGCAAATTTCCAAAACTCACTTAAGTCCATGTTTAGTCATTTTGGACAGGAGGCTAAATATCTGATCTTGCATGTCTGCATACTGTGTTCATTATATGACCATTTAGGAAATTCATTTAGCTCTTATTTGGTTATTTTTGAGAACTGCATTAGATATCTATTGGATGATCTACTGGATGAACAATCTATGCTCCACTCTGCTGGTGATTTTACAGCCACATTAGCAGATTTGTAGAAAGTTTTCAATCTTCCATTGATGACTCTTATCCTAAGTTTATAAAGGAAGCCAGTGAGGTGGAAATTTTCTGTGTTAATCAGTAATTGTCTCGTGTAAGTTGTCGTTGGTCCCCTCTGGGATAGAAATGTACAGTACATTTATTCAAATTTAACAGATTATGCCTCTACTAACATTTTGTCATATGAGTGTGCTGGTGATTATATTTATGACACTTCACCAAAATTGTTTTTGTGTTTTGTGAATTTGACAAATAAAGTGAAAGATTGAGAAAGTTGGTTGACGTGAGTAACAGTGCTCATGTGAGTGTCTTCTAACAATGCTGGGATGCTGTCTCACAGTATTAAAATTATCAAAGGGATTCCTGACAATTTTCCTCTGGGCGCTCCGGTTTCCTCCCACAGTCCAAAGACATGCAGGTTAGGTGGATTGGTGATTCTGAATTGGCCCTAGTGTGTGCTTGGTGTGTTTGTGTGTGTCCTGCGGTGGGTTGGCACCCTGCCTGGGATTGGTTCCTGCCTTGTGCCCTGTGTTGGTTTGGATTGGCTCCAGCAGACCCCCCGTGACCCTGTGTTTGGATTCAGCGGGTTGGAAAATGGATGCATGGATTCCTGACAATTGAGAACAGCAATGAATTGTTAGGCAATCCTTACATGAACAACAAAAAAGGTTCCTGTTAATGGAAGCTCCCACCTTGTGCCTGATGCTGCTTCAGCTCTCTGTGTTCCTGCAATAGAAAAAAAAAAAAGGATGAGAAAAATGGACAGATATACAGCTCCTTTTAGATACTCCCTATAGATTAAGCAGGTTTCAGAATAGATGGATAGATACTGGTAAACATGTACTTTATATATGCGTCCGTTCAAAATACTCTCCTTTAGGGTTGAGACAGGACTTGCTAAGACAGGAGGAGGTTGGAAGCCATGTGCTGATAAGAGCGTTGCCACACTCGCCACACAATGAACCACCAGGATTGGGACCCGAGTGCAGTGGGTGACACCTCCTCAGCACCACACTGAAACAGTGTGAGGTTTTTGAAGGTGGCTGGAGTGCCAATCCTGCCACCAGCCCCCAGGTTTTCCCTGTAAGTTGGAGGACCTGCTTGTAGGGTTGGATGCAGGTTAATGTCATATCTAGGACGAAGTAATTGCAGGTTAAGGGCCTTGCTCAAGGGCCCAACTGAGTAGAGTCACTTCTGGCATTTACGTGATTTGAGCTGGCAACCTTCCGATTGCTGGTGCAGATCTCTAGTCTCAGAGCCACCACTCCACCCTAAGATAGGAATACATTTAATTTCTTTTCATTTTCAGGCAGTGATGCACTGACTAAGGTGCCAAACTCTATATGATGTCAGATAGGTCATGCCCCATTTCTGGCCCAGAATCAACTCACTTAACCTGCTGTTGTTATTGTGTGACGCACCGTATGATTGATGAAAGTGCAATCAATACTGTGCAAAGTAATTTTATGTGAAGTGACGAAGGGATTTTAGTGCAATGCACAGACACTTACTGATCTCCAAGACAGTGAATGGTACAGGTGCTGATGTCACTGACTGAATCTCTAAAAACTATTAAGTAAATAAATAAATAAAACAAAACAGCCAAAATGACTTAATCCCTGACATAAAGAATACCATCTCAAGGCACTTTTTATTTCAGTATAAAAAGTTGCCATATAAACACAAAAACAACATAAATATTTGATATGAATAAAATATTTTCTTAAGTTATACCATAATAATATGTGCCTAGTGGATGATGTGTTGAACTGCAAAGCACAAAGATCCCAGTTCAGTCTCCATGACAACCCACTTTAACTGAAGTGCTCAGTTTGGAGAAATACGGAAATAAATTACTGTATAGTGTACAAGAAAAAAGTCTTGGAATGACATTGACAATGAAAACTTGAAAATTGACCCTAACCTTAACCCTATATAAATTAAGTTGAGTCTTCATCATAAAATGCTGCAATCAAGATTCACTAGGCCGTGTTGGTTATGAAAGAGGCAAGTGAGTATTAGACTATAATGAGGAGCATAACAAAAATGCAAGCTTTCTGCTTTAGTCCCCACTACAGAAGTAAGTCATTTAGCCCACCGGTTCATTAGATCAAAGTACTGAATTACCCAAATGAAGTGTTTTTGAAGAGTGCTACCCAAAATAAGTTAATTTTGTCTATCCTTGCATGAACATAAGGGAGTCGCTTAATTTGGCAATATTCTATTAAAAAAACTACTATAGTTGTAAAAATATGGGAATAAATTGAGTGGTACTCAAACTGCCTTGAGATAGTAGGTACTATATCAAAAGGCACTATAAAAACTAGATTCACAAAAAATGGGACACCTAGGGTTTCTTTTGGATACTAAAAAACAAGACTCCAGGCTTCATTTCTCACCACTGAATCTCAGTCTCTGCTGTTGCCATCTTCATCAGCCATTCTTGAAAGAAATTGCAAAATGAAGTTACAACTATGTGTTTCTTTTTCTGACAGCGTGCCATATCTTGGAATGCCCCTCTGCTTTGGCTCAAGAGGTTATCAACACCATAGGGCAAGCATTTGAGCTTTGCTTCAGACAATTCTTAAATAACCCATCTTCAATGGTCCCTCCTAAAGAGAGGTTGGTTTTTTTTTTTAATCTTACTTAAATGTAAATCCAGTCAGCCATTATCTGTCTTAACAACATCAGATACCTAGGTTCTATTAACTTGATATGCATTTGTTCGGAATGTGGATAGTAAACCAGAATTCTCTGAAGAAAGCCAATGTGGACATTTAGAGAATGTACAGACTCCACACAGGCAGTGGTCTGACCCAGGATTCAAAGTAAATTGAAAATTTTATAAAATCAGTAACAGTTTAGTTTAAGTATTACAAAAATACATCAATCACTCATTTAAGTGTTATGTAACACGACCTTAACAAAGGCTTCTTTCGGCCTTCATAACATTTCTAAAACATCAGTAGATAGGTTATTTATCTCTGGAGTAGTTTGGCATATTGCCATGATGGTAAATATGAATAATTCATAGGTTTTATACTAAATATATAATATGAAGTGAATTGTGTCTCAGTTAAGCCACTTCAGACCACACTAAAGTGGAGTTTTCTTAGTAGGTCACAATGCAGAGAGGAATAAACAGAGAATTAGCTCTAAATGAGGTGCCATCTGATTAAAGGGTATTTTCTACATAAATTCATTTACCTTTGCCACTTAAAAACATAAAATGACATGCTGTGCTTAAAAACTGGAAATTATATGTAACAACAAACTTGGCAGATCCATAAAATAAAATGACAAACAAAATATAAGTGTTTAGTATATGGAAGGAGGCCCTGAATCGGTTAAAGGAAAGCATTTCACCGACTAAGTACCATACTGCTGAATGTGTGTTTCAAACTCTCTCACTCCCGACCAGCATGTGTTTGGAATGAGGAATACACACTTTACTGATGCTACTATGAAGACCCAGAGAAGTTTTTGTTAAGGTTTGGTTACATAATAGTAAATGAGTAATAGATGCATTTTTGCAGTACCTAAAACAAAGTGTTACCACAACGTCCCACCAGCATTGGAGGGGATGCTGTGCAGATGGTGAGTTACCTTTACATTTTCTGGAGTAACCATCACTAATGAATACAAAGAGACAGAACACATTTTAGTTAAAACCAACACCTCTGCTTCCTAGACATGTGACAAAAGCTTACATTTCTCCATCAGTTCTCAGTAACATCAACAGGAGCACAGCAGAGTCATATCCTGGTACAGCACCTGTTGGGCTTAGGACTGTAAAGCTCTGCCGAGGGTGGAGAAGGCGTCATAGAATACCACTGACACCCAGCTGTTTTCTGTTCAGGAAATACTGTATACAACACTGCTGCCTTAGGAAGGCCAATGACACTTGCAACAGTAGATCCAGAGACTAGATAGATAGATAGATAGATAGATAGTATATACAAAATAATCTATCTATATATATATCTCTATATATATCTATATATTGTCACAAAGTTGAGACATACTCAAGAAAAAGGTTTGGGGCAGCCACCCGTATAATCTCGTATCCCGGCTGCAAAGTCGTTCTTTTTATAAAGATACAGCACTGAAGTGCATACAACGAGTCCAAGACAAGACTGAGGGAAAAGGGAAAAGGGCAGGCTTTTAAAAGGGAAGACAGGAAGTGAGGTCATAAGGATCGGGCACGTGGTCTTCGATCATTGGATCACACCCGGACGTGACATCAGAGGGGCCGGAGCTGGTAAGGTCTACCTCCATTGGCTCGGTCCTGGAAGTGACGTGAAGAGAACCAAGTGGAATAACCCGGGAATGGTCTACAGGCAAGAGAGAAAAAGAGTCGGTGCACTCTGCCACATCCCGGCATGCCTCCGAACTGTGTTCACTCAAGCCCTTTAGCTGCCTCCCATGCGCACGTGTGTGACAATATCTATATATCTATCTATCTATCTATCTCTATATATATATATATATATATATATATATATATATATAATATACACACACACAGTATATATAAAATGAGGGCGTATCTATTGCACTCCCTCTGTGTATGTTTTTGTTTGTTAGTATTGTATCACTGCCACTATTCTAAGGGGACATAACAGTAAGAATATCACTGTACTATGTATACATGAAAGTTAACTTTAGCTTAATTACATTTACTTCTAGCCAATCATTTTGTCTCCTTCAGCATCATTTTTTACATTACTCATCTTTCCTAATAGACACTGCTTTTCCTTTGCTATGAGTCAGCTTCTCTGCTCGTGTAAAATCAGGCAAAATATGACACACATACCACCAACTCAAAGTTGCTAACTACTCTTAACATTTTTGGGATGTGGAGGTTGATCTTTAATACAGATCTTAAGAGAATGGACAAAACTAAACTACATATAGACAGTGACCCGACTAAAAACTGATCTCATGTAAAAAAAAAAAAATGTGAATGTAGCACATGTAAAAGAAACAGTCATCACTTGACAGTATGAGTAGCTGCTGAATTGCCTTTTGATTTGTGGCTGAATGGGGTTGTGAATCTAGAGGTGTAATATCTAATGGTGTCAGAATAGAGGAGGGAGAATGTGAATGTGTAGGACAGCAGAGGTCTTTAGTAACACTGCTTGCCTTTCTAAATCTAGTGTTATGCATGTCTTGAATAGAAGGTACAGTAGCTGTGTGCCACTACTGTTTTATGTCAAATTTAGCATCTTCTGCAGTGCATCGCAGTCTTAAGATGAGCATGTACAGTAGCTTACCAAAATGTTAAGAAGTGAATCACTGTGCACCTGCAGAAGTTGGTGAGGAACCTAGAGTTGTGAAGCAGTGGCACCACAGTACCACCCCATCCCTCCATGCTCTCCTATTTTCTGTTACATGCATGTTGATAATTTCCTTCAGACTAAACCATTGTAAGTAAGTGTACTGTGTATGGACGCATGCATGAGTGTGACGTGTGGTGGGCTGGTGTCCCATTTGGTTCCTAAGTTGTGGTCATTGTTCCTGTAATTCTCTTATTGTCTCTAATGGTCTAATTCTGTAATGGAAAACGTATATTCAAAAAATGGATGGATATTTATACATACACAAATAACTAAAACTACATGGATTCTGTTTGCTTACAGGAAGGCAATAATCTGTGATGAAACCATGCTACATTGTCTTACAACAATATATACAGCTTGTGAGAGGGTTATTAATCCTAGTAAAGTGCACATGGCTAGGTGGTAACATTTTTATATTTACACTTTTTACCACATTGCTCATTGAGCATGAAGTGACATAGTATTCAAAATGAATAGATGTACGGATCATTCCTCATAAATCCATTCTTACATAAGCAGCAAAACGTATAGGGTGGATGACAAATGTTTAAAATGTCACATTATTTCAAACAGTTTAAAGTCAGCAACACTTCATGGGCACAAATGAAGGCTAGGTAAGTATTTGTTTTATAGAAATGTTAGGAAGACTAACCTTGATGATACTTTGAAAACACTGGGTATATAGGAAATGACAAGCTACGGTGGGCTGAATTGTCACTTCTCGTCAAAATGTTGTATGTTTTTGCACTTAAGCATTGATAATATTCATTACCGTATGTATTTTGTGTGCGGCTTTTCCTCTGTTTAACTCAAATTAGAAAATGCTTCTTCTCTCCTCCGCATCTGCTCCATCTCTCTTTGATCTTTCAAGCCCACAGTTTCCCTCCTCCTCCTCCTCCTCCTCCACCACCACCACCTTGCTCACTCTGCCTTTCCTATGAATCATCCTGTGCGCTCGCCTTCTAAGTGTGACCCCGTCTGCTTATACAGCACCACTGCTTGCTGATCCATCTCACACCCCATTTGTTTAACCCCCTCCATCAAGAAGATATTGAAATGCAGAAACTAAAATTAATTCCTTAAAAATATATACATTTAAAGATTAAAAAACAAAGCTGCTGATGTGCCCCCAACACACTACAATGCATAAATTGAACAATCAAGTGATCTAAGTGCACTGTTAGGCTAGAGTAAATTAACTTAATCTGAGCAATTCTTCTGTACATTTTTTCATAGTGCCTTTCATTATATTTGGTGGATTAAAACTGTTACTTATATATCATGTTTTGGATTCCCTGCTCCACATTGGACTATAATTTTGTGACAAAAGCTCCTTGTAGTTGTACAGTATTTATGTCAAAAGGGATTTATTTTTTATGATTCAATTATTTAAGGAAGGCCAGCAATGACACCATTCACAGTGTGATGGACATCACACATGTGCTGGTGTCTCTATCAGGATAAGTTTCAATCCCTTACCTGGCCAGGAGGCCAGTAGGATGGAAGAACCAGGGGAGACAACCTAGCAAGGCCACATACTCCCCTGATATGCTAGGTGGCTACCTCCCTGGCTGATGCTACCTGTGCAGACACCTGCAGGGCACACTGGGAACTGCAGTCCAATAGGCCAGCCTTATCAATATCTGTGGGTGCCGCCAGCAGGTGCTGCAGAAATACACAATCCCTACTTTGTGGAACTTCTGTCTGACCTGGAAGTGCTTCCACTCCCAGGTCTACCTCATCCAGCCCAGTTGGAGTCGGGTGTAACAGGACAAAGCTCACCTGGAGGGAGTGTAAGAATAGAAGAAGGGTTGGGAATTGTGATTGTGTTTATTAAGGAGCCTTCATAAATATAATTATTATTAATAAACCTAGTATTTGCAACTTGTGTCTGTGAAGCTGTTTCTGGGTTGTGGGGTGCTGCAATGCCACCTACTGGTCACAACAGATGTAACCTTAATTTCTTTAATCCTAAAATGGATACAGTAATTCAGTCTACAGGAAGGCAATCTTGAACATAATGCTATAGATATGTTAATGGCATGGTGTGTAGTTTAGAATTATGGAGATAACTGAACCAAGTGCTGATGTGGCCTAATATTTCTCTGGGGTACATATAAGATTGTATGGTTAAAACATGCCTGAGATACCCTTAATAAAAAGAATATACAGGGATACTATGTTTGTATTTTGAAGAAGCCAAATATGACACAGATAACCAAAGCAACTGATAAAAATGATATACTGTGCAGGACAGGCTGATTTATATAACATTGAGATAAACCAAGATATACCTAAATGTTTCACAGCTACAAATCTCCAGGCTTCATCCTATAGAACATTACAAAGACTGTGGAAGAATGTTTGGGGAAAAAAACAAACAAACAAAGTTAACCTTCTTTATGGTATCATGCTATCTAGAAAGATACTGCTTGTGGGTAATGTCATTATATTAACTTAATGTGTGCACATCATAATAAATAAATAATGCATTTTTGGCTTTTTTATTCTTGGAAGACAGGGATAAAGAATGACAGTTTAAGTCTATAGATGGCTTTCTCAACCCAAGCTGAAAGACACTCAACTAGTAAGTTCCAGTTATTGCGACGAATTAACACTTTTCTAGGCTGCAAAAATGTACAATAGAAACACCATTAGCAGGACGACACCCAGCTCCAGTTTATGGGATGCATGGATGGAGAGATAAATGGATGGACTGTATTCATTTCATTCTGTTTCTGTAGAAATTCTTTTCAGCTGCATGCTGAGCCTCATGTGCTCTTATGACGCAGGTCATTAAGAAAGGCTGATTATGTAATTTATTCTTTATTGATCTCTTCCTGCCTTTTTGTTGCTGTTTCAGCAGGGCATCAGATACACGCATTGCCGTCTGGACCGCAGAGAATAGAGAAATCCATGAATATTACAATGAAATCCCCGGGAAGCAGCCACCTCTTGGAGGCATACATGACATGAGAAAGAAAGACGATTCAGTGGTTTTTACAGTTCCAAACGCCAACCCGTGTGAACATTTACTTCCGCTGGTGAGATAATTTCTTCAGAAGATTTTCATTACGTTCAATATTTTATTTCAAAGATGAGTCATCTTTAATTTGCTCTCTTTCAGATGCCCAACCCACACCACAACATGTATGAAAACAGCTCAGTGCCACCAGGTACAGTATGGCTTTCCAGCCTACGATCAGACCATTCAGTGTCTGCTTGTCTGAAATGTTCTTATTTGTGGGAATCTTTCAGAATGAAGGGATTTGACTAAAATGGAAACGAATAACATAGAGCTATAAACTTAAAGCTGTGGCAAATATCTGAATACTTTTATCAAACTGTATAAGAGTAAACAAAGTGTCTGTTATTTAAAGTCAAAATCTAGTTCTTAGTGATCAAATTGACTGAAATAAAAACCTGCGTCTACAGGTCTGAGTATGCCCTGCCCATCTCTGTCTATAAGTCTAAATGGGAACAACAGCTCCCAAAATGAGTGGAACCCCACCTTATCTCTTATATATTTCTCTTCTGGTTTGTCCTGCTTCCTCTTCAAACCCGGTACCCCTCGAGATCTCTCTCAGGAAAATGCACCTTTCGGTAATAAAACCATTCTTCTCGATGGAGATTTCTGCTAAATACTGCCTATTATCTTCCGCAGTTCTTAAGCCCTCACCATTGCCTCTTGCATCAACAAACACAGGCTGTGGAACGAAATGAAGGTCCTAAAACTCACAAAAAATATGAGAGCTTTAGAAAGTGAAACTCAATTTGTTCAATGGCTTCTTCAAGTTGGGGAAGGTAAAACTGGAGACACGGCAGAACTACCTTCTCAATGTTTACCACAACAACAAGACCAGGTTGGTCAAATTTACGGTGATATTAATTTCTCGACTGTGACTCTCCAAGAACTTGCTGCAAGAGCAATACTGAGTGTCACAAACAACGATTCTCCACATAAGATTAACAACAAAGTTCTTGATCTTATGCAGGGTGAAAAAGTGACCTTCAAGAGTGTAGATACAGAGTGGTCAGTGATGATCCAAATGATCAACTAACTTACCCACAGGAGTTTTTACACACCCTCACACCAACTGGCATGTCTCCCCATATCCTTCATCTGAAGGTGGGAGCCGTAGTTATGCTCCTCTGAAATATTATGCCATCAAAACGTCTTTGCAACGGAACAAGACTCATCATTACCCGAATACATACAAATATTATTGAGTGCAAACTGATCGCTATCCAAAATTCTGAAACAATCTTCATTCCCAGAATCTCTCTCCTTCCTTCCGACACAAATTTTAAATTTAAACGCACACAATTCCCACTCAGACTCGCCTTCTAAATAACTATCAACAAGTCCCAAGGACAAACATTTGCAAAGATTAGCGTTAATCTACAACAACCAGTCTTTAGCCACGGTCAGTTGTACGTGGCTTTTTCTAGGGTTTGATCTTTCGACTCATTATCTGTCGTCTCTAGCAAAACACCTTTTCACAACTGCGTCTTTCAAGAAGTATTTCTTTCTTCTTGATTTCTGAATTCCTTTGTTACCGTTTTCTGTTCCTATTCGTAGGGCGTCGGCTAGTTAAAAGAATGTTTACCCTAAGCTTAAAAGAATGGAAATTCTGCTTTTTTAGACAAATACATTTTCCCTTGTAAAATCTTACACATTTTTACAATATAAAAAAATTAGGAGTGGTCTTCCCTCGACTTTCTCGTATACTCAGATATGGGGATGGATATTTGAGGAGTAAACCGCAAGACAGTGGTTATATTTTTATATTATTACATTAAAGAACCATCAACAACAAATTAAATCAAATTAATAATATATTGAACAATTATTATAAAAGTAAAATAAATCAGACTCTGCAGCTGCATGAATAAAAAAGTACTTTGTACCTAATATTTGAATGCAAAATTTGGTTGACCTAAGTGAAAGCGTACTTAAGTTATTGTGTTTACACACACACACACACACACTCACATAATTTCAAAAATGGTATTTTCGGACCATATTCGTTGAGATTCATCAAACTTTTGAGGTCAAATTTTTGGATGATTACAATACTTTCCCTATACTTTGTATACAAGCAAGTAAAAAAGGTAAAAAAAAAAACCTCATGTTTAATTATTAGAATTGGAACAGGAGAAAGAAGTTTTAAATCCATAGTCTGTGGTTTTGGAATGAACCTTGAAAGTTCAATATAAGCCTAAAATGATATTTTAATGGTTTCTGTCTTTTGTTGCTATATGATATCCTGTCTAACTCAGAGCATACATTTGTTGTCATTGTGAATTATTTATGCAATTATGTGATAAAAGAAAGGATTGGGATGAATGATACATAAAATATATTATGGCTAGATGTGATCTTGGAAAATCACCCATATTAAATGATATGCTGAATGGTGCATAATCCACTTTTATTATAAAAGAAATGCAAATGCATTAAAAAAAAGCAAAAACAAAACAGAAAAATTAAGTTTGAAAAAGTATTCACCTCATTAACATTTACTATCATCATACCCTTACCATTAGAATTTGTTGATGGGAATACTGTTAGGACACTGCAATGTGAAGTCAAAAGAGGTTTCCAAAAACTGAGGAACAGAGTTGTTGGCAGTCGTAAGTTAGGTGAGGGATATAAAATGAATTCAAAAGCACAGAGAAATTTAAAGACAACTTTTATGTCAATTAGTTGGAAATGGAGGATGCACAATGCTAGCAAGTATCTTCAAAAAATAGACACTCCCTTAAAACACAAGAAGAAAATAGGTCAGATCTTCTTCTTCTTCTTTCGGCTGCTCCTGTTAGCATTTGCCACAGTGGATCATCTTCTTCCATATCTTTCTGTCCTCTCCATCTTGCTCTGTCACCCCCATCACCTACATGTCCTCTCTCACCACATCCATAAGCCTTCTCCTAGGCCTTCCTCTTTTCCTCTTACCTGGCAGCTCTATCCTTAACATCCTTTTCCCAATATACTCAGCATCTCTCCTCTGCACATGTCCAAACCAATGCAATCTCACCTCTCTGGCTTTGAGGTCAGATGATAAACAATCAAAAAGCCAAACAAATTCCTACAGATTTGCAGATTGTCATAACTGAGATGGAAGAAACAGTGAGTCAGGGAACAACTAACAAGTGGAGTGGTGGTTCTGAGGTTAAGGATCTGTACTGATACCTGGAAGGTTGTTGGTTCAAATCCCATTACTCGCAGAAGGGGTCTTATTCTGCTGTGCCCTTGAGCAAGGCCCTTAACCTGAAAATTGCTCCAGGAGAACTGTATAATGGCTGACCCTGTGATCTGTCCTCCAAAGGTCATGCAAAAAGACAATTTCTCCTCAGGGATTTATACAGTGTATAGAATTACTCAGGTATTCCACCTTATGGTACTGTAATAATTGAAAAGCTTACCTGATATCATGTCTTCAGTTTGCGCAAAAGCATGCAGCTTTTCCACCCATTTTCTAAATCAAATTTTCCATTGGAGGATTACCAGAACGTAGCATATGTTATCTGGGCAGTTTTCGACTAGGGGCAGTCCAACCCATTGTGGGGCACACTTGCTCATGCCTGTCCAATATAGAGTTATCAAACCATTAAACATCTTTATTGTAGGAATATGGGAAGGAAACATTTGTATCCTGAAAATAATAGGAGAATATGAAAACATTACTCCAAGCTAGGCGTTGAACCCTCATGCTCAGAAATTAAAGATAGCAGGACTAACTATTAAACCACAAGGTTTAAATTCTAATATCTGTCGTCTCTAGCAAAACACCTATTCACAACTGAGTCTTTCAAGAAGAATTTCTTTCTTCTTGATTTCTGAATTCCTTTCTCATCGTTCTTCCATCGTGCTATGACCGGAATGAAGACATATTTGGCCATCACCACTACCTTATAACATCAGGAAGATTGAGTAACTCCAAAGACTAAAAAAAAAAACAATTTTGAAAATAAATGGCAGTTACTAGATTTTTCCATTTCATGTGAGAAATGACAGATGATTAGGAGTAAATTTCACACTAATACTAAAAAATATTTTATTACAGATAACAATTGATACATTAAAGTAATTACTTTGGGAACTACAAGTGATTGTGGTTGAGTCCAAAATAACATTGACTTAATATTAGGTCGGACATATTAGGTGAACAGGAAGTGACAATCTACATTGAGCTAAATGGCCTATACTCAACAAATATTTTTTTTTTCTTCTTTAAATAAAATACTAGAGGGTTCCCCCAGCTTGCTTTGCTTCCCAGCCACTTCGCGTCTCTGCTGCTCGCGTTGTGTGCTCCTCTGAAACCCCCACTTAAGCTGTGATACAATGAGAAACAAGTACAGTTTCTATTTACCTCCTTATTACTCGATCAGCTGCTGGCTTGCTGCTGCTGCCGTTCCACGTGATCTGCATCTTGCACAGCGCTTCGAACATTTAAAAGCCTGCACAGCAGGTGTCCTACTCTTTGTGTTTTATTTCCGGCCCAGGGTGTGGTTAAATCTTTTGGCACAAAGTCCCATCTCGCCCGGAGGTGAGTTTTTGATATTTTTTAGTTTATAATTTAAAAACGGAATAAGAATCTGAAATCTAACAACATAACATTAAAGTTTTATAAATTCTGAAAAGAATGATACCAAACATATATAGGTAGGTTTTAAAATAAGCCCGATTTAAAGCGTGACAAAAAATGTGGC
>JANRMT010062827.1:12747954-12763742 GCA_026402145.1 Polypterus bichir lapradei
TATATATATATATATATATATATATATATATATATATATATATAGATGGATAGTAAAAAAGAAACACACAAAAAGGTTTGGGGGTTCCAACACATATATTGTAATAAATAGTGCCATTACGCCAAGTAGTCTAAAAAAGACTGTGTCCAAAATGAGACCAACTGGGGAAGACAAGTGGCTGGCTTTATAGGCAGTGGGATGGAAGAGGAGGGTCCAATGTGGAACAGGTGGAGGTGAGGTCAGTAGGAGGGCATGGTCTGGAGACAGAAGTGGAACCCAGTTGGAGTTTATGTGGACTTCTCGTGATCTGCAGAGGAGGGAGAAAAGTAATTAGTGGACTTTGTCAACACCTCTCCCAGCATTTTACCCTTAGTTAAGCCCACTGACTGCCTCCCATGCACATGTGTGTGACAATATATATATATATAATACAGTACATCAGAGTAGACTGACAGAACACACAGTACAATACAGACAGTCTTAGTCTAGTGGATACAGAAACTCCATTATAGACCATACTTAATCTAGTTCAGGGCTTTGGGGACCACAGGTTATCTGTAGGACATTTGTAGATGGTAAGGCTATATAAAAATGCTTCTTAAAATATATGTAAACACAAATGAGTTAAAATTCAATATAGGAAAGTTAGAGTTTTAGGTGTAATTTTATTGGACAAACCTGGGGGAAATGTTCCACAGATTGGGAGATACATGTTTGATAAAAGTTCATTAATGAGGATTTGGATGGTAATAATTACAGGGTGTCTGTGACTTTGGAATTTATTGCTTTTCAAATCATTATTAAGAGTCCCAAAGATGATTTGTCATCATATAGTTGCAATACAGGAGTGGTGGTGTATTTATTGGTATGGTTTGAGTTAAGACTCTAGCAGCAGCCCATAAAACCTTTTGTAAACAGATAATACTTAATGCAAGATACCCTTCAAAAGGAGAACTGTGCTCAAGAGGTATTTTAACATCAGTAGGGGAGTGGTACTGTGAGACTCTCAGAATTTCTCAGATGATGGAGCACAAGTTTGGTCTACAGCCAAAATGTGATATTCAAAGTTTATAGTGCCAGTAAGTATTACATCAAGGGCTATGATCAATGTGTTAAGATTGCAAGACCTCAGACTCAGCAAGATATGATGCACTCAAGTAGAGTTACTGTTGTATTATATGTTTATATGTTTGTTTCACTTCATGTGGTTTATTTCTGGATTCTATATAAACCAAAAAAAGCAATTCATTGTTATGGTCTTGTTTTCGATAGTTACTTGACCAGGATGTGACATAAAACAAGACCACTGTTCAGTCAATATTCATCCCCTGGTACATTACTGTATATGTTTTGAAGTTTATTAGTATAGTTAGCTGAATTCTAAAACACAGTATTAGGATTAATTTTTGTTTTTCTTCTTCGCTTCTTTTATGATTCATATATTTTGCTCTGCCCTTTGATTCTTATTTATTTGCTTTTGCCTTCACAGTTTTTAATTCCATTTTGCCTAGCGTTAATCAGTTCCTGCTTATTTTTTTCACAAATATCTTTGGATTTCTATTAGTGTCCTTAACAATTAGAAATCCTACAAGAAGCAGTTATCTTCTGTTCATGTTCAGCTGTAGAACATCAGGACAGATGTCCAAACACTGATGTCACAGCAAACTCCTCTATGGTCATTATGAATCACGAGTGAGCATCATCCAGAGCTTGTTATTATAATCATGTACGTGCAACTTAAGGTTCTGCTGACAAATGAAATACTCCAGTGGTAACATGTAGGTGTTAATGAAATGGGGGCTCCAAGTGTACTTTGGGGGAACACTGCAAGATACCTAAACAGTACACTGTGATTGCTACTTGCATGTTTCCTACAGACTAATGACATTAGTAACAAACAGATGCAAAACTATTTATGAAGCAACAGAAGATCTATATAAGGAAGATACACCAGGTATGCTCATGTAGTATTTAGCTTTATAACCAGTAGAGAAAAACTATATTAAAAGTTTCTGTACTGTTTGTCACAACAGAAGGAGGAAAACAATGACTGTACAGTTTGGCAAAGGTCTTTAATAATAAACACTTCAGTGTGTATTATAAATGCTTTGAGCAGAGGGTAACTGTCTTCCAGTAATACTCCCATAATAAAATATGCATAGTGGCAGTAGTAGTAGTAATATTGCTACATGAATTTCTTAATTGCATGCCTGACTAGCATGCAACATAACGCCACTCTCTGACACCTTGATAAACAAGAAAGTATAACAAAGTTTTTATATGTTTTTCAAGACATCTTGCCAACAGCCATACACTTTTATGCATGAGTATTCTCCACAATTTTTATAGGGATACAGCCATTGACCACTCACAATTTAAAGTAAGGGAGTAGAATAGTATTGGCCTTGAATAGCATGGAAATCTGTGGACTGGTGTCTGGCCAAATACTACAGAAAATACGATTCCAGGATGCTGACCATAATATGTGTGTTTTTCGAAATGTTCTTTTCACCTGTTAGTTTCAGATATGGCTTTTTCTTTAAACACCTGCCTCTAAGGCCAGCATCCCAGAGTTGCCTCTCCATTGTTGCAGATTACACTGGTGTCCAGCGTGTATTTAAGGAAGAAGCCAACTGAGGACCTGTAAGGCGTTTATTTCTCACAGTACACATCTGATATTCTTATTCTCTTATGACATTGTCCATATGGGCCTTCCCCTTCCTTAGACACATTTGTATGAAATCTTTAGTTTCTTGTCAGTCTTTCCCATTGAATAACCTTCATTCTATATAAACACAATAAGCTGGCATATTTTTTTAAAAAAAGATGTTTAATTTTGGCCACTTTTGAACCCAGGACTCAACTTTAGGAATGCCAGTACATTGCAATCCAAGTGAACAGAATAACAGGTTCTAACTGTGCAAATGCAATTAGAAAGGTTTCTCTTATAACCAATTAGCTCTTCGATATGGCTAATTAAGAATAAGCTAACTGAATTCATTATTAGGACACTAAAGGAATGGTTGCTGAAAATGGGGCTTTTTATGTGAATAATAAGTTAACAATCACTCACTTCAAGCAGTAACAGCCTTTGGAGACACTGGTAATGTCTTGGCTATATTTTAAAATCAATTTAATGGTACCTTTGTAAAAATAGGTATCAATTTATAACAAAAACATGAAAATTACTGGGTGACCTCAAACGTCTCACTGGTAGTGTATTTCTTCTACCCAACCTAACGCAGTCTTCCTCCTTCCCTCCCAGTGTAATTTTAATGTTGGCCACTTACCCTAAAGCTATCGTGAAGCCCCTCCTCCTTTTGAATGGAGAGCTGCTAATGGCTGACGAGTGACGACATCGTTCGCGCTGCCAGTAGCGCCAGCTTTCAAAGAGACAAACTGAATTCTACGACCGCCAACACCAGACTGGTGCTCGCTCCCTCACTCACTCTTCCTGTCGGCGTACCGGCTCAACATATTATCCACCCTCTTACACGCGGAAGCAAACATCCCTCTATGTCATTGGTTTAAAATGACATGACGTAAGAAATTCTTTACCGATGATTGGCTCTACTGCTTGCCAGTCTGTGGTAGTTCCGGTTTGTTGCTAGACGGAATAGTTGTTATTTGTCCGTTGTGAGGGATGTAGGAAACGGTTAATATTTGCTGGGTTTGACTACATGTTTTTATTAAGGTCTCTAGTAAATTAATGTCTGAGAGTCACGAAATCGAATTAACGGAACTGAAAGAGGGCTTAATGGTAGGTATCTTTTATGGTTTTCTACTTGCAATTCCCGTTAAACTGTTTATTTGACTTACTCACTGTGAAACATAAAGACTCGAGCGCCAGAGTAGTGTGATGAGAATATAATTCACAGTGGGGCTTCGATAGTCACAAGATTAATCATTGCTTTAAGAGCCAAGTGGAGTGTTGTGTCTTGTTTTTGTTTTTAGATAGTCCGTTTGATAACGTGTAACTTCTTGTTTTGTCTTGTGACATATTTTGATTATTCAAAAATTCAGCACGTGTTCTCGCGGGGTCTCTCCTAATAAAGCAGTACTCTGTTAGTACTTCTGTTAGTACTTCTGTGAAGTGGCTGTAAAACTTGCAATTCGTATAAATGCAAACGTTCACTTATTTCAGAAGGTGCACGATTGGGCGTGTTTAAAAAGCAGTTACATTGAAGGTAAATATTAGGTGTGCTCACCTACCTATGCCTATCAGGTGGTTGCCATGGTTATTTGTGTAAACGTTGGTATTGAAACGTTGGATATGTTTTAAATTGTGATGGTATTTACTTTTTTAACGTTTGTGTGAGATAGAACTTGATGGGGAAAAGACGTTTTCCAAATAGCTGGTGAGTCGTCGATTCTTCTTCTATTTTCCTATTTTGAATCTGCATGTGGCGTTTCACCGACCAAACAACTGGAATTTTTTATCAAGCGTACAACTATTAGAGTGCAAGTAGAAGGGTCCAATATTCACAGATAACAGAAGAAGCTTTGAGGGGGTCTAACATAAAGAGTGAATAAGAATGCACAGCATAGACAGAATATTTTGAAACAAGAAAGTGAAGAGGGCAGAGTATATTTCAGATCGTTAAAGCAGCACAAAAAGTTCCTGAAAGCAAGTGCTAGTAGGCGAGTCATCAGGCGTACGTTAAATATTAATTGAGGCCTGTGATGAACTAGTTGCTCCATTCACGGTTGGTACTCAACGCTGGTGGAACAGACACTGGCTCTCCATATGCCTGAACTATTTATGTGGGTTAGAAAATAGATGGATGGATGAAGTCTCATTAAAAAAAAATATAGAAAGTGCAGAATACATATTGATGAGCTGGGTATGGCTATATGCTTTGTTCTTTCCAAAGCTTTTCTTTTGTTAAAATTAAGTTAACATTAACTGACAAGAGTTTGGTAGTTAAGCTGTCAGCAAAAAGGACTAATGTCAGATCTAAATGGTCCAATTAGTTCATATGAGGTAAAAAATGTAGACCTGTACCTTGGTGTATAATTTTTTTTAACAGAGCACTTTTAATACCTATATCTTTTTTTGACAGATTTAAATAAGTTGATAAAAACCTGGGAAAATGTCAATGGACTTTGAAGTACCAGTGCTGCAAGCTGAATGTGAAGAAGAGGAGTATGATGAAGATGATATTGCTCGGCAACAGGAGGTGCAGTATGGTCTTGGCAATATTACTTAAAGTGCCAGTATTACTCTGTTTGTGCCATGAGTTGCCTTTACAGACACATTTGTTAAACACCACTAAGATATACAGGGTGTCCATAAAGTCTGTGTGCAATTTAAAACAGTTGTACTTTGTAAGTATATGTGATAGAAAGAATCTGTAAAAAGGAATAGAAAGAAGAAACACTTACATTTTTTATTGTTCTCGTTAATTTTCAACATGTCCACCATCGTTACTAATACAAAGGGTAATACAATTCTGTAGTTCTGGGAAAATATTTTCAAGCTGATTTTCAGTAATACCACCAATCACATCAGTTATCCTAGCTTGAAAGTCTTCTAAAGATCAAGGTTGGTTGAATAAACATTCGTTTTCACATCTCCATAAAAAGAAATCCAATGGAGTCAAATCTGGCAAATGTGGAGGGCAAGAAAAGGGTACACCTCTTCTAATCCATCTGTTAGACAGTTTTTACATTAGAAATTCCCTAACATACAAATCAAAGTGACAAGGAGCACCATCTTGTTGAAACACTGTATTCTCTATCAGTCCTAATTGTTCAAGTTGAGGAATAAAGTCATTTTGCAGTATTTCTAAATAGCTTTCACTATTAACAACACGTCCTTCAAAAAAGAAAGGCCCTATTACTCGATATTTTCCCAAAGCACACCTTTGAGAGAATCTCTTTCATGTTCAACAGACTCACGGATTTTCAGTTCCCCAAATATGCCAAAAATAAAACTTCTAAAGACAAAAAAACAAAACTAGATACATCAAGCTTTCTAATCGTTTTTATGAATTCTTTCTATCACATATACTTACAAAGTTACAACTATTTTAAATTGCACATAGACTTTATGGACACCCTGTGTAAAAAAAAAAAAAATAAAAAAATAAATAAATCTTGAGACTTTTTCATTAAAGAAAGCAAAATTGAATAAATTCCAAAAGGACCAGCCATAGAACAAAAATCAATTAAAAAAAAAAACAAAAAAAAAACCTTATTTGAAATTCAAGTTGGATAGTTATTGGATAATTATTGTGTTCCATGCTAGGCAGAATAGGACTTCATCATACATGAGATATACATTCCTATGCAGCACATATAGACAATGCCTAATGTTACTCCTGAAATACCCTGACTTTGGTTTTCTGGATACCCACTAACATGTACATCAGCACAAATGTAATTCAATAGTTTTAAGTATATCGTACCTGTGGGCAACTCAGGCTCCATGCACAATGCTACAACAATAGCAGATATATCTCCTTGTATAAGTTCCACAGAGCCAGAATTATATAACAAAGTCTTTATTGAAGAAAATGTTAAAGGCTGCTTGAGCTACTTCATATTTAATACCCATCTTTACATATAGTAGCACATAACTTTGCTTTGCTGATTAGATAGGTTGATCAATTCATGCTTGTTTGTCTTGGGATGTGTAGTTGATGGCTGCTCAAATAATCAATTGCATCATGTACGATAGTGAAAACTACAAAGTCAAATCAGTTTTGATGTTTTCCAAGTAGTATGAGTTTCTAATTCAGTTTCATCATCCAACCCGCTATATCCTAACACAGGGTCATGGGGCAGTTTCATCATTGATTCCCAGTAAGAACCTGAGTTAACTTATTACCGTGCCAATGTTGCCATTGAGATCATATGTACTCCATGGCCACTTTGATAAATCTTCTTCTTTATTAATAGAAATAGCTCCCTCTTCCAACCATTCAGTCATGTGATTGCAACTTAATTTAGCATTCAGACATGATTTAAGGGGCTTGGCTTTTGCTTGACCAAAGATTAGAATGTGTAAGACTTGATCTATGTGGCTTTGGTCATAGTATGGTGGTTGCTGCCACATGTAGTGTTTCCAGCATTTCGCACACAGCAACCCTTCCGGGATTTCCATGCACCGTAGTCTGTATTGAGATGGCATAATGAATAAAAAAGCATCCAGTAAGTGGCCATTATGTTAAAGAGAAACGTCATAGTGGAAATAGGCCAAGCTAACAGAAATGCCACCAGTACTCCAGTAACAACTCTTTACAATGATGGCTTGTCTGACTGTACAGCATGTCAGATGATGAATCAAATGGGCTACTGTAGCATAAAACCGCCACATTCCTGTCCTGTCAATAGTGGGCACACAGTCACCAAAACTTTGATTGCGATTTGGAAAAATGTCTCCTGGTCCAATGAATCTCATTTCTCTTCTGTGACATGGAGATGATAGGATCAGACTTTGAAGTAAACAAGCTGAATCAATTGATCCATCCCGCCTTGTATTGATGGTACAGGCTGGTGGTGGTATAATTATGTGAAGAATTTTTTGTTGGCGCACATTAGGCCTTGTGATAACAATTAAATGTTATTTCAATGACATAGCCCACCTACAAATTGCTGCATACCATCATTGGTCACAGTCTACCCTTTTTCAAGTGAATTAATGTGTGCTTTCACAAAACAAGCCTCATCCCATGTTGGTTCCATGAAGTGACATCAATTTACTTCAGTGGTCTGCAAAATCCTTAGCTCTCAAGCTTCTTAAGTAGAGCAACTTTTGGAATAGTGGAGGATCTGGAGGTTTGCAGCTTGAACACAATAATTGTGGGGTACTTTTTAGATAGCATGAACCAAAATCCCTAAGGCATGTTTATTTATTTATTTATTTTTTGGTTCTTTATTTCGCCTTATACAATTTCTTGTATTAGGAATTTGTTAGTTTTCGCATACCCCGTGAGGTCAGAGTGCAGGGTCAGCCATTGTACAGCGCCCCTGGAGCAATTGAAGATTAAGGGCCTTGCTCAAGGGCCCAGCAGAGTAGGATCTCTTTTGGCAGTGACGGGGATTCGAACTGGCAACCTTCGGGATACCAGCGCAGATCCTTAGCCTCGGAACCACCACTCCACCCTTTCAGCAAATACAGCAGCAAATGGCTGAAACCATACCTCAAAGAGTTCAGGGTATTTTGAAGGTGAAAGAGGGGCTTTCCTGTTAATAGATGGAAGGGCCTAATGTCTAGGAACATCTGTATTACGCCCTTGTGTTTCTTAACTTGCTTACGATAAAACTGTCAATTGAGTCTCTATTCTCGCACGTAAGGTAGGTCACTGGTTCAGTCCCCACCAATCACGCACTGACAAGTCTCATTATCTATTGTGACTTCAGTCGCAGAATTATGGAAGCAATTGCCTAATATAGAAAAGTACCTGTGCTATGCATATTACTTTTTGCATAACACAAAATAACACTCTCACACTCAAAAAAGAGTCAGTTTAGAGTTGATAACATGGATATCTTGAGAAAACAAAACCACAGACATTTCTGCTTCATGCTTCTAGTGTAGTGCCTCCGTCAACTTTAACTCTTTCAGTGGGGCGGATGTCGACTTTTGTCAAAGGGAGGGGTGGACAGTGGTAGTCAACTGTAAATGCTGACAAAACCCACCGTTATGTTTTAGTTGGACTATCTTTGCTAGAAGCAAAGTTAATTCATTGGTTTGACCAAACTCCCTGTACTGTTGTGAGTAGTGAGGACCAAACAACGACAAAAATGGCTTTAACATCTGGCAAGAGATCGAAGTGAATGCGTAAAACAAAATACTCCATTGACGATGTTTTACATATTGCTGAACTGGACTCTGACTTGTCAGACTCCGATTTTGATATTAATGATTGCAAACAAATGTGAGGTACCAGCATCAGCTGATTGGTCCCCAGCTGATCGAGGTGCTGAACAGGTTCATGTAGCAGATGCACCTACAGCAATGTTCACCTGGGAGAACCGCCATTTACATTGAAAGGAGATGCAAACCAGATTGAGATGTACTGCGACTGCAACCACCTCTGACTCCCTTGCTCCCGGAAGACAGCCTGGTAGAATTCCTGGTGGACTGGTGGCCACAGCACGCAGAAACATAGGTTTTATGTTGATTTCTGTGTGAAGCCATTGCTTTGTGTGCTTTTCATAAAACTGTGTTTTTTGGAAAAAGGAATATTCAGCCCTCAAAGAGTTAATTAAGCAAAGCTGGGGATATAATGGTAGGTTTTTAAAAGATTAGATTGTATCTCATATTTTGTCACAGTCAATTTGAGGATAGGTCTGTGACCACAAGATGGTGTTATTGCACCACTTATTTTCTTTATCTTTACCATACTTACCATCTTTATCATGGTCTACACATGTGCAGTTGGTCCTGTATGGTTACAGTTGCTTCTGTGCTGAGATGTGGGGTCTCTCTGTTTTAATTTTTTTCCTGTGTCTTCATGTATGTTCACCCTGTCCTGAGTGAAGTCCTCTTGTGCATGTACAGTTATTTAAGACCTGAAGTAACAGAACTGGTTTGAATTGGTTATTATCTCGGATCAACTTGCTTGCTTTATGATTTGTCCCTATATATATAGCCATCTTTTTTTTGTCTCTGATTATTCTGACTAACTAATACAGCTAATAATAATAATACATTTTATTTATATAGTGCCTTCATAAACATGGTTTATGAAATCTGATGGGTGGTGTTTTGGTGAACCATTAGTCTCTGTATATTTCAGGCATGTGCAAATACCACTTAATCCATTTTTAGAATTGCCGGAAGTCTGAAGATTTCCAGAAACTTCAGTTGATGCTTTGCTGTACTCCCTATCATCACCATCATTGGTTTACCAATCATTTTCGAAAAATCGCACCAACAGTTATCACCTCCTCTCCAGTCTTCTTGCTGATGGTCTTGTAGCCCATTCCAGCCTTGTCCCTGATGTCCTCTGGCAGCTCTTTGGTCTTGCCTTGCCCAAGGTGGTGGAGAGGTTGGAATGGAAGAAATTGATTCTGTGGACAGATGTGCTTTATACACATCACAAGTTGAGTTCAGGTGCATCTGGAATTGATTGATTGTAATCTGTATGCCATGTGGGCACACAGCCAATCTGTGGGTGCCAGAATTCTGGCTGAATTGTAGGGGATCAGATACTTATTCCTCTCAATGACAAGCAAATCAATTTATAATTTTTATGTAACAAGTTTTTTCTGGATGTTTGGTTGATATTCTCTCCATTAAATGAAACTACCATAAAAATTAGAGCCTGTTCATTTCTTTGTAAGTGAGCAAACTTGCAAATTCAGCAGGGGATCAAATACTTATTTCCCCCACTGTATCTATCGCCTCTTACATCTCTCTCTCTCTCTCCCATGAAGCTTCTTGTACAATCCATGACCAGAATTCATGCTGTTCTGACAGCCGAAGTCCTTTCTTGGTGCTCTTAAAGAAAGTGAGCGTATCCTACCCATACACCTTCCTTGTTCAACTTTTTCTCTTAAATTTATTGGAACTAAGGCTGGAATAAGGCCACGCCAGGGCCCAGTCACATGCATCATGACACAGGGTCACTTTGCAGCCATCAAATTATTTAATGCATTATGTTATCTTTTAAGATATTATTTATTAAAACACACTGGATTATATGAGCTGCAGCCAGCCTTAGGCCTTATTTAGGTTTTCTTAAGACATCTAAACTACATTCCCTCACGCACATAATCTCTGAGTCATACTTTTAAACAATTGGGCATTCTCACGTCAGGTGTGGCCTTTTACTGCTTTAACATGACTCACAATTGTCAGTTTTCTCTTTTGCCTTTTCTAGAACATTTGGACCGAAAAATCCCAATTTTGAGAAGTTACGTTATGTTAATGTTGATTTATAGTTACAGCACTCTGAATTAACTTGATTAAAAAGACTGGTAGTTTGACTAAATTTAGATTTTACGTTTGGAGTATTTTAAATACGTTTTGTTTAAAATACAAAACGGGAAGACACAACTCTTTTAACTTTATGGCTTTTTGGTCTTGTTTATTTAGTTCATGGCTAAGTCATTTCTCTAATGTATAGAATTCTGGAGTCTTTCTTGGGGGTTTTCTGCTTTTGTTTCTGTTGATTACGTACTTAGCTGGTTGAAATGGTATGAACTATGGTAAATTGATTAGCTATTCAATTAAAATTAAATTAGATTAGATTGGATGATACCTTGTGACCCCCATGGGGAAATTAAAAGTTTACAACTTAGCAAATTGAACCGTTTATAAATTATTTTAAAAATTAAAGATATAAAAGTAGTGTGAAACTACGATCACCTTAATATATTTTCCTATGCCGTATACAAAAAGTTTTTTCCTAACATACTTTGTTCTCCCAATAAAAAAATGTATTGTGAATATTGTGAAATCCTTCCGGATGGGCTGGAAGAAAGCGTGTCATACATTAAAAAGGCCTTGTTGAAAGTAAGTAGACATTTGCTTATTGATTTGGCTGCCATGTAAATGGAAACTTGGTGATGGGTCAAAAATTCATTATCAGTTCCGTTCAGTTTCTGATTGTGTGATATTCAATACTTTGAGAAACGTTGATTTTAGTGTTGGGGAGTGTGTGTGTCTGTCAGTAGAAATCTGAAATGTCTTAAAATTACAATTTTCTTTATAACGTTATGCAAGTTTTTTGTGTTTTATGACTGCATCCTAGCAAAGATACAGACATTTTGAATGAGCAGTTTCCAGGATATCCACCCTGAATGTTGAAGCCTATGTACGATAAAATGCTGCATTACCGTGCTCTTGGAAAGACTTTAAATTAAAGTTGTTGAGTCGGAAATACCACATGAATGCTCAATGAAATTGGAATTTCAACCCGGATGATTCGGAGAAAACACAGCTACCCAGATTGTACGAGTTTGATGTAACGCTGACCTTTTACCTTAGACAATTGTTTAAAGTAAAATGTATAACCTGGTCAGCTGGAAATGTCATTTTGTGGTCGAAATGCATTAGGAGTAAAGTAAAACCTATTTAATACGTTTATTTTACTCTTTATTTCCGCAAAAAGTGCCATGCATCTTTATTTGCTTTTTTAGCAAATCAGCAGCAATCTCACCTTTTTCTAATTAGTCTGACCAAAAACTCATTTGAACACCCCGCAGTGGGACAGTGAAATATTACAAATTGGAACTTCTAATAGTTTGAGAGAATGTGAATATAGCATAACTTCATAAAAATTCATTAAAAAATTATTTTCAAACAAGTTACATCATGTTCATCTTGTTAAAGTTTCCAGACCTATTGGGTTTGGTCCAGTTCTTATCTCCTTCTCATTCAAAAACCATTTTACACTATGTCCAATGATAAATGTCGTACAAATTGTTTAATTTAAGTAGTATTTTTTGCAGTCTTCTCTGTTTGGTCATGGGACCAGGCCTATTGATTTGCAAAATGTTTGCACAAGTAGTTTTTGAAATACTTTCTTTATTTAAATATACACATGTGTGCCCACACTCACACGCTCATAGAAATTTATAAATGAAGATCGCTTCTTTGCCCTACTATACTAGTTTACATGCAGGTTGATTAGTGAAAGAAAAGAACACACATACATATATGTGTAAAGGTCGATGTACACAGATGCATTAAGCCATCTTCGTGCCAATCTATCTGTGCAGCATATTTACTTCAGTAATGTTTAATTTAAAACAAAGCACATTAGGACATATGAAAATGTTCACAAGATTCAATTTTCATTTAATTTTACTCTACATTTATTAATGTACATAATGAATGTTGTATAGTTTACTTAATTCTGTATTATTGTACAGTAAAATCGGTTGCGTTGTATTGTAAAATCATCTGTTGAGTGAGTGATTTCTTGTGGTGTCACTAAAATGTAATTTACATGGAACTGTGTGGACTAATCCATTCCAATATGTGTGGTTATTTTGAGCCAATCGGAATCAATTTTTTTAGGCTGCTTTTTCATTGGCTAGCTTTATTTTCACTGATTAACAAATTTTCTTGTATTGAAATGTCAAATCATAAATATGAAGATGTCTGCAAATCTTAGTGAAAAATAAAATTCAGTAATTTGATGCTATTTTGTAGTTTTATTGTCTGACATGGATTTTTTTAAATATACAGTATTTCTCTTCTCCTTTATGACGGGATTGCAGTTATTGGAAGGGATAGTGTTTTTTTTTTCTATTTTTAATAAATTATTGAAGCATTGCTGAGCTAAAATGGTAGGGGTAAAAATAGACAAAGAAGACAAATTTGGCAGTTTTGCAATCACCGGAAGAAAGAAAGAAAGAGAAATCTTTCAGGTAGTTTGACAAAAGCAAAAAAAAAAAGGGAAAACAAATTGGCAAAGATTAATCCCATGGTGCAGTACATTAATAAAACAATAATTAGAAACAAAATGTTCAGATGAACTTTCAAAATATTATGTCTATAAATGTATTTTTGTGTGTTGATTGTACAACTAATCATTACCATTTGTGCAACACATTTCTTACTACCTCATTGTTTAATACAGTTTGTCAATCAAGTTTAATTATGATATTAAAAGTTCTAAGAACTGTAATGTAATGCTGCTATCTCACAGAGTCAGTGTCTTGGGTCTGAATCCTCCTGAGTAACTGTCGGTGTGGAGTTTGCATTTTTTCCCCATGTCTTTGTGTGTTTTTTTTTTTTTTTCTGGCTATCGTGGTTTTGCATCTACCTCACAAAGATGTGCGTGTCAAGTAAATTGGCAAGGCTAAGTTGACACCGTGTGAGAGTGTGCATAAGTGGATCCCTGCAATGGACTGGCACACTGTTTAGAGTCTGTTCCAGCCATGAGTGTGGTGCTACCAGTATAGACTTCACCCTTCATAATTCAGAACTAGATTAAAGAGGTTTGAGAATGTTATATCAAATAAGTTCTGTTTCTAAAAACTGTTCATGTATAATCCCAGTAAAGAAAAAAATAAAATGTCTTTTCTGAAACAGAAGAATTTGTTCTGTTAATTTTTGCTATAATCATTTAATCTACATGTTCTGAACCTCACAGATTCATCAGTTACTGGCTAACCTTTCTGATGATGCATTAGATGATAGCAGAGATTTGTCGTCTCCTGAAGGAAATTTTTTGGTCTGTGATGAAAATGAGGAAAATGAAAGGTAAGGCAATTAAAAGGAATGCACCCCCCCGAAAAATGTTTTTTATATGTTACTTACCCCATGTATTTTGTAGTGGCGGCTCAGAAAAAAATGTAATGTTCTCTTGCAAAATGGAGAGAAAAACATGTATAAATATATTAGAAGCCAATAGTGACCGATGCTGTACAACGGCAAAAGTGAAAAGCCTGCATGAAAAAAAAATATATCTCATATTACTCATTTCGCATAATCCAAATCAGTTAAAATCAGTTATCCAGACGTAAGCTCAAAATGTGCTAAATGCGTGCATTTTTCTTAAAACCTTGTTAAATATGGTCAATGCCTTCCTGAATGATCAGCGTATTTCATAAACTGGAAACTGAAGTCTTATTAGAGCCTTTGAATTGAATTAAATTGAAGACCCACCTCTCCCCCTCATTTGATGGTCAAGAGACCTGTCTTTAATTCAAAAACTATCCCATGAGGCTTTAATTTCCTGTTTATGATGAACGCTGTTTTTTATTGGAATAATCTTCTTAACATCATATTGACAGAAGAAAACTTACATTTGGCACATTTTGAGCATTCAATTGGATAACTGACATGTGAGTTCTGCAGTTTTCCATTGATGTTGTACAGAATCAGTTGCTATTGGGTTCAATTCTATCATAAAAAAATTTTCCCTCTCCATTCTTCATGTAAACATGAATTTAAAATTTTTTCTTGGCCATCACTACATACTACATGAGGTAAGTAACATTTAAAAAAAATATATAATTTTTGTATGGAATATTCCTTTAACTGCAAAGATAAAACAAAGATCATAGTGAAGGAAGGAAAATGTGTTTGGGGGAACTAGCTGATCTGGGTTTGAGTATTCACGACTGGCATAAGAGTTTACGACAAATGGTCATTTTCCTTTCTTCTGTTCAAGCTAAGTCTTTTGATTTTAAAGAAAATATGTGAACTATATGCTGGAATGTTAATTTTAGTTTGAAATTAATTTTTGCAGAAACCACCAACAATGGCAAAATGGAGGAGAGTGGGACAGTCAACATGAATCAATTAATGGGACAAAAGCAAGTATCTTGTGTTCTCTTCTTAAGAAGATGGTTTTATTCATTTAGTGCTCACTCAATCCAATTCAGCTTCAGTGAGAGCTGGAGCTAAAGACAGACCAAGAGGTCACAGTGTTCTTCAATGTTTTTTTGTACAGTGTATTTAATAATACTGATTATATTTAACCAAATATTATTTAGTAGTTAGAACATGTTAGAACAGTCCTATTCACGTAATCCTTCTAAAAAAAAAAAAAAAAAAAAAGGTCTGGTTTTGTAAGTCCCTTAAGTCCTACTGTCTACCATACTTCTTGGTAGCAAACGAGAGAACTACTTAACGAATTTAGATTTATTTTTTTTCTATAATTTACTTCAACATTCCGGTTGATTTTGCGACTTCTCTCATTTCGCTAAGAATCATAGTTTGTTTGCAGGAGCAATATATTCGCACTAATCCGGGGAAGAGTGACATCAGGATTAGACAGCTGGGCGGGGCCCTCCTCACTGCCTTGTTTCATTAATACACGGGCAAAGCCATGGGGGATGGGTAGTGTGTGTGTGTGTGTGTGTGTGTGTGTGTG
>JANRMT010062827.1:12763842-12826342 GCA_026402145.1 Polypterus bichir lapradei
GTGTGTGTGTGTGTGTGTGTGTGTGTGTGTTTATATATATATATATATATATATATATATATATATATATATGAATTAATTAGAAGAAGAAGCACTAGATGGCAGTAGAGAGACAGCTAAAACATAGGCATTGCATTAAGAATCTCCTCCAGGCTTATACTACTGAAGACTGTAGTACTCCAGTCACACCTCAAAACACAGACATTCAAACTAAACAAATTGTTGTGCTTTAAATTAACTAAAGAGATCTTCATTTAGATGCGTAGACCACCTTCCAGTTTAGTACGTTGTTGTTACTCACGGATGTCAACGATGTGCCGGAATAACGAAAGGGGTGGTGGACAGTGTTACGCTGGTTAGCTCCTGAGGCCTGGTTAGAGAATGAGATTGCCGAAGATAAAAGGTACGTGGCTACGTAACATATGAATGAAAGAAAGACAGTGGGTAAAATGAATGACAATGTAACAGCACATTCCGGAAATTATTATTGTTACATTATAGCTGGCGAGTGCTGCGCGTCTCACAGTTGTGCCGTGGCTTGCTCACATGTCAGTGAAGTGATCCCTATTTATGCTTTAAAGAGCCTGGATACCTATGTGTCCCCCTTTTATAACCATTGCTCCGTGTATATTGCCTTACTCTTTGGATTGCCACAAAGCAATCTGCGAGATTAGAGAAAGGTTGAGAAGAGATCGTGAGAGGAAATGACAGCATCGTGAAAACGAGACGGACTGTGAACGGACAGAAGCAGAAATGCTCCCAAACCACTACATAATTACTATTCGGACAGTGATTCCGAGTAGGCTGTTCCTATCGAATCAATGTCCAAGGGTTTTCTTTTGTAATTTTATTTCCCGTATAAAAAAATCATAATGCTGTGCGACAAAGAGCCCAGTTCACGACTGGCAGCCGCGTTTAAACAGGGAGCCCTTCACAGACAACTTTAACACGCGCAACGTAGTTGGGCGCACATGGCTAGTGTGTGTGTATATACTGTATATAGGTGGATGGCAGGAAGAGGTGGTGTCTTGGCGGATATATAGGTGGATGGCAGGAAGAGGTGGGGTCTTGGGACTGGAAGCGGAAGTCACATCTGTCACATCTGCACTGTGCCACCCCCTGGTCTGACCGGGAATTAACTTCTTTTGAGCCTTTTAGCTGCTTCCCATGCGCACGTGATGCGCATATGATGCATTATGGAGGAAGAAACTGGAAAATTAATTTTCTGTTTGATAATTCTGTGTCTACTTTGAGCCATTTGTTTTTCTACATAAGTGACACTGTAAAAATGCTGATTCTAAAACACTTCATAGTTACTTTAAACAACTGATTTGCACACATCTGGCTTTGAACAAAAGATTCTATCTGTGCTCTCCCAGAGAATGGAAACAGAAGCCATTTTGTTTGTGTAGCATGTTGCCAACTTTATTTTCGTTAAACATAGACTGGGGGATAACTTTTGATTTATTTTTGGCATAGATATTTTGATAGCCTGTTGGTGTATATGATATTGTTATTTTTAGTGCTCAGCTTAAATTTACATTAAAACATAATGTAATGTGTGGACAGTCTCACATATTTAACTGAAAAATGTTAATGACACCATTTTCTAAATCATTAGTAAAATTCAAGCATAATATGAAACAAGAATTTTTGAAAGGCTAATGCAATATCTGCTCGTAGTATAGTAGTAAATGGAGGTGTCTATTGAGAAAATAGTAATTTAAATTTGTTATTTTGTATTTAATAATTCTGTTATATATATATATATATATTATATTAGGATTATGGGAGTGAAGCACATGATCCGTATCAGAGTGATTATCCTTATGCCACTGAAAATGGACATTTTAACCAGCATGCCAATGTGCTGCACAATGATCATCATGCAAATGGATGGAATGAACTGCACAGAGAAGAAATAAATGGTTACCATTATAGCCATGAGAACTGTGGTTATCCTAATCCAAAGAATGAAAGTTCTATTGGTAGCAAAGAATTCATTATGGATGTGCAATATGAAGAAGGCTCCTTCTGCCAGACAAGTTCTCTCCAGTCTCCTGATCCACATCATCATCATCATCAGCAGCAGCATGCAGAGGACACACATGATGAATTAAATCAGGATAATGAAGAACATACAGGAGAGGATTTTCAGGTTTGCATAGTTTTTTACATTTCTGAATGAGCAGAATTCTCATGTTCAATGTTGTCACACTACTATGCTGAGAATTCAGTAAAATCGTGTCTTTTTTTGTGCTTGGCACTTGTTTGACACCCCTCTTATTTTGCACACAGCTCTTGTTTGAATTTTCTACCATTTACCCTTTGGGGCCACCGTAATTCAAACATCATAGTTGAGTTTGATTTTCTTTCCTACAATCTGCTGTGGAGAAAATACATTTATTTTCATTTTCAGTAATGGCCAAATAAGACTAATAATTGTTTTATCTCAGTATCTCATTAAGGTTTTCACAATGAAGTTGTAGTAGTAAATGAAATTTGATTATACCAAGAAGCTAAACATTTTGCATGCTTTCATAAATATTTTCTTTGGATAAATGAAAATCTTAATAGGACTAATACCTTGAACATCAAAGGTATTAGTCCTATTAAGTGCTATTCTGTGGTTTTGTTGTTTAGTAGTAATGCTGTATTACAGAAATACGTCAGCTCTGTTGTCACCTAATTTTTGGCTTTCTGTAACAGACAAAGAACCAAATATGTAGAATAGTTGTGGAACTCTTGTGTGACATTCATATATAGAGTTTATTGTGTACTGTGTAATTGTTGTATAGGATTTGAGACTCTTGTCTTTCACATCCGAAGGCTTGGCATGGAAAATTAAACATATGTTTGTTAATTTTGCTAATGTTTTTTTTTTTTTTTTTTAATGTGTTTTATACCATGTAAACTGACAAAGTTTTCATTTATCTTTGAAGATGGGTTATAGTACATTCCAACTACGTCTTGTCTAACTTTACTTTATTCTTATTAACATTTAGCATTTTAGTCAGCCTGAAAATTATACTGGAAACCAAATGGACAACTACAGAGTCAAATATAATCCTTATCATCTCCAAGTTCAGACCAAGCCATATAATTGCGATACACATGAGGATGTAAGATATAAAGAAATGCAACAGGAGTTTTTGAATACTGGAGAAGGTAATGATTTGTATTTTAATTGTGTGATAACCAATCTGTCAATCTTTTTTTTTTTTATTTTATAGCGTATTCTATCACAAGATGCTCATAGAGCAAACAAGAATCTCTCAAAAGAGACGTTAAATACAGTAACTCTCAATATATAATAAAGTTCGAAGGAACAAATAATTCTAGATAAAATATTTTAAACTCAGAGGTAAGTTGAAGTGGATGAAATGGCAATACAGTTGAAACCGAATCAAAAGAATATAATTAGAGAGAGTTAAAATTGAATAAACTCAGATGGGAATCAGGGTGTTTTTAAGTGGGATTTAAATGAGCTTACTGATGAAGCTTATCAGACAGGGATATTTTGGAAGAACAGATGCTAAAGAGCTAAACTAAATGAATGGTCAACAAGAGTTGCAAAATGGGCCTTTGGAATATTAGGATGGCTTGTGTCAGTGAATTCTGATTATCAGACTGGTAGGTATTATGTAAGCAATGGTGACAGGAAACCTAGCTTCTTGAAATGAATATCTTTCTGAGTGAGTAGGGGAGTTCCTAACATAACATGATATCAGGACATCCGTGTAATTGAACCAGTGGAGGATTGAGGTGTTCATTACTGTTTGTCCTTGTTAGAACTCTGTGTTGGCCATTTAACCTGCTGAGCAGGGAGACCACTGAAAATTAAGTTGCGTTGGTCCAATTGAGAGGTGATAGTGCTTTTGTTTCCAAAAAATAGGGAGGGTTGAGCTCTGGCACTGTGCTGTAAGTGTTAGAAACTCGTCCTGAGTGCTGGACAGATGAGGTGATTGGGAAATTCATACTTAAAAGTGTTATTAAATGCTTGACAGTGTGGCTTGAAAGTATGGAAACCATTATTTTTTTCCTTTGCTTGACTCTGTGGATGTTGAGATGGTGCACCTCCCATGTACTTTGGGGTCCACATCAATGACAGGTTGGATTGGTCTCAGAACACAAAGGAACTATATAAGATAGGACAGAGCAGGCTCTTCTTCCTTAGGATAATGCATTCCTTTAATGTAGCAAGTGACATCCTTCACATCTTCTACCACTCTGTGATAGCTAGTGTGCTGTGTTGGGCTGGTACTATCATTTCAGAAGAGGCCCATCAAATTAAAAAGATAACTAAAAGGGTAGGCTCGGTTATAGAAGGCATTCTGGACACCTTGGGGGTGACAGAGGAGGAGAGAATTAAAACAAAACTTATTACTATTATGAACAATGCTGCACATCCTCTCTCTGACACACTCACACGGAGGACTTTCAGTAAACAGATTATTAAGCAAAAGTGTGCCAAGAAACACCACAGGGGCTCCTTTATACCAACAGCAATATGCCTGTATAACGCTGCACTGGAACTGCCAAGTCATAGTTTTTTGTTTTTTTTTTGTTTTTTTTTCTTTCTTTTTAAAATTTTCTTCATTTTTAGACATTCGTTAGCGTGTTCTGACCATAGTGTTTGTATTTATTTATCTATCTATTCATGTATTTATTTATTTATTTAAAGAGCTTCTGTAGAAAACCAAATTTATCCTTGAAGACAAAATAAATTCTACCTACCTACCTACAATTCAGGAGATATGTAGTCCCCTTCCTTTTTTTCCACATTTTGTTTTGTTACAGCCCTTTGACAAAGTAAATTCAGGATTTTAGAAGTTTTTACAAATTCATTAAAAAGAAAAACTGAAATATCACATTGACACAAGTATTCAGACCATTTGTGATGGAAACCAGTGCCTGTCCCAGCAAGAACCAATCATGAATGGGATTCTCCTTGTTCTCACTCATGTATACACCCACAATTACTCAACACTGGGTCAGTTTAGACTTGCCAGTTAACTTGCATGTGTCAGGTCTTTGATGGCACCTAAAACATAGGCTTATTAAATGTGTAACTCTGGAACACACTACTTAGACATGGAGTTGAGGAAAAAACCTTGACAGCCTGGAATAATGTGGATGAGATATGGGGACAGCTTAGCTATTAGCTAAACGAATAGGTTTGATGGACTGAATGTTGTCCTCTCATTTGTCAAATTTCTTATGTTCTTAACTGTCACAGCAAAATTAAGTACTTTTTGGATCATAGTGATTAATGTTGGAATGACGTGGTGGCTCAGTGGTTGGTGCTGAAACTCTTTTGAATCGTGGCCTGGGCACTGCCTGTGTACAGTTTACGTAATAATACATATTAGTTAATGATTTATATGTTCAAGGATTGAAGTTTTTTTGTAGTTTATTAAACAATTCTAAAATCTAAAATGACTTTTTTTAAAATGATAGATTCAGCAGAGAAACAAAAAATTGCACAGCTTCATATTCTGTATAATGCACAAAGAAGGCAGCTTGAAGAACTGCAGAAAAAGCTAGAAGAGTCCATGCGTGACTCGAGGCACCTTAGACACCAGCTTGCTATTGCAAAAGGTATGTTATTCTAGTTCATTTGATAACTGGACAAAATTTATCTGGAAAATCATTCTTTCTTATTATTTAAGCAATGCCCAGTGTGAGCAGCAATACTATCAAAAATCCATTTTGATCACATTTAAGAAGAAAAGCTGTTCAGATATTTCTATTGTTCATTTTGTATGCACCTTTTTTATATACTAATTACTTTTATTTTCCCCAAAGATGAAAAAGGCGGTTTGAGTCTTAGTTTGCAAGAATCCAAAAAGCTTATTCAAGTGGGAAAGGAACGAGAGATGCAGCTTGAAGGGCAGATTAAAGGATTGCAAATGCAAGTTAGCACCTTAACTGCAAAGTTGGAAGAGGTGGGTGTTTGAATGTTATCTGTCCCTCTGTCTGTTATGAAAGTAAGGAAAGAAAGTCCACACAAAGATTTGTGGTACTTTTGTGGTAAATCTTCCTCAGTCATGAGTCCATTAAGAACACTCACTTCTGGTGGCCTTTGGAGTGTTAATAGTGGACTTCTGGAAGGGGCAGAGTTTCATTGGCAGGTGCAGAAGTGAGGTCACATGTCTTCAGGCCAGTGTCCCTTTGAACAGTGGTTGTTAAAGGAGATTGTGTTAGCAACAGCACTCTTTCTCAAGTTAGGATGGAATTGCTTACCTGGCTGGAATGCTGGAAATGTCCCCTAACTGCATGTGCTTAACACTTTCTATCTACATATCTGTCATTATGTGGCATATTATACAGTGACATTCATGTATATATTTTTTTTTTTATAACTGTCTATCCATTTGTTATATGCCATTTATGTTATATAGCACCTTTCATGTCTATCTTCTATGTAACCAGTCATATTTATTTGTTGTCTATCTAGCTACAGTGTTATATAACTCTTTTCATGTATATCTATCAATGTTTAGCCATTTTACTTAGTTAAATAAGTTGTAGTTTATAATATTTGTGGTGGTGGCAGCACGGTTTGTTTTGACATATTTTAAGATACTTGCAAAAATGTATAAATATTGTAATTGAGCTATTGGTATTAGGCATATTCAACAAGCAAAATTTTTGGTGTTGTTGAAAAATTGCAGTATTAGGCAAAAGTAAGTTAAGCTGTAAAGTTGTGGTTGGTACATGAATGCAAAGTGAACATTATACAATTAAAAACAATAATATAATTGAACATGTCTTTGTCACATCTTTGCATTTTTTCACTGATGTTACACTTTTGGAATCTTATAGAGTTTGAAAAAACAAAAGGTCTCAGAAGCAGCAGTGGATAGTATTCAGCAGCAGATGAAGGATTTATGTCAATCTGAGTCTCTGACTAGAGCCAGGGAGCAACATGAAACTATTCTTGAAGCTTTAAAAGAAAAACATGAAGCAGAAGTATTAAAACTGCAGCAGGACATTGATGCAAAGTCCCATGCCTTGAATGAGCAGGTTAAATAAGTTTTTTTGCTAATTCTGTTTTTTTCTTTTTTCTTTTTAGGGATAGTTATTTCTTTTACTGATGATCTCTTACTTCATTATGTTTTTAAATCTTATTTTTTCAGACTGAACATTGGCAACAACTTAAAGAGCAGCTAAAACGAGCAGAGAAACAGCAAGAAGAAATCATATCTGAAAAAGTGGAAATGATCAACAGACTTACAAAAAGTCTGAATGAGTGTCAGCAACAATGTACCAATTTACTCCATACAGGTCAGAATTTTATACCAGGAAATAATTTAAATAAACTTAAAATAATAAACTTTAAATAAGCCCACTGGGAGAAAAATTAGGGACAGACCAAGGACTCATTTAAGGGGAGACATCATTTGATAGGTCTGGGAGTGTTTAGGAATTCTGTGACCCTTACCAGGGAAAACAGGCAAAAAGTGAGTCAGGTCAGGTTGGGGAACATGCACTGGTACAGTATGTTGTCGCACCCACTACACGACGAAACAGCTTAGGGTCCTGATTGGCAACACCCCAGGCAGACACGTGGTCCAGTCCCACCCTCTGGAAATGACCCTCTATCTGCCGTAGCCAGGTGTTACTTGGGGGTCCCCTTGGCCTTGTCCAGCCACTCGGCTCCCCAAGATCCTGTGAGCTGGATCACCCTTGGGGAATCACTCCACATGGCCTTAGTGCTGTAACTGATGCTCCCTCACAATGTAGGTAATATTCCTCATTCGGGACTCCACAAAGTCAAACCAGCGGTACCCAGGGATTCTCCAAAGAGACACAGTACCAAAGGAGTCCAGTCTTCGTCTTGGGTCACTGGATAGCATCCATGTCTCACAACCATATAGCAAAACAGGAAGCACCAGGACTCTAAAGACTTGGACCTTCGTCATTTTGCATAGATATTGGGAGTGCAACACACCCCGTTTTGTAGCGACCTCATGACCCCCCATGCTTTCCCACTCCGTCTACTGACTTCATAGGAAGAGTCACCAGAGACATGAATGTCATTGCTGAGGTAAGTAAACCTCTCAAAAAGGTCGACACACTGCCAATGGCTGTGCCCAAGAGGTCATTAAAGGCCTTGATCTTGGTTTTTATCCAGGACACTCGCAAGCCCAGACACTCGGACTCCTCGCTCCTGATCAGAGCCTCCATTGACTCTGTAAAGATCACAGCATTGTCAGCAAAGTCAAGATCAGTAAATCTTTTTTTACCAACAGATGCCCCACAGCCACTGGACCCCACGACCCTGCCCAACACCCAGTCAATGCAAGCATTGAACAGAGTAGGAGCAGAAAAATGCAGAGGTTCTGCCTCCACTCTGCACAGTACCAGTGTAGAGGCCAGCCATGATATCCAGCAACTGCAGGGGGATCCTGCGAACCCTTAGGATGTCCCACAGGGCAGCTCAATCAACCGAGTCGAACGCTTTACGAAAATCGACAAAGGCTGCAAAGAAACTCTGCCAATATTTGCGTTTGCGCTCCATGAGAACCCTCGGTGCCAGGATGCGGTCAATGGTAGACTTCTAAACCAGACTGCTCCGGTTGCTGGTAGGTGAGCAAGTGATCACGAATCCTATTGAAGATGACCCTAGCAAGGACCTTACTCGGCACCGAGAGCAGTGTTATCCCCATGTAGTTGCCACAATCCAGGCAATCACCCTTCCCTTTCCAGATATGGATGACAAGTCCCGTTTTCCAGTCAGTTGGGATGATGCCAGTCTCCTAAATGGAAGCAAAGATTGCTTGCAATACCAGGAGGACAGCCTTACCACCAGCCTGGAGAAGGTCACCCACAGATCCCTGCAGCCTTCCCTGCCCTCAGCTGGTTTTACCACCTGTGCAATCTTAGGGAGACTGGGTGGTTCACAGCTAATTGGAGGATCAGCCTCAAGATCTTTTTTTATACTGTGCAATTGTTGTGTAATTCCACAACAAAATATTTGACGTGGCCAGTGGGACTTACACTGCGGATGGATGATGTGTTGTGACAGTGCTGCACAGAATGATGAGGGCTGAAAGAGAAAGAGAGCTCAGTTAATGTCGCCAAGTTACGTTCCACTTGCAGTTCTTACAGTCAGTCCCTGCATGCCTGAGAATGGAAGTTCTTCTATTACTCAGAGTAAATGTAGTGTCCTTCTGAGGGGCCTTTGTAATCCCGATGTGGTGTGTTTGTGGCTTACCACTGACAGTTACTACAGTGTAAAGGGATGGATTGTGGTGTAATTCCAAGACAAAACAGCTAGTTAAAAAAAGAATTGACTCGCAGTTTGTCAGATTCTTTTTCACTTCATAAGAAAAATAGTGCTCCACATCTCAAGAGCCTACTTCTGCTTTTGAGGTATAGTATATTTGAATCTGTCCCACAAATGCACAATGAGTATTGGGGCATTGTAGCTCTTTGGCATCCTTTGCTTTGCGGGTACTGCCTGCATGGCATCTCTGGGCATCTTTGTTGAGATGTGCCTATCAGTGTTATCCATCCCAGCAAGTATTTCTTGGTAAACGTGATGCCAGTTCTCCAGTTCTAGGTCAAGTTCTTTAGGTTTTTATGCAAACCAAGTCAAATTTGAAATTTCATTTGTTTGGTTCCTAGCACTTTTTATTCTGGCAACCAGGAGTGGAAAGCAACCAGCAGCATAGGACATAAGGTTCCCAGGTGCATGCAAGTTCCTCTAACCATGTCAAGGCCCGTGTTCTAGAATGGGCATGTAAAATATGAATATTCATTTCAATTATTCAGATCCCTGTGACTGCGAAGAAGGATGTAAATTGACACATTAATAGCTTGAATTGTTCAGTAGTGCAAGTCAGTAAGTTCAGATTCAATGTTGCCTTTAAAGGACAGATTAAATCATGATTTATTTCATTTTTTTGTGCAGTTGTGCAATTCCTTTGTCTCCAAATGTGAAATTTTATACATATACCACTCATGTGAAGAAGTTGTGATCAGAATTCACAGGTAATAAAAAGCTAGGTTAGGTAGTCTTTAGTAATTCCACAGGGATCTTTTTTGCAGCAGGGATACACACACATAGAGTGCGGAATAGAATAACTGTCTGGATTCTCAAGTAGACTAATCCTTTTATACTTAGCAGTCCTAAGTGGCAGCATGCCAGCTATAACCACAAAACAGACCATTGCAAAGTGCTGCATGTAATATCATCTCACTCCCATCTGTTTGCTGAGTTTTCCCCTAGTAATGTGATGACTAGATTTTTAACTTTAGGCTATGATTGAGTATGAGGCTTCTGCTTGCTGTGAATTTCACAGACTTTATATTTTTTTGAAAAAAACAAAATCACACTTTTCTCAGTGTGGTTCATTTTTGTTACTGTGACAACTACCTAGTTGGCACCTGAAAACATTTATTAGATAATCTTTTAATTTTGAAACTTGATTAGTTAAAACTATAATTGTATTTGCAATGAGGTAAAAAATGCATTTTTTTGTATGTTTTGTTGTGGTATTAAAAAACAAACCTTATTGAATAACTGGTGATTTGAATAACAATATCATTTGTAATATTTACAGTTTAAGTAATTGCTTTGCATATCCGGTAGCTCCTGTATGAATATGTATGAGTGGGCCCAATGAAAGACTGGTGCTCTGAACAGAGCTGTTTTCCTGACTTGCGTCTAATGCTGATGAGGGTTTCAGCCCCCATAACTTAGAACTGGTTTAAGCAGGTTAGCAAATGTTATGTTTAGGCTATTCTGGCTTCTCTCCTACAATGGGAAACTCTAAATTGGCACTGTGTGGTTGTTTGTGTTAGGCGGCCCTGGCATAGCCTGTCTAGGACTGTTTCCTCCTTTGCACCTAGTTCTGTTGGAATAGGCTGCAGCCCGCTGTAACCCTGAACTGGTTGAAGTGAGTTTGAGAATGTTATGTTAATATTGTGGTATATCTTCTTTTCAAAAGGCACAGTGCAAGAAGTCAACCAATTAACCTTTCAACTACAGCAAGCACAGGCTGCTAAGAACATAACTGACAAGATGAACAAGTCTCTACAGGTAAATATAGGTTTCCCTATTTTATATTACAACTTTCATAAATATTGCAAATGGATTATGCAGAAAGTCTTTTCTGTTGGTAGGAGGAGCTCAATGAATTAAAAGAAGAAATCGCACTGTATGAATCAGCAGCAGCAAATGGAATTATTTCTTCCAGTGGTGAGAGAGAACCTGAGATCCACATGTCAGATTCCTATGTAGAACTGGGCATCAAGCAGGTTAACTGGAAAAGCATAAAAAGTCATAGGTAAATGGAGTCCAACTGAAGTAGCTAATTAAGCACTATTGACTTTTAATTGTTTGCCTAGACATTTTCTAAATATTTAATTTATTGTTGGTTATGGATATAAAAATATACATGCTACTTGGGTTAGGCAGTCTTAATAATGTTAAAAGTCCTGTACTGGTGTGGAATGAACTGCCAAAATCAAGAATCGTAGATGCAGTACATCAAATAAAATTACCAAGTAGTATGGTAGATAATTGCACTTTGCATACCTTGAATACTTGACCTGATGTTGTTTTGGAAAAATTAGATGAACCTGTTTTAATTAGCTTTTTTTATGTTGAATGGCCTGCTCTTCTCACCATAGTTTAAATGTTCCAGTTTCCTGGACATTAGGCCTCATATCTGTTTAAAGTAAAAATACTCTACATTCATACACCATTATGCTGTTGGCTTCACAAGTATGCAGTAACTTTCCCGAAAGGTATTAAGGCACGATTTTCTTAATTATTACTCTGACACAGATGTTAAAACACACATTTTCCCATCCTTATCCTCTGTTCTGCCTATATTTTTTCAATTTGAAAAGATCCTCAATTTGTGTGAAAGTGCCTGTCAGCTTTTTTGTACTGTTTTTGTGAAACCTCTGAAAAGCAAATGCACAAAAATTAGATAACAGTGGCACCAAAGTCATAATTTGCACTGTGGCTTTGCATTTACCATGAATCTGTCGCATGCACTAAAAATGCATTGCACTTTCCATTCCAACAGATGGTGCATACAACCAACAATATAACCTAATAAAGGAAATTTTAAATAGAAAAAAAAATGTTGTGAGATTAAAAAAAGGCTGATAGAGGAAATACTAATCTCTTTGGAGCCTATTTACTGTCACATAGTGGGAAATAGCTGATAGTATGACTATGGGGTTGATCTCAATCTCAGGATTTTTTTAATAATTATTAATGGAATTTGTTATTTATGCATAATTTTTATTACTGCTCCTGTGTTGCTACATTAATAAAGATGTAAACAGAATCTTTAATGTACTTTAAAGAGAGCAATACTCTCTCTATCAATCATTTTATTGCCTTTTTATTTTCTTTTTAAAATTTCCTTTATTAAATTGTAGTTTCAATTTGTGTTTTGCCTCCGTTATACAACATTTTGTATAGTAATCTCTATATTTGCAATGCACCAACTGTTAGAATGGAAAATGCAGTGTATTTTAATAATGTATGTAGATTTCAAAATACATTCCAATAGATGGCACATAGTCAACATTAGCACTAAATATGCCCTACAGAGTGTAACTGCCAAATGGTCAGAAAATGTCTTTTTATAGATTCATGGATTTAATATATATAGGACATCCATCTGAAGCTAAGCCTGTTAGGGCCCAGCTAGTACTTGGATGGGAGACCATCAAGGAAAAACTAGGGTTGCTGCTGGACGAGGTGTTGGTGAGGTCAGCAACTGGGTGCTTACCCTCTGGTCTGTATGTGGACCCCAATGCCCTAAAGCAGTAATGGGGACACTGTGCTGTAAAAATGGCACTGTCCTTCAGATGAGATGTAAAATCGAACTCCTGACTCTCTGTCGTCATAAATATCCCCAGGCATCCTTCTTAAAGAGTAGGGTGTATCTCGATGTCCTGGCTTAACTGCTCACCATTTCTGGCCCCCTAATCATTCTCTGTCTCAAATTGGCTATCTCTATCACAACTTCACCACCTGCTGGCACATCATCCAGATGGGTGCTACACATTGGTGATGGTTGAAGTGGTTCCCCTTTGTCTAAGTGTGAGAAAAGAGCTATATAAATGTATTAATTAATATATAAATACAATATATAGACTGCTTTCCTTCCAAAATCAGCAAGGTCACCTCACTGACCCTTAACACATAATGTATTAAAATATGGGCCAGTGTTGTCAGAAGTTGGGTCGTGCTGAATCGACATTCACAATAGTACTTAATGGGAAAGGGTCATGTATGGTGGGTCTCGTCATGCATTTCAAGCAAAGGGCAATTCTTCTGTTTCGACCTGCCTCAGAGATTTTCCAAGGGGATAACCCACTGCCCCCCACTGCCAATCTAAGTCTTGAATGTACAACAAAGGCAAAATTGGGTTACAAGGAAAAAAAAAGTTTAGGAACCACTGCCCTAATATGCTGGGATATTTCTTCCATTCCTAGAGGTGTCTTTTTATTCACACTAGCACTGTTGGAGGAACTTGGTACTCATTATTGCCAGCTTCCCATTTACAGTACAGAACATATGCCCTATTTTATATAATCACTAATTTCAAGATTTGCATTCTGATATTTTTCAGTACGTCAGTCACTCATGAACAGGAGAGAAGCATGTCCAAAGATGATATCATTAAACTAAAAAGTGAGATTGAACATTTCCTGAGAATGTTGAAGAGCAAAAGACAAAAAATTGTCCAATTGCAAGATGAGCTAAAGCAGTATAAAAGTCAGGTATCAAGCCTACAAAGCCAACTTGAAAAGAAGGACAAGACTGTGAAAGATCATGAGGTGAGAGCCACTGGATTTGTTTTGATGCAGAAAAATAACTTCAGTTTACCGACATTTTTCTTTTATGGATTTCAAGGTGCGAGAGAACAGTCTAGAAAAGCAACTTGAAACTTCACTCATGAAGAGAGTGGAAAATGGAGATTTTGAGAAAATACAGAGGGAGAATCGGGCTCTAAAACAGAGTTGTGAGGTTGGTTCAGGAGTTTTTTTTATCATTATTATGTAAATATTCTGATAAAATTGGATTAAGTAATGCTGTCATACTGACTGGAAATATAAACTTTCTAGTGACAAATTTAACATTAATACCCTTTGAAATGGTAGGTCCCAGTGAGAAAATTCAGAGGCGTTGGTACCTGAACTATCCAAGCAGTGACAAAACATTGACCCCTCACCTTATTCAATATTCTGTAATAAACATTTCAGCAGGGTCAGTCAGAAATTACACTCTTATTAAATTCACTACTTTTGGAGAGATGTGATACACACTTAATGGGATTATTTTTTTTTATTTTTATACAAAACTACACAAATACTTGGTGAGCTCTTTATAGCGTGCATAACAGAAAGGCATTTCTGAATGCACAGTGCGTCAGATCTTTAAATGGGCTACACTAGCCAGGGACAACACCAGGTCTCCCTCTTGTCTGTTAAGAAGAGAAAAGGATATAACTCTGGACATATGATCACCAAACTGGATAACATGACTGGACATATGATCACCAAACTGGATAACATGACTGGAAAAATTTAATAAAATCTGACAAATATCACTTTCTGCTGCAACATGCAGATGATAGGGGCAGAATTCCGTCTAAGTGGCATGAGTTTTACGACTCCACCCTTTCTTGTGTCAATGTGCCAGTGCTGTAGTTGGTCACATAATGGTGTGGTCAATGCTTTCTTGACCCACATGATATTTATCAATATCATTCAGGCATTAATAGATTACCACAACATTTCTAAGTATTTTTGCTGGCCATATGCATCCCTTTATAGCCCCAGCCTATTATTTTCAAATGGATATTGAACAATGTTTCAAAACCTGACTGACCACAATCTCGTTCTGCGAACATGACAATCACTTCACTATATTCTAGCGCTCTGCAGAGTCAGGTGAAGTGGGAGATTCATTGGAAAAATGAATGGATGAAAATCTGCACGAACTGGGTGAAGTTATCAAGCTACCACAGACCAGAATTCCTATGGAATGTTTAAAAGGCCTTCTGTCTGGTCTGGAGGTGTACTAGATCGGTGGACCTAATAAAGTGGCCATTGTTTGTGCATTTACATTGGAAGCCAATGACAAAACTATAATGCGTTTTTATATAAAATTTAAGAAAAGTATTTTTCTGTATCACCTTGAAATTTTAAATACTTATTAATTTAAATAGCAATTTTTGGTCCTTTAGCTATCACTTTGTTATTTTGACCATCTGAGCCTATGCACGTAATTGCATTAGGTGTTTACTTTATTGGTAAGCTTTTTCATTCTGGATCTAATTAGTTTAATTGAATATTTTTTTTTTGAAATTCTGATAAATATGTTTATCACTTTTTAATCTAAAGAATTAATATTTTATTATTATTGATGAAACTAAATATTTCCGTTCTTGAAAATACTTTGTGGAAGAACTTTGGAAACTGTTTTGTTAAACCCTTCCCCTTACATTTTTATTTTTTCTGCTTAGAAATTAGAAATGCAGATTAAAGACTTGAAAATTACTGAAGAAAATCTCAAATTAAACAACCAGGAACTCCGTGCTGAAATGAAAAAGATGATACATGATTTTGACCAAGATAAGCAAGAAACAATTGAAAGGTATATTTTGATTATGTTCTTGGCATAAAGGGTATTTAACCTGAATACAAGCTTTGTCAGGTGGCAGTAATTTCCTACCTAGGAAGCTTTATGTGTGGAGTTTGCACTTTCTTGTTATGCTTGCTTTGATATAATGTGAGGATTTAGGATCCTCTCAGAGTTCAAGGACAGGTAGCCAGGGTGAGAAGTTACTCGTGTTTGCACCTGTTATGAGTGAATGAACGTATCCATGCTTGCATAAGTGTCTCCTGCAGTGGACTCGGTAGCTGTTTCCTCTAGCATAGACTTTAGCACCCTGTGACTCTGTATTCAGAAAGTGAGATTAGAAAGTGGATTGCTGGATCAATGAATGGGTAAGTTTAAATTCCTAAACTCCTAAGGAAAAAAATCACTTGATCATTAATAGTAAGTTAAGCTTTTGTAAGTAAGGCAGATACCCTTGTATCTTATTTACATTTAATTTCCTATAGGCATTAATGGTGTTAAAAGATTAACTGTTGTCTCATTCACTTTAAACCGAAATATATAATTGAGTGAAAGATTACATTTGTGCTGGGAAATTCAGTTGCCTTACTGCATTGCAATGCCTGATATACACTACGTTTGAGACATACAAGTTGAATAAACACACAAGGGTAGAATTTAAGCTATACATTTGATCTTCTAGCTTCTAGCATGCAGAGGCATAATCGATTTTTTTCCTTCAGTAATAATTAAGCATGCCAAATGTTTTTTAGTTCGGGAACAGTCGAAGTGAAAGGGTGATGAAATATGGTGCAGGCTATGCAATACTGTACTGAAATGCAAAAACAACACATTTTACAATACATTACTACATACAGAACAAATATACTATTTGAGTTTGGGCATTGGCAGCCTACCTTATCAACTGCACAAGTAAGCAAAAACTACAGTTGCCAGTGATCAGACAAAATCACACAGATGGTGTTTAGATTGACTGAACAGGACATGTTACCAATCAAGTTGGTTGATGGCAAAGGCTTTTGGCAGCCATGAATTATCATGAGGCAAGGTGCAGCATTCCATCTAGAGATACTATCATTATCAGGCAGTTAGGAAAACATTTTATCAAGAAAGTACAGGGGGCTTTGCCCCCTGCTCGCTTTGCTCGCCAACACCCCCAGCCTGCCACTTCCCGTCTCTGTCACTCACGTATGTGGATTTCACTTTCACCAAACAACAAATCTTTTAGTTCTCGCGGATACGCCTCTTCATTGGGAAGAAACACTACTTTTCCCTGATGGTAACATGAATTAGACAATCTACAAGTCTCCGACTTAAAGTTTAAATCCAAACAATGTATTCGATCTCTTTTCGCTGTTCCGTTATTTCACTGCTTAATAATTTCCTTTTGTTTGCTCTAATGTGATCTTTACTATAATTTTTTTGAGACTTTTGAATTTTAGTAGTTTCATTATCTCTAACCTGCTGTGCATGTGTATTAAGCCATTTTTGAGTACTTTACGACATTCTACTTTGTCATCCACTGTTTGTCTTTAATTTCTGGCCCTGGGCATGGTTAAATCTCTTGGCAAAAAGTCTCGTCTTGCAGGACATGAAAGTATCTCTCTGAAAAAGTCACGTCTCGTCCCAGGCTAAAAAGTCTCATCTCATCCCAGGATTTTTTTTTTATTATAATAGAGAGACAAGAGCTGAAAACACAGCTAGACCCGTTTCATGAGCTTATTCAGGCAGCTGAATTTTGGACAGGACCAAGAATCAAGAATTGTTGTAGTAGTATTAGTACTGTCACCTGTACAAAGTACATTCTTACTTGCATGTTAAATATGCATCATGTTGCCACTCTCTGCCACTATGATGAACAATAATATGTTTAAATACTTAATACTGTTTAATAGAAAACACAAATCTGCGCGTCTGAGGTTCTCTTTACTCTTTGTTTCTATGCTCCTGCTGCCTGTTACCTTGTGGATAAACTCTGTGGTAGCTTAGGTAGTGTTCTTGAGTGTTAGAATGTCACAGCCCAGAGGTACAAAAACTTGAGATGCCAGCTGGGTCATCCCATTTAATTCCAATAAAATGAAAATATCACCTAAAATGTGTGTGATCAAAACAGTGAGCGTTAAATGAAAAGAAAATAGCTTTGATAGGTGATGGTTAGCCATCCTTTGGCATACAGCTTGGTTAGGAGGGAACTCCGTTCTGTTGCCTGCTTTGTCCAATGATAGACACCCTGCTTCTCTGGAGCCTCTGGAAAGAGTGGAGTCAGTTGCCCTCACTGATTGTCCTCTTTGAGGCATGAAGGGAAAGGGAGATGACACAGTTAGCAACAGTGCCCCCTGTAGTGTCAGGGTGGTGTGACATACCTCTGATGAGCCCGGAAAGTGCTCCTCCAATGTGCGTGTGGGTGCAACACAAATATATAGTAGTTGTGTTATTATAAACTTACCAGCCATTCTAATAAGACAATCACATGTTGTTATATAGATATGTGGTAAAACACACTCAGAATTTTGTGGCTGACATTATTTCTGAGGGGCTATCTGTTGCCACATAGACAAAGGGCTTGTAGTCAAAGTGCTTTTGTTTGTGTTTATGATAAAGCACAAAATATTGTGGTTGTTAATTTCCTCATTCTCATGAATCAATCCTTGGTTGCATGTTTTGCTTGTACATTGTTGGTTGGAGTCAATGACAAATTTTAATATGTATCTAATTATGAACAATGCTACACATCCAATCGCTGAAAGACTATCACTGAGTACTTTTAGCCAACAAATTATTTAATAGAAATGTTTCAAGAAATGCTACTGGAGCTCTTTCATACCTACAGCATCTATAGCCATTATAATTCCTCACTAGGGCTGCTGCTGTATGTTTGCCAAGTTAAAAGGTTTTCTTCTAATTTGTTATTCCTGTGTGCATGTCTGTGGGGGGTTGTTGCTTTTGTTTGTTTGCTATAATATTTGCCAAGCTTCTATAAAAAGATACTTTATCCCTTATATAGATTTCTCTTCTGGTTCGTCCTGCTTCCTCTTCAAAACCGGTCCCCCCCACACGCAGCCCACATGGCATTTCTCGATTCCTATTCGTCCACTTCCAAACCCTTTCTCACGCTGCCTGCGGCTTCCCATACACCCCCACGCCGCTTTTCTCGATTCCTATTCCTCCTTCGGACTACCGCATTCCCTGCTCCTCTCTCATGACCCCATTGGTGTCATGTCACCGCCCTATATCTAGCCTGACCACGTGACCTTTCACTTCGGCCATGTGTGCGCCTGGGAGTCTTTTCCGTAGCCTGCTACAGGAAGGTACTATCTCGACCATTGGCATTGGTTTCGCTCCTTGCTGTTTTCGTTATACTGCGACGGTTGTTTCCTAAGCCTTTGTTATAAAATGAATGACAGTATCTTCTTTGTTGACGGGTTTTTGTACAACGTCATCTCTATTCTGGGCAACTGCCTGTTCCTATCAGTGGGTTATTTCTTGACACAAACGGTTGACGAAGGCAGTGCACTCTCACTACAGCATAGATTTCGTTGCATCACATTGGGACAGATTTGGAGACGTTCTTCCTGTTGTGTTTTCCAACGCAAGTCGAGTTATCACAACAAGTCAGGATTACTATCAATACATGGCAACATCTGAAGTTTATGGTGGTGAAGCTAAAATTCAAGCTCTTTGCGTCACAAACGATGATTCTCTACATATTAACAACAAAGTTCTTGATCTTATGCAGGGTGAAAAAGTGACCTTCAAAAGTGTATATACAGTAGTCAGTGACGATCCTAATGATCAACTAACGTACCCACAGGAATTTTTACACACCCTCACACCAACTGGCATGCCTCCCCATATCCTTCATCTAAAGGTGGGAGCCGTAGTTATGCTCCTCCAAAATATTATGCCATCAAAAGGTCTTTGCAACGGAACAAGACTCATCGTTACCCGAATACATACAAATATTATTGAGTGCAAACTGATCGCTATCCAAAATTCTGAAACAATCTTCATTCCCAGAATCTCTCTCCTTCCTTCCGACACCAGTCTCCCTTTTAAATTTAAACGCACACAATTCCCACTCAGACTCGCCTTCTCTATGACTATCAACAAGTCCCAAGGACAAACATTTGCAAAGATTTGCGTTAATCTACAACAAGCAGTCTTCAGCCACGGTCAGTTGTACGTGGTTTTTTCTAGGGTTAGATCTTTCGACTCATTATCTGTCATCTCCAGCAAAACACCTATTCACAACTGCATCTTTCGAGAAGTATTTCTTTCTTCTTGATTTCTGAATTCCTTACTCACCGTTTTCTGTTCCTATTCTTACACCGCCGTATGCTACGGTGGGCGTCGGCTAGTTTATTATTAAATGTGTATGTCTGACTGTGTGTCTCTTTGAGGTTTGAGGCTACCTGAGCCTACAAGGGAAGCTATTCTTGTCTGACAGCTTGACTCTTAACAGGCTGAGTAAGTGACTAACTCCTGAGCATATTTATATGCTGCAGTTGCTAATAATGTAAAATGCAATAATGTAAAAACACAATTTGTGACATGTTATCATTCAGAGTTAAGTTCCTATGTGCAAATTTTGGTGATTTTTTTTTTTATTTTTTATATTGTCTGTTATTAATAGATTAAAATCTGCATCCCTATTAATTGTATATATTGTGAAATTATTTAGTAACTGCAACAAACAGTTTTGATGAAGAAGAAAGGATAAAACAAAGTTAATAAGAAACCTGAGTTTAAATTCCGTGCAATAGTAAAATTCATGCTTTTTAAATTTATCGCCTTTTCATCAAGGTATGAAAGAACAAGTCATCAGTTCTTGGAAGACACTAAAAATCATCTTCGTGCAGAGCTTTCTAAGGAGCATGAGCTTGAGAAACAGGATCTCACCCGCCTCTTTGAGGAGAAGATTTCTCAATTAAAGTAAGATAATTTTTTTACTTTTTCGTAGGGCAGATACAATTTATTTAGACAGTATTTATAGTGTTCTTTAGAGATGGAGCGAGCTAGAAATGGGAGCAGCACAGTGGTTTTCCTTCTGCATCACAAAATTGTGAATATTTAAATCGATGCTATATACAGTATATTCTCGCGTGTAAGTTGGGTCTCGAAACCTGAAAAATCGATCATAAAATCAGACCCTGACTTATACGCCCATTCAAAAGTACGACACATTTTTCCAATGCCGACCATGAGTGTGTGCAGAGCACACTTTGTCTTAGGCATTTTTCTTAATATGTCTTCTTGCTTCCTCCAATCTCACACCTGTTTCTCAGACACATCGAATTTTGTTACATCAGTGCAGTTACCAATTTCTTTCACCACTTCAACGACTTTTAATTTAAAACCAGCTTCATATTTTCTTCTGATTGAACGCACCATCATAGATAAGGGATGCTCTTATGATAAGGATGTATGGGATGTGAGATACAAAAAACACAAAACAGTGCAAACGTCGCTTCAGAATAGTTTGGGTATCACCGTGTGGTCACGTAGGCACAATACATAGAAAAAAAAAAAAGGTAGTGTGCTCTGTGGTTGCTTTCTCAGGTGGGGGTTAGCATATCCTAATCTCTTGGTCCAATAGCGTTGGTTTTCCGCAATTGACTTATACGACCAACATTATAAAATACCGGAAATTATACGGTAAAATTAAGCCCTGACTTATCCGTGAGAGAACTTATCTGCGAGTATATATGGAATGTCTCCATGTGAGTGTATATGGGTGTGTTTGTGCAAGTGTGCTTGTGATAGTGCGGGGCGGCTCCATGCTTCCAGTTCCTTCAAGTAGCCTCTTAAACCTGCCACCATCTGTAATGTACAAGAATGAGCCTAGCAGATCAGGATACAACACATAAGCGTGTCTTAATGATTTTATTAAAGCAAGTCAAGTGTCCAAATAAATAGTGCAGTGCAAAAAAGTTCAATAAACAAATAATACAATAAAATGAAGTGAAGGTGGAGGTTAAAATCAATCAAATAAATATTCCATAAAAATGACGTTAAAACTCCCAGGCAGGCAGCTGTCCTTTCTAACCCAGTCCCGTTGCACCCCTTTTAAAAACAGACGTCTCTTCAGCTAACCCCAAACGGGACCTTGCAGCTGAAGAGACGCCTAATCAGCAGTTCAGCCAACTTTCTACGCTTGTCCCTAGGCACGGACCCCTGTTACCATCTGTGGCCCTGGCCGGGCACTACGCTGATCCTCTCACTCCTGCTGCCAGGCTTGTGTTTCTGTGGTCCATGGCTCCCTCCACAGGACACCTTACTGCCTTTTTTCCTGGCCTTACACCATGTTGCTTCAACCGAGCATCATGTCAGTCACTTCAACTCACTGATCGCTCAGCTGAAGTGGTCTCCTTCCGCCCCCGAGTGTCAGCCCCATGCTCCTTTTGGGACATCATCCTGGCTCCCTGCCTTCTGTCTCTTGTTCACTCACACTGCCACTCTCTCATCTTCCTGCTTGCTTCTCTCTCCTTTCTTTAGGTTCCTTTCTTTCTTTTGTGTCCTTTCTCCTTTTCCTCAAGCTGGTACCCCCTTACATGCCTCCGTGGGGTGCAGCGTGTCAATTACGCACTGCAGAAAGCCAAAGAAGCAATTGAGACAGACAGCACCACAGGTGCGTCTCGCCTTGATGACCTCACTAATCTCCCGCAGCTTCATGAGCACGTGTACCCACAAAGATTAAGCTGGCCATTGAATTATTTATTTAAAAACAGGTCAGCTGTTCAGCTGCGGTCCCACTATACTGCAGTACTGTTCAGTGCACTTGCTTCCCATCCAGTGCTGCTCCCCACTTTGTATCCTGTGCTCCTGGAATAGGCTGCATCCCCTATGACTGATAATTGAGAAATGGATAGACATATTTTTTGTTTTGTTTCTGATTCCATCAGAAATGCTAATTGTAAAAACATTGTAGAGTCCAAGTAACACAATATTTAAGTAAAATTGCCTCTAATTGTTAAATATTTTTACAGGAAAGAACTTTCTAAAATTAATGACATGGTAATAGAAACAAAAGAATGCTACCTCACTGTATGTCAGGAAAAAAACACATTGGAAAAAGATTTGCAGGAGAAAGTGGAACAAGGAATGAAACTTAAGGAAAAGGAGGTAATGTAGAAGGTTAATTTGCTCTGTTTCAAAAGAATGTGCTGCAATCTGTTTCACAATGATAATTTTGACTATCTTTTAGACAAAGACTTGCAAAGAGAATGTAATTATTGATAATAAAGGCAACCAGATTTTCCAGTACAGTCCATATATCAATACAGCTGCCCTTATTTACTGTCCTAAAAATAATCTTTATTTGTTCCATATTTTTTGTATGACTATTTTTTCAGTGCAGTAACTTCTCTAGATATTGCGCTGCTCATGTTGTTGTTCTTGATAATTAAGGTGACAGGTAGGTTACCTGTGAGGAATTGCTCAATGCAATGCTGCTTCTCTGTTTTGTGCTGTCCTTCATGAAATGACTAAGTAAAGTGACAAGGAATCACCTCTGAGGAACTGATCATGGCAATGCTGCCTCTCTGTTTTGTGCCGTCCTTCATGAAATGACAGAGGTGTGATCAGAGCTGCCAGTTCTTCTGCTTAGTGAAAGTAGATCTCCATTAGCCAGCCATAAATGGAGCCGAGCCATATCTGTTCATTATGGCCAGTTGGTCAGTGGAGTGGAAAACAAAAACTGAAGTCAGAAACAATCCTGGAGAAAATAACAAAGTTGGACATAGTCACAGTCCTGGAGACTTAGGCAAGCTGGCCACCCACCTTCTCCTGGACAGTCTGTAGTAGCACCCTGGCCGTCTAGCCTGACAACAGACGCTTTATATCCATTGATTCCAAGGCTTGTAGCATTCTCTGACATCTTTTCCATGGGCAGGACAACAGCTTGTTAGTAGAGCAGTGGCACTAAGTGCCACAGCAGAATTCAGGAGAGAGAACAGAACAGAGGAAGGATAGTAAAGTTTTGTAATGATTGCAGTGCTTATATTTTTGTACAGATGGCTAAGAAACAGAAATTCAATATCATCAGCTCTAGTCAGGGTATGCTATACTAAAACAGTGAGTCTTCAGCCAATATTTAAACGCTGGGACTAAAGAGACGGCTCTTATATAAGCAGGCAGATCTTAATTTGGATTAAGTGTGTTTCAAAATGTATATCTGTCAATATGTATATCAGGCTAAACTAAAAATTTACTTTGCTGAGAAATTTAATTCCTTACAGCTATAGGATGGCATCTTGTCTAGGTGTGGGTTCTGCCATACACTCACTGCTGCCAGGATTGCCTCCAGCTTTTCAAATTGATTTAGTGGATTCTGAAAGAAGCCAATGATTTGAAGTTGAATAAAAGAATGTGAGAATAGTAAGATGGAGGTAAAATATGTTAAGAAGACTGCTAGGCTGGGACAGGCTTGAATGACTATGTCAAGGATTTTGAGTTGTTTGGATTTACAGCCCCACAAGTTTGCAGTAGAGTTTGAGGAAAGATTGGGTATTGGATTGGCCTCCACTTTATTTACGACGGCAAAGGGATGGTTTGGTTGGTGTGTATGGTCCGAGTCTGTCCTGCAACAGATTTGGATGTTATAATTTATTATTATTTAATTCAGAAACACATTCAAAATAAAAAAGTTTCAGATAGTAGGAACAGAACAAATGGAAATGAACACATATACTTTACTTCACATACATTTCCCATTCACAGTTGTCCCTGAAACATGTGGTCATTTTGCAGGGAGTACTAAATATCATCGAGTACTTAATTGTTGGATTTTGTACAATAAATATTAAGAATATGTTCAAAGTATTGGTAAAGTAGTAATAGACCAATTCTGACCACTTAAAATTCTAAATGCAAAATTAAAAAACGGCTAGACATATTGTAATACAGCATGTTTTGAAACTGTCATTCATATTTGAGGTTATTTTTGAGTGATTATGAATTTTTATAATAGTATTAATTTTTATCAATTATGAATAGTAATGATATACTATATATGTACTTTTTCATTTAGTCATTACCTAGTTACACTTTGTCCTATTTTTCCTTTAGGATTTTAAAACTATACTTGTTTGTTTATTACACTAAACGTGAGCCCATAATAATAATAGTAATGATTTATTATTACTGCATATGTGGCTGACACCTTTATCCTGGGTGACTGACAAGATAAGGATGCAGTACAGTTGTTTTCATATGTTTTTGTAATTGAAGCCTGTGCAGGTTAATTGACTTGCTCAGGGACGCACAGTAGGTAAGACGTTCAAATTGAACTAGGGGTAGAGTGGATTAAAGTATCCTTTAAATAAGCATTAACCTTAGCCACTACACCACACACTACCTGCAATACATATTTCATGCGTGTGCTGCACATATTTCTAAATTCAATTGGAACATACTGTACATTTAATTTTAAGCATTTTCTGTTTTTTAGTTGAGAAAGCAATTCACAGAAGAGAAGAACAGAGCGTTGGCGAGTCTCACATCTGAGCTTGAAGATAAGCACAAAATTTTAATGACAACAGCAAAGGTGCAGTGGTTGAAAGAGAAAGAAGATGATGTAAAGAAACAGGTTGAAAAAAACATTTCCTTGGCAAAAGAGGTCTGGCAGCAGGAACATGAGCAGGTGAGAGTCACCAAAATCTATAATAAATAGTCCTTAAAATGTCTACAATTAATTATTCCATTAAATGTTCATCTATCTGTCCTTATAAGCCAAAGAACCTCATTTTGGTTAGTATGAAGCGAGTGGCCAACATAATATTTTAATATAATACTGATGTCCTAAATAATAATAAAGAAGTCATGAATATCCCTAAAAGAACATGTTATGTATTAGAAAAGTCTGTTATGTCTACTCTGGGAAGCTTTTATCATATTTAGTGTCATTGCTTAATGATATCTAGTAGCTAGTAATAATTTCCCTGTACTTTGAATATGTAACAATACTATTACTATTGGTACTAGACTGTTGCTTCTTTTTGTATAAGTAGCTTATATCTTTTCATCAGTTTTTCAGATTTGATGGAGGAAACATTCTGCTGATAACAGTTTCTTTTTTTTTTTATACTGAGGTACATTTGACCAGGTAAACTGAACCATTTTTGAATATTAACATTGGACACTAGTGGAGCAGACAGATTGTTCATCACTCAGGCAGCGACAAACTTAGCTTAAGGCTATGTCACATTAAGCGACTTTTCCAGTCATTTTCAGTCGTTGCCTTCATTTACATAACCTTACGGAGTTGGAGGCAGTGAGCAAGTGCGCTCCTGTGAAGCCTGTTGCCAAATGTCACATAGCCAATGACTGACTCCATTCAGCCCACAACTCACACTAGAAACTCAAACAGGTTTGATTTTGTCTTTAGTTGTAGGGGTGGAGCTATATGTGCATGAAAGCTTACGACCAATGGAGTGCACTGCATAGAGTATAGCACAGAGAAATGAGGAGTATGTGTATTTTGAACCACGCAAAGAGAAGAGAAGTTCATTTGACTTGTGTTTTATGTACCACAACAGAATGGAAACGAGAAAAAAAAAATCAGGAGTTGTCTCCCCTCGACTTTCTTGTATACTAAGATATGGGGAGGGATATTTGAGGAGTAAGCTGCAAGACAAGTATTTTTATATTATGTACATTAAAGAAGCATCAACATCAAATCAACTTAATAATATACTGAACAATTATAAAAATAAAGTTGAATAAATCGGACTCTGCAGCTACATGAATAAAAAAAGTACCACTTCCGGTTAGTGGAAATAGCTCAAAAGTTGATAGAAATCTACGTTTTGAAACTAATACTTGTATGCAAAATTTGGTTGACCTAAGTGAAAGTGTACTCAAGTTATCTCGTTTACATACACACACAAACATAATTCCAAAAATGGTATTTTCAGACTCTGGGAGGTCTAAAACGTCGATATTTCATCAAAATCTCAAACAATTTTTTGGATGATTACAATACATTCCCTATGAAAAAGTAAATCGGACTCTGGGAGGTCTAAAATGTCGAGATTCACCAAAATCTCAAGGTTGATTTTTTTGGACAATTACAATACTTTCTTGCGTACGAAATATAGGGAAAGAGCTGAGATTGCAACTGAAATCTCCTTACTGAGTAATCTGACATACCCCAGGACTAGAAGTTGCATAATGTGACATTGGCTTTAGTGGCATACGAAATAAGCATAAAATTACGACCATTTCAGAGTTAAATACTCTTCTTTTTCTTAAACTATTTGCATACAGTGCCCTTTCCACTATTTGTCTACTGACGTATGGCTGCTCAAACAGGTAGATGGAGAAAAAGAAACGGTGGTAGTTTCTTTTCTTCTCTTGCTTGTATGTGGACAGTCTTCCACAATGATGAAGTAATTTGTAGTCCTTATAAAGGATTTTTGAAGCGCTTTTAGTGCCTTTGGAGTTTGGCAAATCTGGCAATTGTGATTGACGCGGGCATTATATATTCAAGGTTGGTTAAGAGAACTTGATGTGTATCAAAGAATGGCTGAACGGAGTTTGTGAAAAGATAAGTAGGCTGGCATCAGCCCAGTTTTAATTTCACTTTGTTTCTCTAATGCTTATACATCACATTGAGCAAAATTTTCAAAAAAAACCTTGGAGACAGATCTAAAGATTCTCTGTCAAAAGACCTTGACTAAGACTTCATGAAAGATTATGGAAAAACTTTTGCCTTCACACTGCTGGGGCAAAGATGCCTCAAAGCATAACCACAGATAAAATTCTACTGGTGCTTTGGCCAGCACCATTGTTTCCTGTATCTGTAATATTATTTCTAAGAATTTCAGCTTTCAATTGAGCTAAAAGGCAAGTGCTGTTCTATTTTGCTGAGATTACTTTTTGTTTTGACACATTAATTTAAACTCTCACACGCCCTCTGGTGATTAGTATCATATCAGCAGCGTTATCAAAATGAAAATGGACGTGCAGCATTGGACTAAATACATCAATTTATGTAACAAACAACACAAATCAACTGAACTATGCATTTGATGATAAGAAAATTTATCAGATAAAATATTTTGTCTTTTAAAATTATTTTCTTATATTGCATGTTCTTATTGCAGTTTCCTTTCTGTGCGTTTGATGTATTCAATAAAAATAATTTTCACTTTAAGTTTAAAGAAGCAGCAATTAAAAAATCAGTGCAAAAAGCAGAAAAGGAGTGTATTCAACAAGTTTCTGAAGAAGAAGAAGAACCAAAGAATTGCTCAACAAAACAAGACGATTACTCTCAGACTGACCAAGCAGATGTGATTTCGGCAGAGGATCTAGAAACTCGGCTTGGATCTCAGAAGCTCGCATTACAGCAAGAGGCTGAAGAAGATAAAGCTAGAGCCATTAGAGAAGCCATGAAAAAATTACAGGATGAACTAGAGAAGGAACATCAAAATAATATTGCCAAGCAGGTATGGTTCAATTGTGAATTTTCATATTTTCTGTAAAATTCTGAGTTAGTAAAATGCAACAGTCTCCACTATCCCGAAGTTAATATTGAATGCAAATTGTGTGCACCTATAGTCAAATTATACTTGTTCATTGAATCTCTTAGTCAAAATTAGTCAACACAATGTAGACAGGGTACAAACATGGCAAATATTTGTACATTTGAATGTACATTTTAATATACCTATTTAAGAGTAATGTAACATAATTGGATTAAGCAGGGTGGACAAAGTTACATAAATGTAGTAAACATTGTTAAGTCTGCTAGGGCATTTCTACCATAAGGGCATTGGGTGCAAAGCAGGAGCCAGACCTTATTGGGCTGCCAGTCCATTGCAGTGTCTTTAATGGTATACGTCGTATTTTTAATTTACTGAAAGATCTTTGTTAAATTTACTTTCAATTGGCCACCCTCCACCCGTCTGCAATTAATTTTGGTCAGCTCTCACCCTTTGTAAAACCAGATGCTAAGAATCTGGGTGTCGTTTTTGACGCTAACCTCAAATTTGATCATTTAGTCAACTCTGCGATAAAGGCCAGCATTTTTTCTAGCTCAGGGTTAAGGTGTTCCTGTCTTTTCAAACCTTGGAAATGATGATCCATACCTTTTATGTCATGATTAGATTATTGTAACTCACGGTATATTGGTTTAAATCGGTTGTCTTTAGCTCTTTACAAGTGGCCCAGAATGCTGCTTCTGGGTAAAAAGAACAGAGACCATATATTCTCTTCATTTGCCTCATGTCTATTACTAGGTCCAGTTTAAGGCCTTATTGATTATTTTCAGTTCACTCCATGGCCAAGCCCCCTCGTACATTTCTGATTTTATTACATGCTACCACCATGGTATATTGCTGTGGTCATCTGATCAACATCTGCTTGTGGTTCCACACTTCAGATTGAAATCAAAATGTGACCATGCATTCTCTTTTGTAGCACCCACGTTAAGGAACTCATTAACCTTTAACATCACATTGGTTTCATCTGTTGATGATTTTAAAGCTAAACCATAAGCCCACCACTTTCAATTGTCTTTTCCAAAATGTTATTGTTTGTGTCACTGATGGTGTATGTGTGTGTGTTTAACTATATTTTATTGCTTTATATTGTTTGTTCTTTCTTATGTGCTGTTGGTACTCTGTTTTAATTTGTGTTGTATTTGATTCTGCACAGCACCTTGGTCAACTTCAGTTGGTTTAAATTTGCTATATAATCTTATATAATAAAATCTTACTTTTACTTTACTTACCCAGTAGTGATGATCACTTATTATTTGTCCTGTGAGGAATTTAAAATTTTTCTTTTCTCTGTCTCTCAGGTCGAAATTGCACTTTCTAATGCTTATGTTCGTTGGGCTGGTGAGCTATCCACTCTTCCTGAATACAAAATTAATCTTGAAGCTGAAAAAAGAAAGTGGGAGCAAGAGAATGAAAGGAATTTTGTTGAGCAGGTAGATTAATTACTAAAAACTGTCTGAATATCAGACCTAATTCCTGTTTGCCAAACTTTGCTGATGGTTAATATTTGACTGTTAGGTCATTAAACTGAAGAATCTTGTTTTTGCTTTGCTCTTTGAAACCTCATATGAGCTTGAAACTTAAGGCTTGGTTATTTATTCTTATCTCTATATTGTCTGCACCTCTTGGAAGACACTTTAGACTTTACAAATTTGAATCTTGTGCAAGCAGTGTTTAGCATACACGACATCCAGAAATTAGTACAGTAGAACATGTAATTATTAGTATTAGAACATAGAATATGTAGATAGTAATAAACACACACCAGAAACTCCAATTTGATCAACCCATGTACAGAATACAGATTTTAAGACTGATGCAGAAATGTGTTTAGAGAAATCCGATAGAGATGAGCTGCAAACCTCCCCAACACTGCTTTATTACGTACATCCAATAATAGTTAGCAGCCTTTACATTACATGGCGGTCCTGTTACAAGACACGGTCAATTATTAACATCTTTCTCAACATGTCCAGTTCATCATGTACTCCTCGTGTTGTTCTTATAAAGCATCCTTACACCATGGTTAATGTTAAGGTTGTGAATATAGAGACAGCGGCTCCAGAACGTATTGTGAGAAGCAAGGAGACCAAGGGATGTCATGTCAGGCAGGTTCATAATGTTAGACAAGCAAAGGTCAGAACCTAAAAGACTGAAAGTAATCATCAAACAAAACGTGAGGGCAAACTGAAAAGAAGCCGGTAACAGAAAGAAGTCAAAAACCTAAACAAATCTTCGGGCTAGGCCTAGTTGATAAATAACCTAACTAGTCTAGAAAGGTTTTTAGATAGAACATACCCACTGAAGGATCAAAATACGTTCCATAGCCGCTGAATTTATAGCGGAACTTCAGCATACATCATTGAAGCAAAACTCATGGTTACATGACACCTGAGTGCATCTCACATAAACAAAAGATGGTAACGGCAAAATAGAAATTTAACATTGTCCCAATAAAATAAAAAGTTAAGTACCACTTCCGGTTAACAGAAATAGCCCAAATGTTGATAGAAATGTATGTTTTGTACCTAATACTTGGCATGCAAAATTTAGTTGACCTTAAGTGAAAGCATACTCATGTTATCGTGTCTACATACACACACACACAGACAGACACACAGACATAATTCCAAAAATGGTATTTTTGGACTTGGGGACGTCTAAAATGTCAAGATTCATCAAAATCCTGAAATGGAATTTTTGGAGGATTCAAATACTTTCCCTATACTTTGTATATGAGAAAGTCAGGGAGGTCTAAAATGTTGTGATTCATCAAAATCTTGAAATGGAATTTTTGGAGGATTCCAATACTTTTCCTGTACTTGTATATGAGAAAGTCAGGGAGGTCTAAAACGTTGAGATTTATCAAAATCTCGACATCAAGTTTTTGAACGATTACAATACTTTCCCTATACTTTGTATACGAGAAAGTGAAAAAGAGAGTAGCTCAAATCATCCCAAAATGTGACCTCTATAATAACAACTATCAGCAAGCACATTAACACAACAGAAATAACGTTTACTTATAACGGTGGAAGGGTGATCTTATTCGGGAGTAATGATGACTATCAAGTAGGCATGTCATGCAGTGGGTGTGTCATGTGGTGGGCGTGTCATGTAGTAGGACCATCGTGTAGTGTTGTGTGTCACAGCCAGACCCTTCCTGGAGTTTTTGCTGTGTAAGTCAGTGATAAAAACATGCAATCTTATTGGCTGTTCAACAGAGCTCCTGAATTGCAGAATTCTGGAGGTATGCAGATAGATAATTCTTCAGAAATCGCCTCTTTGGTCAGAAGTATGTTTGTAAAGTCTTGAGGCTACCAGGCCACTGCCCCCTTGTGGAATCTTTTACTACTCCACCCCCAGTAATCCCTGAATTGTTTTTAAAGAGGCAACTAACTGGGGAGGCCTCCAATCTACCTACCTACTTTTAATTTGTGTAGAATGTCACTTAAAGGTGAAACCACATATGCCAAAAGTGCGAGTGTAGGGACTGCACCCAAATGATTTATTTTTTATCAGAGTCTGGTAATCAAAAAGAGGTTGAAACACATTTTAGTGGAGCTTGACCGATCCGAGTTGCTTTAAAACATAGTTATTGTGACTTAAGTGTCCTGAAGAAATTATGTTAATGTTTTAAAGAGGGTTTGAACAAATCTCTGATGATGTACGTTTCTATTATTTAGATATCTACAGTACTCAAAGAAGCAGAAGAAAAATGGGAGCAAAAATATAAAGAAATGGAAAAGATGGAAGCAAATAATAAAAATTCAGAAATGCAAGAAAAGATTTCCTGGCTTGAAAGGCAGCTAGACCATCTGAAAACCGAAGAAGCAGCCCACTTAAAGGCTGAACTGGCCAAGGCCCATGCTCAGTGGACCAAGGAAAAACAAGAAGAGATCAACAGAATTAATGAACTTAATGAAAAAGATTATAAGACATTTCTAGATGAACACACAAAAAAATTAAATAATCTTATCAAAACAAGCAGAGTAGAGTTTGAGCAACAGAAACTGGATTTGCTTACTAAGAAAGAAGCTGATTTCAACGAGTTCCTGAAAGAAAAACAAAGGCAGTGGTCAAAAGAATTGGCTGAAAAGACAGAGAGAGCCAGAGAGCTGTATGAGGAAGAACTTCTTGTTGAAATTAAGAGTATAGCTGATGACGTGCAAGCCATGATAGTTGGTGATCTTACAAAGTCTCCAAAATCTGAGAAGATGTATAATAATAAAGGTCGACAGTTCTTTGGAGAGTTGCGATCAAGCCTGCATCTGGCATTCAGAGATTTTGTGATGAATTTAATCAAACAAGAATGTAGAAAGGTAAATTATGGACTTGATTCTAATTGGTTAGTGGGGGAGAAGTGGCACTTGCATGTTACAAGGGGTTCAACAAATCCCACCTAATATTCACAATGGTTATTAGAGACCTCCTTTATATACTAGTCCATGTAAACTTTCAGAGGGTTTTGTCCAGTTTAACTTCTTAAGATGCCATTAAGCAAATCTTCTAAATGCAGAAGTGAGAAATTTAGAGTCTTGGAAGAGAGTGCAGATGACCAGATGAATATTTCCTGGCAAACTTGTGGAAGAAGTACGATTCCCATGTGGGAGAAATGGGACCCTGCATCCAGCAACAGAGAGCAGGTGGCCAAACTAACTACAAATAATAATGGTTGCTGCAATCCTAGGGCTTTATCCCAAGTAGTGGTTTTAAAAAGGTCAGTCCCAGTCAAACCCCTGACTAACGTGGGTTGGTAGGTGGGCTTGAGGAAATGCTTGATATGAAAATGAAAGGAAACATTGCAATTCTTTATTTGGCATCCTGAGGTGGTTAGGTTGCAAAGTAATAGAGTTGCATGCAGCGTTCAGCTAGTTTGGGCCTGAAAGAGTTCTGTTCCTTTTTTTACTTATCTGTCACTTAGGGATCACTATCACTTCCTGATCTTGACTCATTTTAATAGATTTTCATTTTACTTGGCTTTTGCTTCAGGTTAGAGTGGCACAAAGAAGTACCCTTCATTGTAAATGTATTATTAAAGTAACTATTTTTCTTTGGTTTCTAATTCAAGAGTGAAGAAAAGCTGCAAGCAGTTGTAAAAGAAGCCGAGCTCCACAAAAAAGAAGCCGAAATGCATCAGCGACATCTTGATGGTACTTTTTATGTTTACCTTATCTCTATCAAATTTTATTTAGTGGTTGATATCTTTCAAATGTTTTTGTTCTATATACTGGTTTAACGTGGAAGAGGTGCTGACTATTTTTTATATGTTATTTAGCCCATGTATTTCATAGTGATGGAAAAGACCAAATTTTAATCTTGTGTTCTCATGCAGAGTTCAGATAAAGTTTCTGATATAACAGGGGCCTTTGGAAGCTTACCACCATTTCTTTTGTCTTGCTGATATTGAGTTGCAGGTGGTGCTCTCTGCATCAAAAGACAAAGACTTTCACAAGCCTCTTGTACTTTGACCTAGTCTTAATGCAGCCTATGATGAAAGTTTCTGTAGGTGGCAAATGCTGATATTATGGTAGGCTGGTAGTCTGTTGTGTACAGGGTAAACGGGAAGGGACACAGGGCACAGTTCTCTGTGATGTTCCAGTTTTATACACCACCATTTCTGATGCACAATTCCTGAGCTTCACAAACTGCTGTCTATTGCTCAGGTAGTCCATGACACAAGAGTTTGTTGGGACATCAAGATGCAAAGCCTGAAGCTTTTTCCCTACTCGATGAGGCAGAATGGTGTTAAAAGCACTGGGAAAATAAAATCAAACACAATCCAGACTGCGGTTTCAGCTTTGTCCAAGTGGGATAAAGCTCTGTGGAGCTTGTGGATCAGATGATCCCTCACACCTCTGTGTGTGTGATAGGCACACTGCTGAGGATCAAGATGTTATTATATGCAGTGCAATTTATGTACAGAATGTTATGGGGAGGATAATTTAGCTTTTTTTAATCTTGGTTTTTGAGACATAACAATTTTCATTCAATATTCCATGCATTCTGGTTATTTCATTAATTATTTATAAATGAGTATACCAGTGTGTCAGAAACCGATGCATCAGCTTCCTCTCCACATTCAGTGATGTTTGTTCTACTCATTGTTAATTATAATTATTGGGGTACAATTAAGAGAACAAAATCCCACAGTAAAAGGTAAATTAAAAAAATTATTTAAAGCTATGACAAAATACAAATAGTTCTACATTTCTTATGAATGTAAAATTTCAGACTAGAGAAGGGAAAAAAAGGCCAGCAAATTCAGCAGGGAGGTCAAGTAGAGGTGGTAGTGACTTGCTGGTTATGACATTCGTTGCAACAAAAACTTGTTTCCATTAGACTCTTTCAACTTTGTATTTAATTCTTTTTGTGTTTCAGATGAAAAGACAAGCCACCATTGCTTTTGTAAACACTGCGTTCACAAGCTTGAAAAGGCTCAAAAAGAGTGCCATGACCTCCGGCGGAATTTGGAGAAAGCTTGCAGACACCTGCAGCAATCTGACAGAGAAAACAAAGCCAACATGCGTCTCATGAAAGGTTTCAGTTTCTTATAAGTATCAGCATAATGCATTTTTGTACACCTTGAACATCCTTCTTGCATCTCAATTGATTTTATTCCATGACTAATTTGAATGATGTTTTCTGTAATTTTGCACAAAGCCAAATATTTTTTTTTTACCACTGATTTGATTTCATTGTGGTAAAAATGTGGTTTTGTATATTTGACATTCATCTATCCATCTATCGATTGCTTTTTTAAGACTAGAATTACCAAAGCCTACGAAAAAACTCATAAATCCGTCCCACCTTAAATCCCTTTGCACCTCTCTGTCAGCATCTTTTGTCTTGTAAATGTGTCAATAAGCAGCAAGCAGCCTGCTATCAAATTCCCCCCACCACCGCACAGTTTTCTCAGCTCAAGTCTGTCTGTCAGTTGCTTAGAGTTGTATAGAGTGAGAAGTCAAGCAAAATGACACCTTTTATAAATACAATATCGTTATTTGGAACACATGCATTTCATGTGTTTTCCGTGTCTACAACAATCTATGTAAACACATTGTTAAAACAGAAACGTTTTTCATGTTTTAGTAATAAATGACAAAATGTAGGCATGAAGTGTATAATGTGTACTTCTATTCAAGAATATAACTGCAGAAAAAGAACCCGTGTTAGGGTGTGACATTAACACCATTTTGATACGACCGCTTTGGTGGCGCAACGGTAACAACTGTTGACTGGTAATCAAAACTTCAATAGCTCGACCCTGGGTGACTCCGATTTGAGAATTGAGCTGTTCCTATTGTTACTGTTTTGGAATAAAAACATACATTTGATTTGAGTCTGTAACAGCCGGTGTAAATTTATGATACTTGTAAAGGTTAGCTTTGTTTTTTTTTTTTTATTCAGTTTTATTCTCTCAGTCATGTTCACGCTTCCCCGATCTGACACTCCTGTTTTCACATAAAGACGTCCTATAACAGAGGTGAACTCGGATGGTGACGAGGGTTCTACATTGGAGAAAGAATGCACATCACAGTTTTGCCATTGCTATACTTTGTATATGTACACCGGAAGCTCTGCAGTCTACTTATGACTTTACGGTGTGGGAAGTAAGTAAATAAATCAAGGTAAATAACATTCGATCTGACTCTTGTATACAAAGTACAGCGATGGCAGCTTCCACCTGCAGCTATAGACTCTTCAGTACGTGAGCAACTCTGCACGCTACTGTTTTAACTATGTGTTTACATAGATTGTTGTGGACACGGAACACACATGAAATACATGTGTTCCAAATAACGATATAGTATTTATAAAAGGTGTCATTGTGCTTGACTCACTCTATACAACTCTAAGCAACTGACACGCAGGTAAACAGACTTGAGCTAAAAAGCTGTGCGGCGGTGGGGGGATGTGATAGCAGGCTGCTTGCTGCTTATCAACACATTTACAAGACAAAAGACGCTGACGGAGAGGTGTAAAGGGATTTAAGGTGGGACAGATTCACGAGTTTTTTCGTAGGCTTTAGTAATTCTAGTGTTAAGGCAGCTGCTTGAATCTACCTTTTTAACTGTCTTTCTGCCCATCATTTATTAATGACAAATATGTGAATCTGTCTGTCTGTCCATCTCTGTAATTTTGATTGAATTATCTGTCTACTGGGGCTCTTCTAAATTCACTCTACAATTTCCGGTCCTGGTGCTGTAGATCTGCACAGTTTAATCATTTAAAATTCAGAGAGTTTATTTTAATAGAAACAAAAACATGTTTGATGTGTTGCTTTCAACTACTTTTAGATGACTACATCCAAAATGTGTTTTTTAACTTTTCTCACATCATTTACAATGTAATCTTTCAGAGGAAAGCTATGGAAGTTTTATACTTTATGTTGATTTACCATTACTTATTAAGACTACACTTTTACAAATGGAGCAATGTATAGTCAAACGGCCCAAAACCACTCAAAAGTTAGTTTTGTCAACTTACTTTTTCTTATAGTCTGAGGGAAACATTTTTCACATTTGTTTTGTTGTGGTAGTACCTAAGGTGACACAATTTTTGGACTCTGTATTATGTAGACCATAACAGAATACCCTAAATCCCATACTTGCACCTCACTGTGTGGATTGACTGCTATTGTAGTTCAATAATTCACCCTTTCGTTTACATCTGTAACCCTAGGCAATTCGATTCACTACCTGAACAAGCAGGACAATAATTTAAGCAGAGTAAAAATGTGATTATTAGCCAAATAATATTAATATAACCTGGATAATAGGCTACTACATGGCTCTCTGTCCTAGTATTTTGATTGGTCTCTGATCTGGAATGGCCTTCTTTATGAATAGAGCAGCTGAGACACAGAGAGAGAAATGGACGGACTCTCCTCAGGACAGAAAATGGCAGAGGGAGAACCTACAGTATGCAAACTTCCACTTACTGCGGCTTTTTATCCCGTCACCACTCTTGAACCTAATCAGTTTGGGGGCAGCATTCAACATTGAAGCAGCCCCAGCAAAAACTAGCCCCCAGTTCATCTGATTTGCTCCTTCATGTAAGCATCCTTTCCAATTCCAGACAAACAAGAAAGAAAGGATACACAAGTAACTAGGCTGTAAACTACCTTCCATTGATTGATTCATTCATTCATTTTCCACCACTTATCCAAAACCGGGTCACGGCGGCAACAGCCTTAACAGTGAGGCCCATATGTCCTTTTCCTCGGCCATATTTCCCAACTCGTAATGTGGGATCCCAAGGTGTTACCAGATCATCTTGGAGATGTAATCCTCCTAGTGAGGCCTGGGCCCTGGTCGAGCCCTTAAAGCCTCCAAAGAGAGGTGTCTGGGCGGCATCCGTATCAGATGCCCAAACCACCTCAATTGGGTCCTCTTAATTTGGAGGGTCAGTGGCTCTACTATGAGCCTCTCCCAAATATCTGCACTTATCACTTTATCTGTAAGAGCCTTGCAGTCGAGGCTTTCTTCGTACAGGAATGAGCTCATGTGTCCCTGTCTTTGATACTTGGACTTCATACAAACTAAAACAATGTGTCTGACATATCTGCACAAGGTTAGAGCCAAGCACCCTTGGTAATCAGGTACAAATAGATTAATGCAAAGCCATCAAACCTCCCAAGCCAGCTGGCCAGTTAGTTCCTGCTTTGGTATTTCAGCAAAAGGGCTAAACAACTCCATGCAAAAGTCTGATCTAGTAGGGTCATAAATGTGCCTGAGCAACAACTGATTACTAAAGTATTATTATTTTTTTTCTAAGTACGTATTTTTATCATCATGCAACAACTGATTATTAAAGTATTATTATTTTTTTCTAAGTACATAGTTTTATGATAATATTATTGCACTATCCTCATGATAACATCGCTGACTGGGCTCACTCTGCTCTGCAGAAATACCAAATTGAAATCTAGAAATAACGACGACAGGACCCTCCTTGTTAGTTCTCACAGACATTATGTAAAATGAACACTTGAGTCCTAGGCATACTTCACATGGAGCTGAAGTACAGTTTGTCTAAAAGCCAATCACCACATGCACAGATGAATTACTTTCGTACTTTGTGTTCTTCTTGGATCACTCCACTGCAAATACTGGCAATTTATTTGAAGATTAGTCATGATAGTGTACAAATTTTGATAATTTCCCCTGCAGCCTCTTGTAGTTAAAGCCATGCTTTATTAAAAAAAATACAGATTTAGTAAGTAATGTTTTGAGAATGTGAAATCATAATTTATTTCCCCCTGAGTTTTTTTAATCAATTTAATGCGAAGAAATTAAAACTACATAAAAAGCCCTTATTGTTATGTTTAAATGTACATAGTTTATTTTCTTCTATAAGGCTAAAGATTATTGCATTGATTTAATCCAGGCACTGATCTGAAACAGAAACCACCAGTGCTGTATGTCATAATTCTGAAATTGTATTCGCCCTTGAGAGTCTAAAAATGCCTCCCCACCCATTCATTCTTCAGACTATTAACCAACTGTATCAGAAGAGCCTTGACTCTTAATGAATTTAGCACGCCGAGAAAGTCATTGCACGACAAATCAAAACTTGATGTGATATGTAAGCTTGCTTGACAATTATGTTATCTTTATCAAGCACTTTGTGTGAAATTTGCCTAGGCCTTTTACCCAGTAAAAATTATTGAGCATGGAGAAAGAAATAAATACTATGGAGCGGCTCGTCTTCCTAGTGTGAAAGAAAATTGAAGTACTTGCAAGCTACTAAGGGTTAAAAGCTGACCAAGCTGTTTTGTTATAATGGAAGGTTATTCATACAGGTGTCTGTCATAAGACGGTGCAGTAAGCTGACCTGGGAAAACTTCCTTTTTAGGAACGCATCTGTTAGACATAGGAAAGATTATCTTTTCTTCTTGAGGAGCCCTTTTGACACACACACACAAAACAGAAATGGTTGGCCGATTTGCGCAATACAAAATGAAATGCTTAGGTAAACGATATTATGCTTTTTTTTTTTTTTATAAGTAAGGGGAAGGAGGAGAGAAAATATAAAAAGCCGACTGAAAAGCGGAACTTCGCTCTTCTGCCTTGCAGCACATGAATCCTATGTACTCACCAGTGCCTGAATTAAGACTGATTGATTCAACTATTCCTGTCTTCTTCGTGGGTTTACTTCCACACTAGTTTCGTCGTCTTACATTCTAGGATAGACGGCTGCAGTTGCTGGTAATTTGCTGCACCTTTTATCCATTCTTGATTATGTTCTAATGGATTTAATTATATATTTACACTGACTAGCAAAAACATTATGACCCCCTGCCTAACTTTGTTGTTCCTCCATGTGCCCCCCAGACAGCTCTTACAAGACCTCTGATGATGTCTTGTGCTATGTAGCACCAGAATGGTAACAGCAGATCCTCTAAGTCTAGTAATTTGCAAGAAGGACCTGACACAGATTGGACTTTGTTGTTATTGTTTCAACATAACCCACCGGTGCTTGATTGGATTGAAATCTGGGAATTTTGGAAGCCAGGACAACAACTCAAACTCTTAATCACATTCCTCAAACCATTCCTTTATAATGTGTGCAGTTGAGCAGGGTACATTATCCTGCTGAAAAATGTTAGATTCATTGGGGAATGCTGATGTCATAAAGGGGTGAACCTGGTCTGCAGTGACATTTAGGTAGGAGATCCGCATCCCCATAAACCACCTCATGAATGCTCATACCTAGGGTTTCCTAGCAGAACAATGCTTAAGGCTTTCGACTTTCTCCACAGTGCATCCTGGTACCTTTTCTTCCCCAGGTAAAGAGACATGCCCACCTACGTGATGCAATGGGAAATTTGTGGTCTATGGTTCAGTTCTGATGCTCATGTGATCATTCTAGGCTCTTTTGATGGTGGACAGGGGTTAGTAAGAAAGGGTTTAATGCACTGTGTGTCATGACAGTATACGCATTACTCTCATAACCATCATTAAAACTATCTAAACTGTCCTGTTGGTTCATAGCAGACGGAATAGCCTTTGTTAATCTATCGCATCAATAAGTCTTGGCCGTCCAACACTCTGTCAGCTGTTCAAGTTTTTCCCTCCTGGGACCACTGTTGGTAAGCACTCATCACAGCAGACCATGAACACCTCACAAGCCTTGCCATTTTGGCTCTGGCCCAGTTGTTTACCCATAATGATTGGTCTCTTATTAAAGTCACTTAGATATTTGTACTTTCCCCTATCTTCTGCATTCAACACTTTGACTAGGAGTACCTAATGTCAGCTTTCCTTCTAATACATCCCTGACCTTATGAGATAGTCTAAAGTCATATGCTTCAGATGGGAGTGGAATGTTTCAGATCAGCAGTGAATGGCCATGTTTTGCCACATTATACACTTAAGTGGAACGTTGGTCCTTGATGCAGTTGACGGTGTGTGATTTCCCAGGACCATTTGCAAAGTAATCGGGGATACTCCCTTAGGCCATGTATTTTGTAAGCTTATGGCGATAGTGTATGAATGCTCATTTTGGTATGGCCTTTGTCACCTTGACCATTCAACAAGTAAAAAATCATTTAGGAGTCCCTCAGCAAATTCAAGGCTGCTTTAATATTGAATGGAGATACAGCCCAGGACTGGCGATGCTGCCATAAATTCTGCAGGAGAAACTAATACACAACTAGTCTTAGGTGGCTTACAAGGCTTATGTGGAGAAGTCAATTTCTTCAATGTGTTGTGTAGTTCATAAGACATGCTGCATTTAATGTGATTTTTCACACCTTTTTTTTCTTGCCAGATAACTATGAAGAGACCATCCGAAAATTAAAGGAAGAAAACCTGCAAATGTGTAAAGAAAAATCACCGGGAATCAAAAAAAATTCTGAGTATGACTTCAGCTCTTTTTAGCTGGGTTTTATCTTTTGGTGGAATAAATTAATTTATTAAAAGCCAATTATTAATTATTCTCTTCTGTAATGTATAATATCATGCAGTTCTTTTATTTCAGTTTAGTTAATGGAAATGTTTTGAAGTTCACTAAAAGATGCATCATCATTTTAGGTCACAAACTGATGCCAGCTTGGAGAACAACTACAAGGCATTTATTCAAGAAGGAATCGAAGAAAACAGAGTCCAGTATATAAAAGCCCTACAAAAAATTAAAGGTACCGTACATTTGTGTACTATGACTTAATAGTCAAAATGATTGACTTTTTTAAAACTATCAGTTTAACGTAAAACATTATACATAGCCACACATGTATAAATATTATGAAATGAATAAAGAAACGTATATAGTAGTGAGTGGGAGAAAGCAAGAGCAAAGACAAATACATTTGACATATACGGTGCCTTCAGAAAAGTATTCAGCCTTATTCACGGTTTTCACATTTTGTGATGTTGCAGCCTTGTGCTCAAACCATTTGTATCATTTTTTTTCCTTTTATTAAGCAATACTCAATACCGCAGAATGACAAAGCGAAAACAAAATTCTCGAGTTTTACAAATCTATTCAAGATTTGACAAAAACATGTTTGTTGTGTTGCTTTTAGCTACTTTTAGATGACTACATCCAAAATGTGTTTTTTTTTTTTAACTTTTCTCACATCTTTTACAATGTTATCTTTCGGAGGAAAGCTGTTGACAAAGGTTAAGTATCTAGACCCTTTACTCAGTACTTAGTTGAAACACCTTTGTCAGCCATTCCAGCCTGGAGTCTTCTTGGGTCCGATGCAACAAGCTTCACACACCTGGATTTGTGGATTTTTCTGCCATTCTTTTCTGCTGACTCTCACAAATCCATAATGTGTGATAGAGACCATCAGTGGACAGCTATTTTCAGGTCTCTCCAGAGATGTTTGGGCCCCAGCTGGGTCACTCAAAGACCTGTCCAAAGTTGCCCTTAAGTTACTGCTGTGTTTTCTTTGCTTTATACTTGGGGTCATTGTCCTGTTGGAAGGTGAAACTGTGACCCAGTCCGAGGTCCAGAGCACTTTGCAGCAGGTTTTCATTAAGGATATCTCTGTAATTTGCTCCATTCAGGTTTTCCTCAACTCTGACTAGTCTACTGGTCACTGCCAGGGAAGAAAAGACCCCACAGCCTGGTGCTGCCACTACCATGTTTCACTGTTGGAATGGTATTGTCTAAGTGATGAGTGCTGCTTGGGGACCTCTAAACATAATACTTAGAACTGATGCCAAACACTTCAGTCATGGTTTCATCACACCAGAGTATGTCAGTTCTCATAGTTTGAGACCCCTTTAAGTGCTTCTTTGCAAACTCCATGCATGCTTCCATGTGTTGTCTGGCTACTCTCCCATAAACCTTAGATTGGTGAAGTGTTGGCAGTTATGTTTAGTTTAGATTGGTAACCAGCTCTAGGAAAAGTCATGTTTTTTCCAAAGTTCTTCTATTTAAGAATTATGGAGTCCACTGTGCCTTCAGGAGCCTTCAATGCTATAAAAAAAAAAAAAAAACAAAACACTTTGTAGCCTTCCCCAGATCTGCACCTCGACACAATAATCCTGTTTCCAAGCTCTACAGAGAAAGCATTTGACTTAATAGCTTGGATTTTGCTTCACTATGGGACAGGTGTGTGCTTTGCCTAAATTTCAACTAAACTTACCTCTGGTGGACTTCAAACAAGGCGCAGAAACATCACAGTGATGATCAATAGAATGGGGTGAACCTGAGCCAGATTTCAAATGTCATAGCAAAGGATCTGAATACTTGTATCAATGTGACATGTCAGTTTTTTTTACTTTTAATAAATCTGCAAAAAAAAAAATCTAAAATCATAGTTTCGCTTTGTCATTCTGGAATATTGAGTGGTGTTTGATGAGGGGATATAATTTAATTTAATTTTATTATAATATGGCTGCAATATAACAAAATGTGAAAAAAAGTGAAGGGGTCTGAATAATTTCGTAATCCACTGTATATTACATTCTAAGTGTTGACATATAAAAAAAAATTAATTAGAAGCTAACACTGGTCCACGGTTTCTTACCTTCATTTCCATTATTCAGAAGCTTGGAAAACATCTTTTTTTTGGTACCAATTTTAACCTGAGTAGAGCTGAGCGTGTCCCAACCCTAGTGATGTCAGATGATGTGCAGGCATGCTGCACATGCTGAGGCCTTGTACTTGTGAGCGTGATTTAAGATTAAATGAGCAAATGGCACACTTCTTAGGTCATGTTGCTTTGAGCAACAAGTTCCACTATTTAATATTTTGTACCACCCATAAATAACTGGTATACTTCATAGTTATTATATTGTAATGGTGAACATGAATAATCACATTTGTATAATAAATTACTTTTGGATTATCCTAAATCTGCTTATTTCTGTTTCTGTAGCAACTGAATGAGGGGAAAATTAAAGCTAATTTTACACCAGATATTCTATCAATATGTTTTTGTGACATTCTAACACTGCTTTTACAGTCTTGGGTAACACTATAATAATAATACATTTTATTTATATAGCACCTTTCTCTCAAGGCATTGGAATATATAATATATAAAAAATATACTAGCTGTGTAAGCCTGTGCTGTAAAAAGCCCAGGGCCCTTGAAAGAAGTGGCAGAATCCATGGTTTCTATCAATGACATTGCTTGTGCATTAGCGGCTGAGCGAGCTTCTCTTTTCTCGGCGGTTTTGTTTTGCCGATGTGCTTGCCTTGCTTCTGATGTTTGGTTTTGCCGATGTGCTTGCCTCGCTTGTGTATTAGCGGCTAAGTGAGTGTTTCTTTCTTCTGATGTTTCGTTTTGCCGATGTGCTTGCCTTGCTTCTGATGTTTCGTTTTGCCGATGTGCTTGCCTCGCTTGTGTATTAGCAGCTAAGTGAGTATTTCTTTCTTCTGAGGTTTCGTTTTGCTGATGTGCTTGCCTCACTTGTGCATTAGTGGCTAAGCGAGCTTCTCTTTCCTCGGCGGTTTCATTTTGCCGACGTGCTTGCCTCCATTGTGTACCAGCGGCTAAGCGAGTTATATATATATTATGATAAAAATTGGCTTGAAGAGAAGAGCTGCTGCTGTCAGTCACAGGCTTGGAGGTGGGTATCAGATGTGGTGAAATTTGCTCAGTTATACTGGAGGTTTAAATTTTAAAGCAGTAACATTTAAGGAGAGCGAGTCCAGCTTATTGTGTCCACAAGTCCTACATGCTAATTGAAGTTTGCTTTTTCTGTTGTCCCTCTGGTTAAGTCAACAGCATGCTAGGGTCAGAATGATTCATTTATTGAAATTTTAGTACGGCATCAATCATTTCTGTTCCTCTGCTTATAAACAGTAACTAGGATGTTTGCATATCTCCCTAGGCAGTAAGAAGGACACATTCTGCCAGTGTTCCAATGACTGGGTAACACATTTTAGTTTTAATTGTAACATACTTGCTTTTAACCATTAACCATTACTTATTCACTCATTTCAGGTCCCCCTCCTACCTTTTCCACTCTGTCTGATTGTATCAGGTGAAAAACCATCCAGTATTAAAATAGCATCTTAAATAAGTCAAGTTTGTTTTCTACAATTAACACATGCCACAGTACCTGAACTTCCCATGACTCACCATGACATATAAAAGTTCATCCAACTTAATTAAAAGCAATCAAACATTTTACATTTATGGACACAAGCCAGTTCTGAGGACTTTGTTACCTTGCTTGTATCTTTGCTCTGTATTCTTTCCATCTTTGTTGTTTCCATCTATTCTTGCGATAAGGTATGACAGGCAGCAGTGATCATAGCATTACCAGTTGAGTATGGGAACATTTAATATGTCCCTCTTTACGTTCTCTGATGTTACAGATGTCGGTAACCATCCGATTCTTTCAATCCCCTTTGCCAACCTTTTGGGTCTGCACCTGTGACAAGAACAACGTGTCTTCGCTTTAAAAATTTATTTAAAATTAGTAGTAACAAGCCAGAGACTAAATCTTAACCTTTAATATTATTAATAACCAGTAACAGCGCACTGCACATTACGCATGACTTGAGCATTCCTAGTTTTCATGCTCTTTCTCTGTACTTTTAGCCTTTTAGCATTCGTTTGCCCAGAGGTTGATGCGCTTGCTGCTTCCTGAGCAGCTTTTCTCCTCTTCTTTCGTCGGCATCTTTTCGCGTTAAAACTGATCAAGTCAGTTTCTGTGTTGCAATTACTTAGTATGTTTTCCATAATTTTTCATTTAAGCTGCCACTTAAGTGCTCAATCTACCTCATGAATGATTCAAGATATGAAGAGTTAGGGGAAGTGATGGTGAAGGTGGGAGGGATGAGAACGGTGCTTGTATGCATGTGCCGCATGGCTGCTCTGCTGCTGAGAGCTGAATCTACAATAAAATAAAATAAAAAGAGGAATAACCTTGGAGGTCAATCATCACCCCAAAAGCGGATAGTAGACGTCACGTAGTATATGTGTACCAAATTTCAGGTCAATAGGTCAAACGGTTTGCAAGCTACAGGCGATTTTAAAATCCTGGACAGACAAATGGACAGCCACGGTAACGTATTATATAAGTAGATTAAATAAATTGGTTAATACCTGCAATCGTAAAAAATCTAGCCTATAATAAAAAAGAAGAGTGAGATAGAAAGAGAGAGCTCCCGTAAAAGGCAGCCATTTGTATGCCACCTTGAAGCATGTATGTAGTACAGTATGTATTTTATCAATGGCATTATAAGGTGTGTAGTTAAATGGTGGAACAGATGACATTTTTCCAGTTCTAAATTATTTTCACATTTTGATTTAAAATATATCATGATTTTTAAGCAAAGCACAAACATTGTTTTTAATTAATTATTGATTTATTCCTTAGGAGAAATGCTTCACTATGTCAGTGAAAGGAAAAAAAGAGCAGCTGAAGTGATCGAAACAGAGATTTTGCGGGTACGGCAAGAAACTGCGAGGAAAATGAGAAAATACTACTTGACGTGCCTCCAGCAAATAATTGATGAAATCAAGAAGAAAGAAAGGTAATGGTGTAGCAAAGTATGATATGCATGTTACATGTAAATAGGACCAATTTGCTTGATAACTTGTAATAATGCCTTTTTTTTTTTCTTAGTAATGAAAAAAATATTAACCCTACAAGCAAAGTAACTTGTGCAACAAACCAAAAGAGCATTAAAAGTAATGGGTTGACAGGTACGTATTTTATTTAATATTTTAGACACTTAGCATTTGTACTTTACGTGTTTGTGGGTGTAGATGTACTGAGATCCAGGCATAGTGTCTAGTATTCTTACCACAACACTATCAAACCCACACTCTATAGTTCTAAATGTAGGGCACAAAAGAAAGTGTGGCTGTGGTAGGCCTTGGTCACATTAACATTTTGGCTTTTGGGAGGGGTGTCTTAGACCCCCAAACACAGTTCAAAAAAGCCTTTTATTCTTTTTTTACCACAATACATGAATTAAATACTATTCTGTACCTTTTCTTTTATCTTGCCTTCCTTCGCTTCAACTGATTGTTGTCTCACTCCGTTTTCAATTACCTGGCTGATGAGGACAACCTTCGAAGCTCTTCCAAGCTACATAGATGAGGGCAGAGAATCTGACCCCCAAATGCTCCCTCCTTCAGGTCTTCAACACGGCTGCATGCTCCAACTACAATTCCAATACATTCCTGTGGGAATCCAGACTGGAACAGCACTAGTAAAATGCATGCCACCAAACCCACCCCAAACCCCCCCCGTATATTGGGGTAATATATTACCCCAGCCCATGCATTGTATCATTTCCCATATATGAAAGGTTCCACCGACCATCCCACCTGGGAATTCTCGTCCTTCCACGAGTTTCTTCACAACATATTGTTTTTTTTTTAATTTTTGGATGCCATTCTCCTTACAGTATGTTAACAGATTCCTACTGTACTGCTTATCAAATCATGTCCACCCATGTCTTACAAATCCCCAAGATATAATGTAGTGACCCACCTTCACATGAGGATCCTTTGTGATGACATTCAAGATTATGACCAGCTAACTTTCTCTTTAACATCCCTGATGGTAGATGATAATGAATTTAAGCAACACCGAACATGACAAATTCTCTTTAAAGTGTGAAAGAGAAGGTAATTATTCTTGGCGGCAGCCTCAGAAAATCCATATAATAAACTGTTAAGAGGTGGTTGTTGCTACTTTCTTCTATTGATGAAAGCCTCGAGTGAAATAAGAGAAGCTAGAAAAGCCACATCACATTGTGCATGCGTAGTTTTTTTGTGTCAAACTGATCAATCTAAATTCAATATCATTATTATTGTTTTTTTTTTTGTATTAATTGATTACAGAAAAAGAGTCTTCCAAGTCTGAATGGGGTGTTTTGAGCACAAAACTGGAAAAAGATCGTGAGCAGTCTACTACCTTGAAAGTTTACAGCCTTTCTACTCATACAGATTCTGAGGGCAAACCACTACCCGGGCATATTACAAAGGAATTTGGAAGTCTGAAATCTGCAAATAACAAAGGAGGGAAAGAATCACCCATGCAAGCTGAGAGGATTACAGCTGAGAAATCAGCCACCGAGTCTAAGGTGGTTGACTCTGCTCCAGACCTCTCCTGGTTTGTGACCCATAATACCAAGGCAATACAGGAAAATGAGGAATTTAAAGCCACCGATGCTGAGCAGTCTGGAACCCAGCGAATGCGCACTGGTCAGTCTGTTCTGTTTACCCGCGTCTCCCGTAATGAACCTGCATTGTCACACGTGACGTTACGTAAGCAGAACATGGCTGGTCAAGCAGAAAAGCATTTTGGTACAGACCTTTCGACCTGTCCGTTTGATATTCAGGAAACTCCTGTTCGGGACGGAGGTCCGAGTGATTGGAGTTCAGGAAGCTTTGGGGGTCCGCTACAAAGCAACTTCCTGCCATCATACACAACTAATAAAACTGAACGAATGCTTAAACATAATGTGCAGATGCAGCCTTTAGTATCCTCTGTCTATGACACAGATAGCGATGATACTTTCATCAACAAAAAGATTATAGAAAAATCCAGAATAGATATTCCGGCAAGTACGCAATACGAACTTTACAAAACAAAATCGACGAGCCACCAGAGTGCCAGTAGTACTCGTCTTCTGCATCTTTCAGGTTCAAGGGATCCATTTTTAGGGTTTGAAGGTAAAAGCGTAAAATCAGTCAGTTCAAGGGGTTACTCCTCCGATGTTAAAGTTCAGCAAGACAGTGGATTTGACAGCCCGTTACATCGTTTGAAGAAATAACATTGAGTGTGTGTGTGTGTGTGTGTGCACTCTCTATGTTGGAAGGAAAGATTTAAACCTCAAAAGTGTGTTTGGGAACAAACGAATGCCAACAGTCTTTAATCAGTTCAGGTCATCTGTATTGTGTGTGTTATAATGTGTAAATAATTGACTGTTTTTCTGTTCTGTTTTATACGTTAAAAATATTTATTATTTGTACAAGTTTGGGGGGTATTTTTAATATATTATTATTATTTTTTAATTATGCAATAAATTTGTTTTACTAACTTTTGTAGTGTAATATGTATTAGTCTTTATTGACCATGACAGGACATATAGACTTCTGTTAATATTGTTGCCTGGCACATCCATATGGGATTCACCATTGGCCTGGATTGTTAGGATTTGGTGTTGATAATTGAAATGTTGGAGAAAATCCTGAGATGCTTAGGGTCACTTTGTGAATTTTGTTTGTTTCTTCATTCACTTCTGAATTAATTCATTGTATAATATGAGTGTGCATCCTATGATTGGCTTCTTCCTTATAAATAAGAGTGTCTGATCCAAAAATCTATGAAATCTGTCATAGCAGTATGACGGCTCACTTAAATGTGAACCTCCTTCACAATTAAGGTGACTCAACGGAAGGTTCAGTCCAGTTTAGGTTTGCGGCCAAATGGTGCCTTACCCCTCAACAGTATTTACGTGCAAGGCAGGAAACAACCCCAGAAAGGGTACCTTATTATGTGTGTTCACATATAATGTGGAGAGCACCTACTGAAATAGCCATGTCTGTCTGCCTGCCTGTCCATCTGTCTGCATGGAACAACAACGGGTCCCAGAGAACTCATTTTGTTGAAATGTGGCACATTTGTCAAGACAGTTTATTGTTATTGAGATATCTTGAATACATAATGTGTTTTTTTTTTATATATATATACTTTTTTAATTTTTTGCATGACCTTTGCGGATGTACACATTTTTGGAATTTCATCATACGTGTTCAATACTGTAGCAGTGCTTCTTAAATTTTATAGAAGTCCTAGCAGTCCTGGTATTATTACACCACTGGGCAGCTTCAAAGTAGCATGGGTTGCTGAGAAGGAAGCTAATTAGATGCTCTTTATAAAGGAGCTAAAAAGACACCATGGGAATTGCGATCATCTGTGTTTGTTTGTTTCTGCTCTTCACACTCTATTGGAGTACAACACCGTGAATTACAGTCTGTATGTGTTTGTCCTGTGTCTGTCTGTTCATTTCATTTCCTCTTGGTTGGATACATATTCGTCTGGGGAGCGCTTTCAGTGACGCCAAATCTTCATTGCAACAAGTGGAACCTGGTAGGACAAAACTTTACATCTCATTCAGAGGGCTGTTCATATGGGGTTTTACATTCTACACACCTTCGTCATCTGCAGCAGCTGTACTGAATTGTGTTTGGACTTTATTGTGTTGTTTACTGTATAATGCCTAGTGTTTTGTTCAGTTTCATTTGTGCAGTGTTTGTAAATAATTATTGCCATTGGGGAATTGGGGATGGCTTTTGCATATACGTCGTTTGTTTAGTCATTTTTTGCCTTCTTTATTTGTTCGATAGATACTTTATTAAGATACTAAAAGTGTCTCTGTGTGTGAGTGTGTGCATGTTGGGTCAAGGCTGGGTGTGCTCCTGCTGTCCCTGTAATAAAATAAACAAATCACCATCTTCAGACGGTGTGAATATTAGCATCCTTGCAACCACTACAATACAGTAACAACACATTTATATTAGAATATATTTTGTGTTTTGTACAATTTATTGGACTTGTTTTAAGGTGAATTTATAGACATTAAAATAATATGCTGCATTGCCTTGTACATTCAACAAATTAGACACGTATATTTATTTATTTTTTTGGTTTTATTAATTTTATTGCAATCATTCCATACAAATCAATCAATTTTTACAAAAAGTAAAATTGAGTTAAGAACAAGTCGACCCCCACCCCTGAGAGAGAGAGCAAGGCAAACGGCGTAAAATTTAAGGCTTGTAAACATACCTAAATTAATAAATTTGATAAGCCAATAGAGATGAATGCAGAAGACAAAGAAATACAGAAATAATTGCTTCCTCTGTGCTCTAAGAGCTTATTTTAAAATATTACTGATTAGATCCTGCCATGTTTTGAAAAAGAGTCTGTACAGATCCTCTGAGTATTTGATTTTTCCAATTTCAAATTATTTTATAATTATTTTATAAAAATATTATTATTTCTAACCATTGTTTGTTTTCAACCTTTACATATAATAATCTTTTTGCTGCTAATTGACTGCATTGTGTGTATATTGTTTACTGATTCTTTCAAATTCGAACGAGAACCATTACCTGAGAATGAGTCAAAGAATTCTTGTTCATTTGTTTTCCAACAAGTCATTACCCGAGATCGAGTCACATAATTCTTCCTCACTTATGATTCTCAAACGTATTGTCTTGTTGTGCTTGTAAGGATTACTTTCTTTAAATGCTTACTGTAAATTACTTTAAATTTCTTACTTTAAATGCTTTGAAATCACTTCAGTTTTTTTTTAATTTTGTCTGGCACCTCCTGACTTACAGGTAAGAGAAAACCCCCACCTAAGATGTACCGTTCTACTCTACTTGATGTTTAGTTAAGCTTTTTGCCTCTCATTTTAGGTCATTTTTGGTCACCCTGGTGCTTCACTGTAGGGATGCTATTAGACAGGTAATGAATGGTGTCTGCTCTTCTACAGACATACTGCTTGAGGTTCTGCTCAGAGTTTAATTTTTGTCTCATCGGACCAGAGAAGCTTTCTCCTCAGATGCTCAGAGTTTTAATCTGCCATGTGCCTTTTACTCAAGAACTACTCCATCTTGCTACTCGACCATATAGTGTATGTCTGATTGACGTGATTGTCCTTCTAACAGGTTCTGCCATTTCAGCAGAGGATGTCTTAGACTGTTTGACTTACCATTGGGTTCTCAGTCACCTCCTTGACCAAGGCCTTTCTTGCCTGATTACTCATTTTGGCTGTATAGCCAACCCTTAGAAGAGTCATGGTAGTTCCAAACTTCTTCCATTTTCACTATTATCTAGGCCATTGTGCTCCTGGGAATGCTCAAAACTTTAGAAATGGTCCGATCGCCTTACCCTGATCTTTGCCTCACCACAGTTTGATTGCTTAGTGGCTTAGTTTTTGTCCTAACATGTAGTGTGAATTGTGGGACCTTCTATACACAGGTCCACGTTTGCCTTTCTAAATGATGTCCAGTCAGTTCAGTTGGCCACAGGTGGACTTCAGTCAAGTTCTTCACAGATCTCATTAAAGCAAACAGGGGCACCTGAGCAGAATTTGGAGTGCTGCAGCAAAGAGTCTGAATATTTCTAGGAATGAGACACCCTCGTAAAAACAGAGGTTCCTTAATGGCATTTTATGGTTGTTTGCTGGGTTGTGTGGTTCTTCTTCAAATCATTGCTTGACAAAGCACCTTTTCATTCTGGGAAGGGTTCTCTGCATATGAAGTTGTTTCTTTTTTGCTTTGAAAAACTTACTAATATGTAGAAAAAAACTGAAAGGCAGGGTACAAACTGATTAAGGAATCTTGGAGTAGGCCTGTGTTATTGTATACAGCGAGAGTCCTTTTAAAATTAGGACTTACTGGTATTTCACAAATCACGATTATTTACTGTATGGAGCCTGTTACGGATAAATGAATAAATAAAGAGTTCTTTATGGCACCTTCATGTATTGGGAGCAAAAAATGGTTCCCCAATGGCATCGCTCTGAAGGACTGCTCCAACACTCATTTTTAAGAGTGGATTTCAGTTTTTCATTTGTTACAAATTTGGAAACCTTACTGAAGAACTGCTGTCATTATGGGTTATGGAGTGTAGATTGATGGGCAAATTTGAAAAAGACAATAGGTGTGCAGAAAGTGAAGGTGTCTGAATACTATCTGAATCCACTGTACTGTATTTAATTTTGTCCAAAATATTCCTCTGTACACAAACGAATCAACGCTAAAAACATTCAATGATATATTAAAGGACATATTTATTTATGCACACATATCACTCTACTATTTATTATTATTTATTTAAGTACGTATTTATGTATTTAATCTTGTCCGACGTGTCCCCCCTTAAGTGTACGATTAATGTTTGTTACACTTTTACTTACATTTCCATTTGATTCCAGCAGGGGGCGCAGTGGCATTCGGCGGTGGATTTGGATGTTAGAAGCAGCCGCCGAAGTGTGCGTGCAGATTCCTTTTTTGCATGCTAATTTCACAACAGGAATTACGGTACGTTTGCTATTTACCAAACCAAATGTCATGTAGAAGCAGTGCTCGTTATTACTGTCCGTTACAGTTGCTATATATGGTTGCGCATTCTCTGTTTTCTTTGAATAACTTTGACCGCAAAGCTCAAACCTTTTTGCTTTCTGAATGGCGCTATAAACAGAGGTGTTCTCTCTGGGCTTCTTTATTTAGCTGACTCGTCTATCCGAGCTGCACTTTGTCTGTCTTGGTTGATTCATCGAGCGTTTCCAAACGTGTTGTCAAAGGAGATGTCGCAGTCACCGGGAATTGAGCTCTTTATTTAAAATAAAGATCAGCCGACGAGTTGATTAAGCAAGTGCTGATCCTGGCGAGACTGCGAACTCCCCCGCAAAGTCGACGTCTACCCCTCAGTAAAATAAGCGCGGCCGAGCCCGTCCCGAGTGTCAAACACCGCCGAGGTGTGGGCTGATCGTTCCTGCCTCGCGCGTGAAGAAATGCCATAATAATAGGCTGCTGTGCCCCCCCCCAGCCCACTGGCCCGGATTCAGGAAGCCAAACAATGGGGTTTATTCAATGGGCAGCGCGGCCGAAATGAATAGCCTACTGTTTCACTTCCTTAAGTATATTTTATGGGGGGGCAGCAGCTCCCGTCCATTGTTTGTTTAAAAAAAAAAATAATGACGCAGTGGTCCCGACTGCTTTCGGGGGCTCCTCTCCGTTTTCCACTTTCTGGTTCGTCTCCGCTGCTGGCACTTTGTCGAATTCACGCCGATTTCCTTGCAGCACCCAATCATTCCGCGTTTATTTGTTGTGCAGCTTGTGAAATGTGCCGCAGAGTTTGTGTTGAGGACATTAGGAGAACAGAAGAAAGCAGCCACACCACCTGCAGCTAAGCACGTGGATGGGAGACCATATAGGAAAAGTTTGGGCTGCCGCTGGAAGAGGCGTTGGTGAGACCAGCAGGGGGCGCTCAAGCTATGCGCTGTGCGTGGAGCCCAATACCCCCCCGCGCACTGTGCTGTAAGAATGGCGCTGCTCTTCAGATGAGTCATAAAACGGTGGTCCTGACCCCCCACTGTGGTTATTAAAGATCCCTGGGCATCCTTCTTTATCAGTATGGTGTACTCTTGATGTTCAGGCTAAATTGCCCACCACAGCCTAGTCCAGGGGTGGCGAACTCCTGGCATAGAGTACCACAATGGCTGCAGGTTTTCATTCTTTTTTTTTTTTATTTTATTAATCCCGAAGGAAATTACTTGGTTTTTCGCATACCCAGAGCGCAGGGTCAGCCATTGTACAGCACCCCTGGAGCAATTGAAGGTTAAGGGTCTTGCTCAAGGGCCCAGCAGAGTAGGATCTCCTTTGGCAGTGACAAGGATTCGAACTGGCAACCTTCTGGATACCAGCACAGATCCTTAGCCTCAGAGCCACCACTCTTACCATCTTCTTAATTAGTGACCAGTTTTTGCTGCTGATAACTTCATTTAATTAACTTGACTCAGGCCCCATAGTTGTTTCTTTTTCCTTAATTAGCAGCCAAACAATAATGAGACACAAAACAAGCCACCACATGACCAGCTCCCCTGTGCCCATTACACAGTATCTGAAATTAAAGAGAGGTGATGGTCTTGATAAGGTTGATCTCTCAGGTCACCCAAACATTTTGACGGCGCTCTTAGAAAAAACAGAAAAACAAAAGTTTTCGAAATGTGGGCTGTGGCAGAATGAGAGCAGCAACAAGTCATGGAATTAAATAACGGGTTTAATTTACAGCAAAATCTGGCTTCTCATTAAGAAAGTGATTGGAGTGAAATTGGTTTGAGTTTGAAGCCCCAGTTTAGCTGGTCATCTGTTAGCTCGTTTCACATCACATTTCTGCTTGGCTGTCATTTAATGAAGAAAAGAATCAATTCAGAGGGCTGAACTCTTCTAACAGGGCTATTAAAGTGATGGGGAAGAAGTTAATTAGCAGTGAAAACTGGTCACCGATTAGGAAAAGGGTTAGAATGAAAACCTGCAGCCACTGCGGTACTCAAGGCCTGGAGTTCGCCACCTCTGGCCTAGTCGTTCTGCCCCCCTAATCATCCCCTGTTCCCAACTGGCTGTCTAATTGTGGTGAGTCTACTGGGCAACAATGGCTACTGTCACATCATCCAGGTGGGTGGTTGAAGTGGCTCCAATTCTCTATATAAAGTGCTTTGAGTAGTGAGAAAACTGCTATATCAATGTAAAGAATTATTATTATTAAATAACAACAAGGAAGGACTCAAGCTGAAATGGGATAATAAAGCAATGGAGGTGATTGGCTACAGAGAGTGGGACTGGGGCTTAGGAAGAGGATGGATATACGAGTATCACAAAGTATCCAGCCCCCTTCACGTTGTTTTGTCGGAATCCTTGTGCTAAAATCTTTTTTTTTTTTTTTCCTCCCATCAAGTAACCATTAATACCCCAGCACAAAGAAGATTTTTAGAAAGTTGGGCAAATTTAATGAACATAAACAGCAATATATCACAGTTGGTGCGCTTCAGTAACGTCACAGAATCCCGATTTCTTTACTCCACGTGGAGCAGGGGTGTCAAACTCCAGGCTTGGAGGGCCGCAGTGGCTGCAGGTTTTCATTCTAACCTTTTCCCTAATCGGTGACCAGTTTTCACTGCTACTTAAATTCTTTTTCCCTTCATTTTAATAGCCCTGTTTTTAAGGATTCAGCATTCTGAGTTGATTCTTTCCTTCATTAAATGAGAGCCAAACAGAAATGAGACCTGAAATGAGCTAACAGATGACCAGCTGAATTGAAGCTTCAAACTCCAACCAGTTTCACTCCAATTACAGGCAGTCCCCAGGTTACGTACGAGATAGGGACTGTAGGTTTGTTCTTAAGTTGAATTTGTATGTAAGTGGGAACAGGTACATAAATTTAATAAATACTATTGTTGACCGACTGTAACCAAGTGCTCCGCCAATGAATGATGGAGTTTCACCCCTTTCTGACCTTTTTATTATTTCTACTTTATTTTCCATGGTAATGGTTTTTCTCTTCTTTACTGTATCACCAGCACTTGCAACAGATTTGTGTTTCAGTGACATTGTTGAGGGGTGAAGACAAAAGGTTAAGATGAGCTCTTCTGCACGTCGTCAACACGTCTGATGTACTGACAAGAGACAACTTCCTGCTATGTGCGTAACGGTACAAGCAGGCTTGCTATTGAGAATGAATGGGGTTGGCGAGGGGCGGTTCATCACTCGCCCACCACACAGTCACCTCCACTACAGTATGCTGCCTGCAGCATCCACCCACCAAGAATAAACATGGTGTGGCCAAAGGCGGGTAGTGAATCACCCAACACCAATTCAACAGGCAGCCATCCGAGGCACACTACAATGCTACTCCGTTCCGCCCTGTTCACCCTCAATGGCCTCCGTTCAGCCACAACCGGGTCACTGCTTGCAGCATCACCAGCCGTGTGTGCCTGGTGGGCAGTGAAACGCCCCCCTCCTCTCCATCTAGCCTGCATCCAGTCAGGAGCAGTAGCTGCGGCGGTGTTGTGGGTGGGCAGCAAACCATCGTCATGGTTTGAGTGGTTGGAGCGATAGCTGTGGCCCCAGTGACTATGGACCACGGGTCACCAGGAGCCGCTTGAGGGACACTACACTGAAATCACTACAAAATCGCCCCCCTCCAGCCACCGCTTGCAGCATCCCCAGGTTGAAGATGACGGAGCGGCAGTTACTGAGGCGCATGCATTGCAGCTGCGTCCTCGTTCGTAAGTTGTAGGTTGGATATCCGTAACCTGGGGACTACCTGTACTTTCTTAACGAGAAGCCGATTCTTGCTGTTAATTAAACTCGTTATTTAACTCCATGGCCTGTTGCTGCTCTCATTCTGCCACAGCAGACATTTCCAAAACTGTTGATTTTTCTGTTTTTTCTAAGAACGCCGTCAAGATTTTTTGGTGACCTGAGAGATCAACCTTACTGAGACCTTCACCTTTCTTTATTTTCAGATACTGTGCGATGGGCACAGGTGAGCTGGTCATGTGGCGGCTCGTTTTGTGTCTCATTATTGTTTGGCTGCTAAATAAGGAAAAAGAAACAACGAAGAGGCCAGAGTCAAGTTCATTAAAATTAAGGCAAAAGAAGTTAATCAGCAAGCAAGAACCCGTCACTAATTGAGAAGATGCTTAGAATGAAAACCTGCAGCCACAATGTGCCCCCAGGACCGAGGTTGGGAAACACTGGCGTGGAGAAATCGGGTTAGTGGCCTCCTTTAGCCGGTCTGCCTGAATTTCCCTGCTTGACCAAGGGTGTCGCCATTTCCCTGTTTCTCCGAAATGTTGTGTCATCATTGTTGTAAATCAGGGGTGTCCAGCTCCGTTGCTGGTGGGCTGCATTGGCTGCCAGTGACCAATTTTCTCTGTTAATTAACTCCTTTTCTCTTCATTTTAATAGTCGTGCTTTTAAGGATTCAGTCCTCTGAATTGATTTGTTTCTTCATTAAATGGCAGCCAAACAGAAATGAGACGTGAAACAAGCCAGCGGATGACCAGCTAAACTGGAACTTCAAACTACAACCAATTTCACTCCGGCCGGTTTCTTAATGAGAAGCCAGGTCTTGCTGTTAATTCAAGCCGTTATTGAATATCAGGCCATGTTGCTGCTCTCATTCTGCCACAGCAGACTGTTGATTTTCTGTTTTGGTGGTTATGTTAGCTGGTTATGTGGCGCCTTGTTTTGTATCTCTTTATTGTCTGAGGGGGGTCTGAGTCACATCAATTAAAACTGAGACCAAACAAGTTAATCGGCTGCAAAAACGGCTCACTAATCAAGAAGATGGTTAGAATGAAAACCTGCAGCCACTGCGGCCCACCAGGACCGGACTTGGACACCTCTGCCTTAAATAGACACCGTGTTCCCCTCTCAGGATTTCTTTTATAAATTGTGATGTTTGTTAGCTGGTTTCGCCCAGTAAATTGCTGAAGACGATGGGTGACAGTCATGGCGCCGTCGGTTAATCGAGTGTATCAGAAGTGCGTGGTCACCAAACACCGTCCTGTATACAATATTTACTTTTTTTTATTAATGGCTAATAGTATTGGCCAGCAGTGGGTTGCAGTAGTTAAGGCTTTGGAGTTCAAACCCTGAGGTTGTGGGTTCAAATCCCACTACTGACATCACTTGTCACCTGCTTGGGCTCCAATTGGAATAAACAAAAGAAATAGAACTCATTGTATCCCAAATGTTGTTATCATTATTAGATGTTTACCATTTTCGTTTGTTTATCTTGTTCACACAAGTCATTTTTTTCATGTTTTTTGTCAGTTGTGCCTTTTTAAAGTCCACAGATGTGAATGTATTATATATGTAAAGGATTCTGGAGAGCTGGGGGGTGAAGGGGTTGGGCTTCCCTTTTTAGAGTAAGCAGACACACATGTACATGGGAACCATTTTGTCAGGTCGGATTTGGGGGTGGGGTGGTATCCCCTTTCATAGTACACAGATATGAATGTACATTACAGTGGAGTTGCTCATGGGGGACCTGTTAAGATTCAACTGTCACCATCGGTCCCAACTGGTCTTGGATCTGAAGACACCACTTCCACCTCCACTTCTCTCACCTCCTCTGTTTTTTTTTTTCTTCCAGCAAAGAAACACCAACACTTAGAGAAAAGAAAAGAAACCGTGCCTGGCAGCCTCACTGCAGCTTTTTAGTGCTGGCTAACCCGAGCTTAGTGGGACTTTCTGTTTCTGTTTCACACCAAATGTGAGCACATCTCTGCTTTCCTGTCCAAGACACCCTCCCCTCTTCAGTCATCTGCCCACCCTATTGGTTAGTGCAGTTGCCAATTTCTTCTGCTTCTGCTATTCCTTCAGTTGCATAAAGCCCCCTATCAGCACAATACAAAGCACAAATGTTTGCATAATATCGATAAATATCAACAAAAAAATCAACAAAGAAAAAACAGAGCATTTTTGAGATTTTGGGGTATTTAGTTTTTGCTACTGTTTAAGTATTAGGGTTAGGGGTAGGGTTAGGCAATTGGGCAATCCTTAAATATTTATATATCAAAATGCCCTTTCTCAGCAGATAAGTACTGCCCTAGATATATAATCCATATATAAATTTGTATATATATGAATATATGTGTATGTATGTATAAAGAATAAGATACAAGATAGATTCTCAATAAGCAAAGTACAATTCCTTCCAAGCAATTCCAGTAAGTTGCGCTATTGACGTGTTGCTGCCATCTATTGGCTATGTAGTGCAATTAATTTAGTATTATTTCAATTTTGTGGTTTTTTTTTTTTTAAACTTGTTTTATATTTGTATTTAATTTACACCACTTTGCAGAAAAAAAACAACAAATCCACAGTGATTCAGTGTTATTTGTATTGCAATAAAATGTGAAAACATGAGGGTGAAAACTTTCCATTATCCAACCCGCTATATCCTAACTACAGGGTCACGGGGGTCTGCTGGAGCCAATCCCAGCCAATACAGGGCGCAAGGCAGGAAACAAACCCCAGGCAGGGTGCCAGCCCACCGCAGCTTAATTATATAGTGCCTTTCATCTGTCTGTTCCATTTAGAGTTCTCTATTATATATCTTTGGTGTATTTTTATTTTAGCTCTATCATATCTATCTATCTATCTATCTATCTATCTATCTATCTATCTATCAGTGGCTTTCATATTTACAGTATTGTATATTTCTTTTTATTTCATCTATTATAATACCATTTACATCTATTATATAGCGCCTTTCACATCTGTCTATCTATCAGTTATATAGTGCCTTTCATATCTATCTATGTGCTGTATCTATTGTTGTGGATTGCCAGGACCTTTGCCCAGCTAGGACACCATTATTATAGAAGGATCAAGAGAGAACCAAGTCAGGGCATTACCTCCCCCAGAGTGCTAAATGGCAGCACCATTGTGTTTTAGCAATGCCTCGGACTCCCACAGGGCTCCATGGGTGTTGGAGTTTGGAGCAGCCCTGATGGGTTCCATGGGTGCCACCAGGGGGTGTTGCAGGAATGGCAGAGCCCCTTATTACAGTATCTCCACCACACCAGGAAGTGTTGCTGGCAGAAGCTCACCGGACTCCGGCAGCACTTCCACGAACTGTATAAAAGGAGCCAGCCAGCCGCCTCTACTCCGGTAGCCAGAGTTGGGAGGGAGGTGGACAAAGCTTGCTGGAGGAGGAGTGGAGGCAAAGGAGAGGGAGAGTGAGAGGGAAAGAAGAAAAGAAAGGGCTGTATTTATTTGTGCATATTGGTGCTGTTGTATTGTGCAAAACTTGTGCCTAGCGTCGTCTTGTGTCGGATTTGAGTGGCTGGAGCGCCCCCATCAGGCCACACTGTCTATCTATCTTTCATATAGTGCCATTCCTATCTATCTATCTATCTATCAATCATATACAGTAGTGCCTTTCACATCTGTCTATCTATCTCTCTATCTATCACTATTTGTATTATATAGTGCCTTTCATACTGTATGTCTGCCTATGCTTAGGTATGTTTTGGCAGATGGCTGATGTGACCAAAGAACACATTCTCCACCACACCATCCCGCTCCCACCCAGAGCCAGCAGATGTAGTAGACACACAGCTGGATGGATCCGCAGATTCGCCCCAAATTCTGACCCCACAGTTCACATGTTGTCGCAGACCCTGAGATTCATCAGCTCAGACAACATTTTTTTCCAGTCTTCACTCTTCCAGGTTCAGTGGTCTTGCGCCCGCTGTAGCCTGTAACCCATAGCCCATTCCACTTGAGGTCAGATGCAGTGGAAGTTCAGAGGTGCCCTTCTGCACCCCATTGCTCTCTGGGCACCAGTGGTCTGTCCTCCTCAGACCCCTCTCATTGACAGAGCCGCACTTCACCCGGTATTTCTTGTTTATCACCCCATTCTCTACAAACTCCAGTATATGACAATCCCGGGGGGGCAGCTGACTCCACAGTCAGCTTCCCTGAGATGAAGCGTCTTGCCCCCCTTTGTAATGCTCGGTCAGCCCCCTTGCTGTGTGCTCTTGGCTCTGAGCGTGGTGTGCTAGTGGTGGCATCGCCTGACGGGGGGCACACTGTTTGTTCAAGACTTACAGAATTTGGGGGCTTGTGCCCCCTCCAGACACCTCCTATACTCCCAACACCCCGTGGTAAAAAAGCTGGCAGCGTTCCTGCCAATTTAAAGTGAGAGAGCCTACAATTAGCTGAATAGACTGTTGGCGTCTGGAGAAAGGGAAATATCTGCTGATAGACATCTTTGGGTCGGCAGTTTACCGTCCTCACTGATTGGAAGGAATGTGGAAAGCCAATTAGAGAGAAAAAAAATCCTTTATTCGAATAAACTCCAAGAAGAAAAAGAGAAGACCGTGTCGCTTATGTTAGTGAGCTACTTAACAGCAGCCACCAGGGGGAGCACTGCTGATAGACATGCATTGGGGCAGGTGAGGGTCCTTAACTTCAGGTCTGGGGGTCCCTGTGGCTGCAGGTTTTTGTTCCAACCAGTTTCATAATTTTTAACCTTTAGCTGATTTCATTGTTTAATTAGTTGATTCATTAGCCGACCTTTTCTTCCTTCTCCTGTTTTGCCTTTAGACAAATGCAGCTTTGTGTGTGTCATTTATAAGAAATTTAAATATGAATATTTGCACTTCTCCCGTATCTTGGAATGCTTAACCTTGTTTGGTACTTTTCTTTTCAGCTGGATTTTTCTGTGGCATTTACTCTCGTAATATTAACAGTTAATAGCAGACAAAGCAGTTTCCTATAGGGGTCCTTGGGTGACCCCCATTCTCACTTTCAGACTCTTTTATTACGTAGACCTGAACTGTGGGTCCCAAGCCCCCACCAGAGCCCTCATACGCTGGCAAAATGGAAGTTGGAACCTGCAGCTCCACTTATTGTCAACATCAGGGCTAACTGCTCCTTTTCTCTTACTGTTATATTTAAGTCAGTAATTTCTTTTATTAGCTCTTTTTTTCATTTTTTTTAATCATTTGTCTAATTGTATATTTTATGTTAAGTTAGTTTCTTTGAGTGCAATTATGTTCTTTTATATTCCGGTTCGCCAAGAGGCGGAGCCACCCTGCAATAACTGCTGAGGCTCCGCCCCATCTAATAAGCCTAGGCAGGGAGTTGTAGTCCCTTGGGGTTCATTCCGGTGTGCTCTGGTGAAGGTGCTTTTGATTTCCCACTGAGTATTATGCTGTTTATGTCCTCTGGATTTACTGGTGTCATAAACGGCACAGACTGGCTGCTATCACGGTAGGGGTGGATGGTTCCTTACCGTGTTTGGGAGGCCTTTATAATGGAAGGAGAAGGGTTGACAGGTGTCCCAACTGGCCATTCTAAGGGGTGGATGGACAGACAGACGGACAGATGAATGGAGGGAGACGGACTCCCATGGCCATGTATTCCTCCAATACACTGGGTGGTGATAATCTACTAGATGTCTCTTTTTGGATGTCTTTGCTTCTTTCAGACCCACACGGTAAGATTCTTTATTGAAAATGATGAAGGAGGAAAGGTTGGGGTCCCCGATGGAGATTAGTGACCTTGTGACTGCACGTGAAACTGACAAGCCTTGGGGGTGTGGGGTGGTAGCCTGGGGGCTGGGGGAGACCCTTCTTAGAGATTGGCGCCCTTGCTATCATTTATGAAATGACTTTTTGGCACATCCCCCATGGGCATGACTCCCCTAGGCCAGCGCCTGCTCACCTATGCCTAGAGCTGGTCCTATGTGTGTGTGTGTGTATATAGATACAGATATAGAGATCTAGATACAGATACTGTATATCTCTCTATTATAATAAAAAAATCCTGGGATGAGACGTGACTTTTTCAGAGAGACACTTTCACATCCCGCGAGATGAGACTTTGTGCTAAGAG
>JANRMT010062827.1:12828272-12842811 GCA_026402145.1 Polypterus bichir lapradei
TATATATATATATATATATATATATATATATATATATAGCTTTTTTTAACTATCTTTTATTTCCTGGTTGCTTAAAATCTCCTTTTTTTTCTTCTGAGATAGCACAAAGGATTTTCCTAAAAGGCAATCCAAATCCAACAAGTCCTCATATGAATCCAGAAAATCAGAGTCCAAAAAACAGAAGAAAAAATTCCACAAATTATATCAAAGGTAAAGAAAAGCACATGCTGATGGAACGCCAAACAGCACTCAGTGACAACCCGAGGGGAGTCGTCTCATCCATCAGAATAAAGTCGTGCGTCGACCTCCGACTCCATTTGGGACGGGCCATTTGGTCGTAAGTCAGATTGGTCGTACGTTGGTCACAAAGTGTACGGGTCGTTCCAATCGTTGGTTCACTGGTATTCATACTTCAGCTGCACAAACTGATATTCAAGGCTTGGCGGCCGTTTTTCATGGTGACGTGCAGCACTTTTGAACTGCCACTCGGCTGTTCTCATGCTGCTCATTCCTCCTCCCACACAACAGTTTGGAAGTGCTGCTGATCTGTGCCCCTGAAACTCCACAGGAAAACTGCTCAACATTTGGGTGTTGGTGCTTCGTGGCAATCAATTGATATTTCATGGGTAAGCCATAAGCTCTCAACGCTCATCATTCACGTGTTTGTGCTTCGTGGCAATTCATCAATATTTCTGGGTAACCCATAAATTTACCCAGTGTTCATCGGTCATGTATCAGTGCTTCATGGCGATCAGTCGATACTTCATGGGTAAGTAATAAACTCTCAATGCTTGTCATACACGTGTCGGTACTTTGTGCCGATCAATTGATATTTCATGGGTAAGCCATAAACTCTCAACGCTTGTTATTCACGTGTCAGTGCTTTGTGGCAATCAATTGATACTTCATAGGTAACTCATAAACACTCAATGTACGTCGTTCATGTATCGGTACTTCGTGGCCATCAGTCGATACTTAATTGATAAGCCGTATATTCTCAGTGCTCGTCATTCACATGTTGGTGCTGTGTGGCGATCAATCGATACTTCCTGGGTAACCCATTAACTTACCCAGTGTTCATTGTTCATTTGTCAGTACTTCGTGGCGATCCATTGATACTTCATGGGTGACCCCCCCGCCACGCTTATCATTCACGTGTCAGTGTTTCATGCTTTTATTTACATCACAGAGAACACTTGTCATTCATTTGTTGATGCTTTGCAGCGATCGATCGCTCGATCGATTGAAACTTCAAAGGGGAAAGTTGGAATAGTGTACTGGAATTGAAGAAATTGGTCATAAAAGGAAAGTAGCAGCTCATCTGTTATTCATACCATCTCATCAGTAAAAAAAAAAATTATAGAAAATATTGACTGTAAGGATAAATGGCTTCAACGTGGTGGTCCGTAAATCGGCATATGGCTGTATAAAGGTGGTGGGTGGTCCCTCAGGTGACAAGTCATGATGACCCCACCTCTTGGGGCTCCAGCCATAGAACACAAGTAGTAGATATTAACTTAAAGACACAGTACGTACGTGCCACAAAATAAACAAACAACACAAATTCCATAAAAACATGAAAAGTAATAATTCAGAATGAAATAAAAGAACAAAAAAATATAAATACATATAAATTCAGAGCACATCCAGTCTTTGAAATTGTCTTGGTGCCGGGTGCCGTTACCGACTGACGGGTGGACCGGTAGTCCCTGCAGTGTCCCCTACCATGGCAGCTTCTTCATGAGCTGGACTCTGTCCTGGTGGCAACTATAGTAAGTGCCAACCCCAGATGGTATGGAGCTCACCCTCCTATCTGTGCCACCCTTCTAATCCAACACGTCTTTGAGATGTGAATTAAACCAAAGATGCCACAGAGACTGGCAGGGAAATGTGCAAAACTCCACTCTTGAGATGGTCACTGGGCTGGGGTTTGAACCCAAGGGCTCTGAATCAATAAGGAGGCCAGCAAATCACATGACAGACAGGTGACAAATGATTAGCGAGCATTGCCAATAGGTGGAGTCCAGTGATTAGTGACCACTAAGGGCTCATTTGCTTTCCAACAGAGTGACCAGAATGCTTAGGCATGTTCAGATGTCCAAAGATGTGAAGACTTTCAGAAGGCGCTATAAACCCCAATGGCAGACCGAGGTTGTGTGCTCTCTTACCACTCTTGGATCCCAGGGTGATACAATATTTCATTTTTCTTCCCCAAAACATTCCTTTCCATTTTCTGCTCTCTGTCAAATGCTTCCTAATTCCTTCTTCATCGTTTCTATTTACAATGACTCATTCCAGGCTGTGGCCCCCCGAGAACATTTTGGTCAACTTTTCCTCCAAAGGGGATTTTTATTTTTTTTTAAAGCCTATCCACATCAGGCTCATTTTTGTGTTAGCAGGAGAAATCTAATTACCGGCAGCTTTCACTTAGAAAATGTGACCATAACAGGACACAAAGCCTTGGCTGAAGTCTAAATAGAGAGCCGCGTTATCTAAACATCAGTTTTTCATTCAAATAAAGGCTGGGCAGCCATGAAGAAGGAAATGCTTGTAATGTTAAGGAGAATGGCAACCAGGAATGTAGTTTTTGACATTTTGGAAAGGGTCAGGCTTTATTTTATATAGCGCCTTTACATATTAAACCACATGCCAAGGCGCTTTATAGGTGAAAACGTAAACTTCAAGTCTTTCCAAGTGAAGTGATTCAGTGGGGATCAGAAAGAGCTGACTTGTCATTTGATATAGTGACTTTCCATACTGAACAACTTGTAATGGGAACTCATAGGCACAGAGATATGAAAGTCATTATGTAATAGGTAGATGGATAGATATGAAAGACACTATGTACTAGGTCAATGGGTATGACAGACACTATACTGTATATCAGATAGATATGGAAGTCTCTATATAATTGTTAGGTAGTTAGATAAATATGGGGGGGTAAACGTTAACTTTATACAATGTCATTGTCTGTTATACCTGCCTTGCACTCTCCACCTTGCATTTTTTAACTTGCACTGCATTTTTATCACTATTTAATTATTGTTCTTATCAGTATGCTGCTTCTAGAGTATGTGAATTTCCCCTTGGGGATTAATAAAGTATTTATCTATTTATCTCTGAAAGACACTATATATCAGTTACATATGAAAGTCACTATATAATAGGGTAGATGGATAGATATGAAAGACACTATATATTTCTTCTTCATTCGGCTGCTACCATTAGGGGTTGCCACAGCAGATCATCTTCTTCCATATCTTCCTTTCCTCTGCATCTTGCTCTGTCACAACCATCACCTGCATGTCCTCTCTCACCACATCCATAAACCTTCTCTTAGGCCTTCCTCTTTTCCTCTTCCCTGGCAGCTCTATCCTTAGCATCCTTCTCCCAATATACTCAGCATCTCTCCTCTGCACATGTCCAAACCAACGCAATCTCGCTTCTCTGACTCCAAACCGTCCACCTTGAGCTGACCCTTGTTCCTAATCCTGCCCATCCTCGTCACACCCAATGCAAATCTTAACATCTTTAACTCTGCCACCTCCAGCTCCGTCTTCTGCTTTCTGGTCAGTGCCATGTCTCCAGCCCATACAGCATGGCTGGTCTCACTACCGTCCTGTAGACCTTCCCTTTCACTCTACTCATATATATATATATATATATATATATATATATATATATATATAAGTCACTATATAATAGGTAATTAGATGAAAGCCACTATATATCAGTTAGATATGAAAGTCACTATATAATAGGTAGATATATATGAAAGAAACTATCAGATATATATAAAAGTCACTATATAATAGGTAGATGACAGTCACTATATATCAGTTAGATATGAAAGTCTCTATATAATAGATAAATAGATATGAAAGGCACTGTATAATAGGTAGATAGATAGATAGATAGATAGATCTGCGGTGGGCTGGCGCCCTGCCCAGGGTTTGTTTCCTGCCTTGCGCCCTGTGTTGGCTGGGACTGGCTCCAGCAGACCTCCGTGACCCTGTAGTTAGGATATGATGGGTTGGGTAATGGATGGTTGGATAGATAGATAAATGTGAAAGACACTATATAATAGGTAGATGATATATATGAAGGTCTGTATTATAGGTAGATTGATATGAAAGACATTATATAACAGGAAGATATGAAAATCACCATATAACAGGTAGATGGATAGATATGAAAGACACTATATAATAGATGGATATCTAGATGGTCACTATATAACTGGTATATGGATAGATATGAACAATACTATATAATAGAATCAAAAACAGAAGCGAAGCTTATCTCTCTGATGTCTCCTGTTTTACGTACCACGACAGAATGGGATAAAGGAAAAAAAAGGGCAGAGAGGGCTTGCCTGAGGGGCAAGTTGTAGACCACTAGGGGTGAGTGGCTGGGTATGTCGGACTAGACGACCGCCTCCGACTCGCTATATATTATGTAAATGAAGGCTGTGACTGAAACGGTCTCACAAGGTGACATCTATCTAAGGGTGTAAAGTTCTTGTATCCATTGTTTCTGTTAAAGATGCTGGCAGCAGCCGTTAGCAGTGCTAACCCTGAAGCCACCTGGTCCACTTCTTTAGACACTCAGCAACTTCAAGCGGCAGGGTAACCTGTCAGAGAGGCCAGTGGGTCGAACTTGTCCACCTTTATTAACCCACCTGCCCCGTGGCCTCAAATACGAGCTCAGCTTAACCTCTCAGCAAAGCAACGAGATCAAACGAGAGTAAAACTGCTTATCGACGGCCTGACACTCATTCCCTCCATAATCTGTGGCACGTTTCAGGACCGCGGGCGGGTCCGCTGGCTGCGTCATTCACTTTTTTTTTTATTTTGTGGTTTTGGCAGATGTGCCATGTTTAACAGTTGCTTTCTAAGCACTTGGAGAGTTTTTTTGCTCGGCGCAGATTTATGAAGTGCTTCCCAGCAGTGAGCCTGACTGAAAGAAACTCGACAAGCTTTGGGCCGTGGAATGTCCCCTCCTCCAGTGGCGATGAACTGGGGTCATCGTGGACATCACATAGCCATACAGGTGACGCAAACAGCTGAAACCCCCTTTTTTATATATACTGGCAATGGCAGGTACTTCAGCTAGTTTATTGAATATTCATTCGCACAATGAAAGGAGCTCCCATGATGCTTTGAGCCCTGCTTAACCCAATTCAGGGTTGCGTGGTGGGGTGTAGCCTATCCCAGCAGCACTGGGCCCAAGGTGGCAAATGGCATTAGAAAAGACATAAGTGCATGACAAGGGTCACTCATGTTCACCCACACGGGACCGGGCACAGGGAGAGCATACAAATGACAGCCAGGTGCAGCTAACCCTGGATGTTGGACCCCTGCATCCCCCACACCCCCCAGTCATGGAATACCTGGGGTCCTTTTTTTTTTATTTGCACCCAAAGCAATCCCCCCCCCCCACCTTCCACATGTGCACCCCCCAAACACATGTGCACCCTTTCACACAAGCCTGCTGGTTATTTTTTTTCACACGGGTCGACATCTCGCGCCGTCCTGCTACGATTACCTCAGTCAGAGTAACCATCTGGCAGAGAGCGGAGTGAAACGAAAAAAAGGAAAAACAGCAATGGAGTAAAAAAAAAAAAAAAACAAAAGAAAGGAAGAAAGAAAGGAAAGTAGACAGAACTGTCGAGTCGTACTTTTGGGAATACTCTGTGAAGGCCAGACGGGAGGTGGGGGCGCCTTTTCTGTTTTTTGGATGAGGCACCGGCATTGGGCACAGGCCGTCTTTCTGGGAAATACGCCGCCAACTGTAAAAAGAGTCCCTCGGCCAGCCAGGCTTTTCATGAATTTCTTTTTTTTTTCCTCTAGAAACCCCCCCCACTCCCTGGTCCCCCCACTCTACACCACCCTCATATCTGCTGGCCTGAATTCTTTGATGTTTCACAGAACAAATCCGTGCTGGTCAAACCTGAAGTGCCCGCGAATTCTGGCTAATGGGGGAGTTCTGTCTGCCCAAACAGTGACATGGCAGTGTCCTTTTGTTCACTCGGGACGCGTAAACGCCTTCCACCTGTCCCTTCATCTGTCCGTCCAAACCTTCGTACACCCTTCAAGTTTTATTTCAGCACTTACTGGGGCACAATTTATGAAAGAAAAGCAAACCCACAACTCAAAGGCGCTATATACAAGAAGTACTGCTTGATTCATCAGTTCATTTCACTTCCATTCATTCATCAATCCATCTAAATGTCTGCTCATCCATCCACCGAGCTCTCCATGGGTACAATCATCTAACCCTTCCTTCATCCACACTTGTGTTTTTTACTCCAGCACAGAGCTCATTTTGGGTCGAGCACAGTTAGCACGTGGAAGACGATATGCGACATAAAGACGGCTTGGCTCAATTTAACGGGCCTCCTTCACTTCCGTCTTTCTGTCCCGCTTTCTGTCTTTCCATCAGTCTACCCATACTTGTGTTTTTAATCCAGCGCAGGGTTACTGGGGCCCATTTTGCGGAAATCATGGTTGGCACGTGATATGTGAAATGATTGCTCGATTAACTGGCCGTCTATACTTCTATTTGTCTGTCCCGCTTTCTGTCTTTCCATCATCCCATCAACACATCGAATATCAATGCAGCGCAGGGATACTGGGGCTTCATTTTAGGAAAAATACAGTCACATGAAGTTTGGGAACCCCTCTTAATTGTTTGGATTTTTGTTTCTCATTGGCAGAGCTTTCAAAGTAGCAACTTCCTTTTAATAGATGACATGCCTTATGGAAACAGTATTTCAGCAGTGACATTAAGTTTATTGGATTAACAGAAAATATGCAATATGCATCATAGCAAAATTAGACAGGTGCATAAATTTGGGCCCCCAACAGAGATATGACATCAATACTTAGTTGATCCTCCTTTTGCTAATCTAACAGCCTCTAGACGCCTCCTATAGCCTTTGAGTGTCTGGATTCTGGATGGAGGTGTTTTTGATCATTCGTCCATACAAAATCTCCCCAGTTCAGTTCAATTGCATGGACAGCCTGCTTCAAATCATCCCATAGATTTTCGATGATATTCAAGTCAGGGGACTGTGACGGCCATTCCAGAACATTGTACTTCTCCTTCTGCATTGAATGCCTTTGTAGATTTCCAACTGTGTTTTGGGTCCTTGTCTTGTTGGAATATCCAACCCCTGCGTAACTTCAACTTTGTGACTGATGCTTGAACATTATCCTGAAGAATTTGGTGATATTGGGTTGAATTCATCCGACCCTCGACATTAACAAGGCCCCCCAGTCCCTGAACTAGCCACACAGCCCCACAGCATGATGGAACCTCCACCAGATTTGACAGGAGGTAGCAGGTGTTTTTCTTGGAATGCGGTGTTCTTCTTCCGCCACGCAAATCGCTTTTTGTTCTGACCAAATAACTCAATTTTTGTCTCATCAGTTCAAAGCACTTTGTTCCAAAATGAATCTGGCTTGTCTAAATGAGCATTTGGATACAACAAGTGACTCTGTTAGTGGTGTGAGTGCAGAAAGGGCTTCTTTCTCATCACCCTGCCATACAGATGTTCTTTGTGCAAATTGCGCTGAATTGTAGAACGATGTACAGATACACCATCTGCAGCAAGATGGTCTTGCAGGTCTTTGGAGGTGATCTGTGGGTTGTCTATAACCATCCTCACAATCCTCTGCATATGCTGCTCCTGTATTTTTCTTGGCCTGCCAGACCTGCTGGGTTTAACAGCAACTGTGCCTGTGGCCTTCCATTTCCTGATTCCATTCCTTACAGTTGAAACCGACAGTGTAAACCTCTGAGATGGCTTTTTGTAGCCTTCCCCTAAACCATGAGACTGAACAATCTTTGTTTTCAGATCTTTTGAGAATTGCTTTGAGGATCCCATGCTGTCTGTCACTCTTCAGAGGAGAGTCAAAGGGGAACACAACTTGCAACTGAGTACCTTAAGTACCTTTTACCACTCATGATTGGACACTCCTGTCTATGAAGTTCAAGGCTTAACAAGCTCATCCGACCAAGCAATCAGCATTGAGCAGTGACAGGCATTCAAATCAGCAAAATGACAAGGGGACCCACATTTGTGCACAGCTGGTTTTTCACATTTGATTTAATTTCATACTACTAAATGCTGCTTCACTAAAAATCTTTGTTCAGAAAACACCCCAGTACTCAGATGTTCCTAGGAAATGAAAGACATACCACTGTTATCTTTTTTGTTGAAAGGCGAGTCAATTATTATGCAGGCTGAGGGGGTTTCCCAAACTTTTTCATATGACTGTACGTAAAGTCACTATATACACTGTGGAATTAGCCCGGATACAGGACATGCAGAAGTTTTATTGTCTTCCAACACACACAGTGCACAAACCGTCAGCACTATTGCTCAGTCCTTTTCCCTCTTTGTTCTTCTCTCTGCCTTTCTTTCTCCTCCACAGAGAGCGCAAACACGAATATTGGAAGAGTTTCTTTGTAGCCTTTGTCGATTTTCATAAAGCGTTCGACTCAGTTGATCGAGCTGCCCTGTGGGACATCCTGAGGGTTTGCGGGTTCACCTCAAGGTTGCTGGATATCATGGCCGGCCTGTACACTGGTACTGTGAGTGCTGTGCAGAGTGGAGGCAGAACCTCTGCATTTTTCCCATTTGATTCTGGGGTTCGTCAGCAGTCTGTTCTGCTTCTACCCTGTTCAATGCTTGTATGGACTGGGTGTTAGGCAGGGTCGTGGGGTCCAGCGGCTGTGGGGCATCTGTTGGTGAAGAAAGATTCACATATCTTGACTTTGCTGACGATGCTGTGATCTTCCCGGAGTCAATGGAGGCTCTGATCGGGGCGCTTGAGAGACTGAGTGAGGAGTCTGAGTGTCTGGGCTGGCAAAGAGCCAGGCCTTTAATGACCTCGTGGGCACGGCCATCAGCAGTGTGTTTGTTTGTGGAGAGAGTGTTGACCTTGTTCAGAAGTTTACTTACCTCGGCAGTGACATTCATGTCACTATGAAGTCAGTAGACGGATTGGGAGAACATGTGGGATCATGATGTCACTGTAAAGGGGTGTGTTGCACTCCTGATATCACAGCAAAAGGATGAAGGTCCAAGTCTTTAGAGCCCTAGTGCTTCCTGTCTTGCTATATGGTTGTGAGACATGGACACTATCCAGTGACCTGAGATGAAGACTGGACTCCTTCAGTGCTGTGTCTCTTCAGAGAATCTTTGGGTACCGTTGGTTTGACTTTGTGTTGCTCATGGAGTCCCGAATGAGGCACATTACCTGCATTGTGAGGGAGCGTCAGTTACGAGGGTGATCCGGCTCATAAGATCCACATTGTTGGGGACCCAAGGCCAAGGGGTCGCCCGTGTGACACCTGGCTGCGGCAGATAGAGGGTCATTTCTGGAGGGTGGGACTGGACCGCGTGTCTGCCTGGGGGGGGGGTTGCAAACCGGGATCCTGAGCTGTTTTGACATGTAGTGGGTGCGGCAACACTCTGTACCAGTGCATGCTCCCCAACCTGACCTGACTTGATAGAGCATCAGGATTAAACAAAAATTAAGCTATGAGAAAGCCATTGTAAGAGCCAATCTTAGAAAGTTAAAGTTTTGAGTTAAACTCATATTAATGTTTGCCTAATTGGAATAGAATATAAATTTGTTCCATAGTCATAGACAATGGTATCGTCTTTTCCCCCATAAGTCAGTAAGAGATAGAACTTTCTTTCTATAACTGAGATACAGTGTGATAATTACAGTGCATCTGGAAAGTATTCACAGCGCATCACTTTTTTCACATTTTGTTATGTTACAGCCTTATTCCAAAATGGATTAAATTCATTTTTTTCCTCAGAATTCTACACACAACACCCCATAATGACAACGTGAAAAAAGCTTTTGCAAATTTATTAAAAATAAAAAAAACTGAGAAATCACATGTACATAAGTATTCACAGCCTTTGCTCAATACTTTGCCGATGCACCTTTGGCAGCAATTACAGCCTCAAGTCTTTTTGAATATGATGCCACAAGCTTGGCACACCTATCCTTGGCCAGTTTCGCCCATTCCTCTTTGCAGCACCTCTCAAGCTCCATCAGGTTGGATGGGAAGCATCGGTGCACAGCCATTTTAAGATCTCTCCAGAGATGTTCAATCGGATTCAAGTCTGGGCTCTGGCTGGGCCACTCAAGGACATTCACAGAGTTGTCCTGAAGCCACTCCTTTGATATCTTGGCTGTGTGCTTAGGGTCGTTGTCCTGCTGAAAGATGAACCGTTGCCCCAGTCTGAGGTCAAGAGTGCTCTGGAGCAGGTTTTCATCCAGGATGTCTCTGTACATTGCTGCAGTCATCTTTCCCTTTATCCTGACTAGCCTCCCAGTTCCTGCCGCTGAAAAACATCCCCACAGCATGATGCTGCCACCACCATGCTTCACTGTAGGGATGGTTTTGGCCTGGTGATAAGCGGTGCCTGGTTTCCTCCAAACGTGATGCCTGGCATTCACACCAAAGAGTTCAATCTTTGTCTCATCAGACCAGAGAATTTTGTTTCTCATGGTCTGAGTGTCCTTCAGGTGCCTTTTGGCAAACTCCGGGCGGGCTGCCATGTGCCTTTTACTAAGGAGTGGCTTCCGTCTGGCCACTCTACCATACAGGCCCGATTGGTGGATTGCTGCAGAGATGGTTGTCCTCCTGGAAGGTTTTCCTCTCTCCACAGAGGACCTCTGGAGCTCTGACAGAGTGACCATTGGGTTTTTGGTCACCTCCCTGACTAAGGCCCTTCTCCTCTGATCACTCAGTTTAGATGGCCGGCCAGCTCAAGGAAGAGTCCTGGTGGTTTTGAACTTCTTCCACTTACGGATGATGGAGGCCACTGTGCTCATTGGGACCTTCAAAGCAGCAGAAATTTTTCTGTAACCTTCCCCAGATTTGTACCTTGAGACAATCCTGTCTCGGAGGTCTACAGACAATTCCTTTGCCTTCATGCTTGGGTTGTGCTCTGACATGAACTGTCAACTGTGGGACCTTCTATAGACAGGTGTGTGCCTTTCCAAATCATGTCACATCAACTGAATTCACCACAGGTGGACTCCAATTAAGCTGCAGAAACATCTCAAGGATGATCAGGGGAAACAGGATGTACCTGAGCTCAATTTGGAGCTTCATGGCAAAGGCTGTGAATACTTATGTACTGTACATGTGCTTTCTCAGTTTTTTTATTTTTAATAAATTTGCAAAAACCTCAAGTAAAAGTTTTTCACGTCGTCATTATGGGGTGTTGTGTGTAGAATTCTGAGGAAAAAAATGAATTTAATCCATTTTGGAATAAGGCTGTAACATAACAAAATGTGGAAAAAGTGATGCGCTGTGAATACTTTCCGGATGCACTGTAAGTCAGTTGTTGTTTAGAACAGGCCGCAGTGCACAGGGACTTGTAAGACACATTTTCAACTCAGAAATGGGGTAGGCATGCAGTTTTCTGACCGCCGTCTAGAAATGGTTCAGAAACGTTTGAAGTGATTTGCAACAATTTGAAATGTAACAAGATTTAAGCTTTGAATAGAACTTTTCTTAACAAGAATTTTTCTTTTTTTTTTGCTATTTTAATTTTCTTTTTTGTGTGAACTGTTTTACTTTGAATTTTAACTAAAAACGATAAACTTTTAAAAAAGGTATTTTGTCTGTGGAATCGTTTCGGCGCATCAGGCTTTTGTTGAATCCCACTTTTTGAGTTAGAGCTGCTGAACTTTGGTAATTTTGGAAAAACGCAGCTACAGCCATGTTGAAGTAATTTTTTTTCAGCAGTTTTTTTTAAAGTGCTCCACCGTATTAGCCTGCGAATTTCTATCAGTAAACTCGTATTCCAGATTTGAGGTGCGTAACAGCAGAAGACGCCTCACCACTTCTTTTAAGTTTAGCTCTTGGAATTCTAAGCAGACACTCATTTGAACATCTGAGGCTACGATTTGGAGTGTAAGGTTTGAGGCATTCTGAGACATATGATGGAGCAGATTATTGAAGGTTTTATAAACCATAAGCAGTATTTTAAAGTCAATTCTAAATGGCACAGGTAACCAGTGCAGTGACATCAGGACTGGTGTGATGTGCTTGGATTTTCTTTTCCTAGTTAAGATTCTGGCTGCTGCATTCTGCACTCGTTGCAATTGATTGATGTCTTTTTTGGGTGGTCCTGACAGGAGTGCATTACAGTAATCTAGTTGACTAAAAACAAAAGCGTGAACTGATATAAGGTTATAAGAGGTCTAATTTTTGCGATATTTCTTAAGTGAAAAAATGCTGTCCTAGTAATCTGATTAATATGCGATTTAAAATTCAGGTCAGAGTCAACAGTTACTTCTAATTTCTTTACCTCCGTCTTGATTTTTAATCCTAATGCATCAAGTTTATTTCTAATAACCTCACTATATCCATACTGTGAGATGAACACCAGAAAAACAGGACAGCAGATTACAGTTTGTGACATAAAAGAGCCTGCAGAATTCTGGGAAGAGGTCTTGTGGACAGAAGAGACACAGATGAACCTCATCAGAGTGATGGCAGAACTGCACAAGAGCCAAAGCAGACCACCTCATCTGTTAAACATGGCGGTACTGGGGGTGACATGGCTTGGGTATGTAAGGCTGCTACAGGTCCTGGCACACTTCTCTTCATTGGTGATGGAACCGCTGACAGCACAATGTATTCTGAGGTGTGTAGAAACATCAGATCTGCTCAAGTTCAGTCAACGCCTCCAAACTCAGTGGACGGCACTTCATCCAACAACAAGATAAGGACCCCAAACAAACTGCTGGAGTGTCACAAAGCTAAAAAATGGAAAATTCTTGGCTGGCCAAGCCAGTCACACAATTTCAATCTAACTGAGCAGGCCTTCCATATGCTGAAGAGAAAAATTATGGGGACAAGCCCCCCAAAAACAAGCAGGAGCTGAAGATGGCTGCTTGAGAGGCTTGTCAGAGGAGCACCAGAGAAGACCCTCAGCACCCGATGATGCCGATGAATCGCAGACTTCAAGCAGTCACTGCATGCTAAACATGACAATGGCTTTAACTGACCTGCCATTGCTATTATGGTGCCCTGAAATGGGGGGGCCATGTAGAGAAAGTGACGTGTGACCGCAACATCTGCTTCAATCGTGCGCTTCAATCACGATGTCTGAATTGTGTGATTTGTCATTGGGCACATCAAGGAGAAACGGGTCCTTGTCCCAACCACTATGGAGGGCACTGTATGTTATTACGTAATTCTATTCTTATATTAATAACTTTTGTGATTTGCCTAATCGGTAGACTTCAAGTGTGCCCTCCAGTGACACTCGCTGGCCCCCATCATTAAACATCCATCCAGTGCAGACATCGTCAACCTCAGCACCTCGGGATCCTTCTTCCTTCATCCATCTCAGGGGTCTTCTTCCAGATGGTGGTGGCGGGGGCCACACATCCCTTCCCAAACCCTCCATGCGACCCTCATTTTCTCTTTCACCTGCCTCTCCTGCTTTCTTCTCCATGGTCCATCATGTTTTTGCATTGTCCCCCCCCCCCCCCCCCAACCCAGAGCAGTCCCACACCTCTTTGGAGTCATGGGGGCGACGACATTATTAAAGCACCGCCGAGTATTCATTTGGAGGGGCCAACTAACAACAACACGAGCTGCTTGTCTACAGCCGTCATGTTTCACAGCGTCCTCCCCTTGGGGGCTTTAACATCACTCATGGGATTTATGATGGCTATAAAAATCCCCCCGATGAACTTGACTTGTCGCGGTCGCCCCGCGCCTTCTTGATGACTAAGGACGTAAGGTAAATATTTGAGAACGCTGACCACCCATGCCGAGGGGCTGAAGACCAACAAGCAACCCAGCGTCTGCGCCCGATCCCCTTAAAGGTAATTCTAATTCAAATGTTTACATTCGCATCTATTAATCAGGCCTTGACATCTGCAAACCTCTCGTTTCGTTTCGTTTTTTTTTTTTCTTTTCGGCTTTTCATTTCAGCTCAGATGGAAAGATTTTAGTGGATATTTTAGCCTGCGCCGCCGAGCCAAGTTCTGTTTTCTCATTGCAAAGAAATTTCCCACGCCTTAGCATCTGGATCACTGGCTGACATCGCTTTTGGCAGTTTTCTGTCTGGACGAACGCACGCCAAAAGCTATTAGATTGTCACAGTGAAATGTATTGATTACCAGAGTGTGTGTGTGTGGGGGGGGGGGGGGGGACAAGTCCATGAACCCTCGTCCAAGGCCCCGCGGGTCGAGATTCGTTCTGTGACGCCTCAGGGTCACACATCCAGATCAAGGGTTGGCAGCCTTTCATTCGGTAGATGGAATAGTAACCATTCTGAAGATGGAGTAGACTAAATAAAGGACTAAACTGCGGAACGCCGGGGACCCTGAAGCCCATTTGGGGAGCGTCCTCTGTCTGCTTGATTAACGACGATGAGGCCGAGAGAGAGAGAGAGTCGAGGACCCAGCTGATCACACCAGAGCAGTAACTGAGAAAGTGTCGGGCCTCACCCAAAGCAGACCTGACTGCCAAGCCA
>JANRMT010062827.1:12851663-12864635 GCA_026402145.1 Polypterus bichir lapradei
ATATATAGGGTGGTCCAGATCTAATTATGCAATTTTCATTATGTTATAACTTAAGTTTATTACCTAGAAAAATCACCCGAAAAATCCCGGACCATCAAGAAGTGTGTGAACTGACGACATGAAGAATCATCTTTGCGCCGACCTGGAATCGTCCCCATTTAAATCAAAGTCATCCAGACGATCTGCATCTGCATAATTAGATCTGGACCATCCTGTATACACATATGTATATATGTATATATATACAGTGGAACCTCAAGATACAAACACCTCTGTATACAAGAAATTCAAGATACGAGGAAAGTATGAGCGAAAAATTTGGATCTAAATACGAGCATTGGCTCGCGTAACGAGCCACAAGCCAGGCTGTGGGTATGCGTGACGCGTTTCCCGTTCCGCCTCGACTCGGGGATTCACCCAAGCTGACACTGCCAGCCCGTCAGCTCACTCAGTGTTCCTTGTTCTCCCGTAGCGTGAGGATCTACGCGTTTGTGCGCTTGTGATTTCATTGTTTCGCTGTAGCAGTTCGCCGTATAAGTGTATCCAAAAATATCGCGGACATGCAGACGGAGAATAGGAGACGATTGCCCTCAAGAGGAGAGAGAGAGAGAGAGAGAGAGAGAGAGAGGCGCGAGCGAGCAAGAGAGATAAGGAGAGAGAGAGAGAGAGATGCGTGGGTGAGCGAGAGAGATAAGGAGAGAGAGAGATGTGCACGAGAGAGAAGAACCATCAGCTCAGTTATGATCACATGACGCTCAGCAGACAAAGTGTATCCATACTACTCGTATTGCAAGACATCGCACGTTTTATCAAGTCAAAATTAATTTAAAAATTTAGCTCGTCTTGCAAAACACTCGTAAACCAAGTTACTCGCAAACCGAGGTTCCACTTGTATATATTATCTATCAGTGTTTTTTGTTAGGAAAATTGATTTTTATGTTGATATTTTTGGGGGTGCGGAACGGATTAACAGGATTTCCATTATTTTCAATGGGGAAGTTTGTTCTAGATATGAGAAATTTGCTATACAAGCTCAGTGCTGGAATGAATTAAACTCGTATCTCGAGGTTCCACTGTATATATATAGTGATAGCAGCCACGGCGACTACCTGGCCAGGAAACCAACAGAGTGGAAGGACCAGTGGAGAGGGAATAGGTGAGGCAATACCTGCCCTGGGACACTAGAGGGCATGCCTCCTGGGCGGCTGTGGCACCACAGATTCCCACAGGGCATGCTGGGACTTGGAGTTTGGTGAAGCCCTGTTGGGTTCTGTGGGGGCTGCCAGGGGGAGCTGCAGTGCCCTATAGAGGACACCTGGGAGTGATTCCAGGTAATACTGATGAGCCACCGGGAACACTCCCGGGACCGGAATAAGAGGAGCCACCTCACTCCATTGAATGGCTGGAATCGGGAGGAAGAAGACAAAGCCCAAGGAGGAGTGGAGGCGGATGGAGCGGTGGCAAGAAGGAACTGTGTATTGGTGTGTTGGTGCTGGTGATTATGCACTTTAAACTGTAAATAAACTGGGTGTTGTGTTGAACCTGTGTCCTGCCTGTGTGTTACTGGGTTAGGGAGGCTGTACACCCCTGGTGGCGTCACAATATATATACCTATACATAAATTTACATATACCTGTGTGCGGACACTGAATGTTCCAAAACACACAATGTTTTACCTGCATTTTTATCACTCTGTAATTTAACTTTGTTTTTTATCAGTATGCTGCTGCTGGAGTATGTGAATTTCCCCTTGGGATTAATAAAGTATCTATCTATCTATCTATCTATCTATCTATCTATCTATCTATCTATTATATAGTGCCTTTCACATTTATCTATCTATTATATAGTGTCTTTCATATCTATCTATCTATCTATCTATCTATCTATCTATCTATCTATCTATCTATCTATCTATCTATCTATCTATGTTTAATTAAAAAGTCCAGCACACAACACAGAGCCCATGCACCAAACACCTTTCTCTCGTCCTTTTCTCTCCCTTCCAAACATCTCCTGCCGCCTTTCCACCTCTCCTCCCGAGCGTTGCCTTCTTCCTCCTGACTCCAGCTCATCTATTGGAGGGAGGCGGCCTCTTTTATAATCACCCAGATGTGCTCCAGGTGCTCTCTGACAACCTTCCGGTGTGGCGGAACTGCCGCATGAGCAACCGGAAGTACTCTGGGTGTCCCTGGAATTCCTTCCGCCAGCGCTTCCGGGTGTGGCAGAAGTGCTGACATCCAGGGCTCCACAATCCTCCGGGCACCCCCTTGTGGTGGCCACAGGCCCCAATAGGGTTGCGCTTGCATGCTCCAATCCCGTGGCCCCCATACAGACCAGGGCGGCTGCCCTCTCGTGGCCCAGGGAGGTATAATCCGCCACAATATATATAGGGTGTCCCAAAAGTCACTATACATTTCCTTTTTTCTATTTTGTTCCAGGTAATATTCGGAGAGACTTAAGCCATCAGCATATGACAACTTAGACTTTGCAGTTCTTGTAAGCATATCATTCCCTTAACCATGGCGCCCCTCCCCACTTTGCCAGGTTAGTCAGAGATTTGCTGAACGTCAAGTTTCCTGACCGATGGATTGGTCAAATGGGTCCCCTCGAATGGGCTCCACACTCCCCTGACTTTACACCTTGTGTCTTTTTTTTTTTGTGGGGCTATATCAAAATCAAGGTGTATGCCACTAAGCCCCGTAACCTGTCACAGCTCGAGGAAAGAATCCACACGGCCTGCAGCAAGGTCTGGGAAGAGATGCTGCAAAACGTCGGAGAGGCTTGTGTCCAAAGGTGGCTGAAAGCTGTCGAAAATGGAGGTGCTCATGTGGAGGTATACAACTAGTCTTTCAAGGCGTTGGAACGTGATGGCAAGCCTAGCAAGTAAAACGACTCCTTTGTTGATGCTAGAAATATTCATAAACTCGTTTTTTTGTGTAATTTTTAGGAATTTATTAAAAGTGTATAGTGAGTTTTGGGACAAATTTTGTGACTTCTCTCATCATGCTGTGTCATAGTTCACTTGCGGTACTGATTTATTATATACTAGGCTGACCCGCCTTTTTAAAGCGACCGACTTTTAAGTTGACCACTTCTTAAGGCAATTCAATATGTAGATCAATTTGATATTTTATACAAACTCATTAATTTGGTTATATTGCATTTGAGCGGTATTACTTTAATACTCGTTTGTTGTTTTTGTGATGAAATTTAAACTTTTTTTCTATATTGAGGTCGCCCTTTTGAACCCCCCTGATATTTACTACGCGGTGAGGCATTTGTGCTCCATCAACATTAATTATTTCCAGAGACATAATTTTGTCTATTTTTCTAGCGCATCGCGCACAAAAGCAAGGGAACGATGGGAGCACCAGAACTCTGCTCACATCATGTCGCTTCGTACCGCAAGCTGCAAGTAGTAAGTCAGTGATAAGCGGAATACCGCTACGCTTTCCACTCACGGAACGGAAGGACAATCCCGACTGCTTTTATATAGTAAGAAAGAAGAAGACGATATCGCACAGTCTGGAGCAGAAAATCATCTTTTACCTGGAAAAACGAAACTACAAATCCCATCGTGCATTGCAAAATGGACGGGGCGTGTGTGAAACTCCGCGCCTGCGTATCACTCACGGGACGGAAGGACAATCCCGACCGCTTTTATATAGAAGGATATATATATATATATATATACATATACATATACATACAGTGGTACCTCGGTATACGTCCTTAATCCGTTCCAGATCCTTTGACTTATACCAAACAGGACGTATACCAAATGAATTTTTCCCATAACAAATAAAGGGAAAATAATTAATCCGTTCCAATGAAAAAGAATCCTATTGTTATTGGCATATTATACATTGATGGGGTTGTAAAAAAAAATTAAACCCTGCTTAATACTAAAGTACATAAATACAAAAGCAATTAGATGAAATAAATAAAAATGTAACCTCACTTTACTTTTTAATAACGTCTTTGTTTTTCACAATCATAGATACCGTCATTCTCGGCATACGGTATGCAGCAGCCATGTCCCGGATACTCATGCCACCTTCATACTTTTCAACAATCAATTCAAATTTACGCGAAAGAACACAAAATCACGTGAAAATTCACAGTGAGTTATAGCGCGGGTTGTTAACTGAATGCTAGCAACTGGCGTACTGACGCTCGTGGGCAGTCGTGGCTTTGTCTCGAGAGAGGTAAACAAGGGTAGTGTACGGTGTTCTAGCACGCGAGTCGTATTCCAAACAGAGGTCGTATACCAAGCAAAATTTTTCGCGTCCAAACAGGACGTATACCAAGTTGGACTTATTCCAAAGCGGACGTATACCGAGGTACCACTGTATATTGTGGCAAAGGCGCTATATAGGCGTCGACCTGACACAGACTGACAACTGAGGCACGTAAAAAACGAAACAAAGAATTTATTTGTTCTTCTGCCGCGGGGCATATCTTCCCCGTGTCCCACAGGCCCTGCACAGTCCCCAAAACACACACAAAAATCACTCTCTTCTTCCTCCACTCCTCCCAGGCAGCTTTGTCCTCCTCCTCCTCCTCCCGACTCAGGCGCCTTGAGTAATGGCTGCAGGCTCTTCTTATAGCCCACCCGGAAGTGGTAATTAACCTCATTCAGACTGCTCTTCCGGGTGTGGCTGCATTCCAGCCCACGGGGGCTCATTTAGCCGTGCAGCTCCTCCCGGTGGTGGTCACGGAGCCCAACAGGTCTGAGCCCTGAAGTCCCACGCTTGTGGCCTCGATGTAACCCAGGAGGGCTGCCACCATGCTTTCCGGGGGACGTAGTGTGCATCCTATGGCTGCTCCCCCGGTCCCAGTATCAAAGGGCATGGGTCCCAGCCGTCCGCCACAATATATACATATATTTGTTTTTTGGAAAGAGTAATATTCCAGATATTTTTATGCCTGCGAAAAAAAATATTTGAAACCACTGGATGATGATGATGATATCTTGGCCCGATTCAGTAAGCTTACAAATTGATAATCATAAAATTCATCAGAGAAAACTGAAAAGTAATTATAGGACGGTTTTAAAAGCCTTTCATGTCTAAAGCTTTGCTGGCAGCCTTACATAAAAGAAAAGTGTAAAAAGAGAGAGAAAAAAAGCAAAAATGAAACACACATGCTGTGATCTTTGATTTCTTAAATAGATCTGGCGGCTTTTGGTTAGTTGCATGTCTTTAGTTATAAAAAACAAAAGGAAATAAAGGCGTCTGAAAGCGGCCAAGCAAAGCAAATCATGTAGAAGTAATGTGGGAAAACGACTGTGAAAAAGAAAGACGGCACCGTTGGGAGACGTCGTGTCCACTCATCCATCCATCCCTCCACTAGTCTTGCTCAGTCTGTTTCAGAATTGTGGGTAATTGAAGCGCTGGGCACAAGACGAGTGTCATGTGACATTGATCATGTGACAACCCAAGTGCGGTTGTGTGCATTTGGCGATCACATGACGTGCCAGCGTAACAAAATGGCAAAAAAAAAAAAAATAGAAAAATTCAACAAATGGCTTTAGTTATTTATCGATTTCATCTTCATGCACTGTTGTATGGATTGTTGACTGACAGAATTTCAACTGTCCCACCCTTTGGATCCGCTTTGTTTTATTTTCTAATAAAAAACGCCTTATGGACTTTCCACCATACCTGTTGCTTATGCCCTCGGCCACAGTCCTGGGAAAAGGAATGAGCCAATGGCTGCGGGCACCCGGGGCGCATCACATGGTGTGACACTCAAGTCCTCCCCTGTATAAACTCGGGTTTAAATAAATATATACTGTATATGATATATCCCTTTGGAACCTCTTGCAGGGCGACTTTCAGACCATCCTTTCAAAATAAATTCACAATGTATAACACAGAGATGGGACACATAAGAACATAAGAAATTTGACAAACGAGAGGAGACCATTCAGTCCATCAAGCCCATTTGTTTAGCTAATGGCTCAGCTGGCCCCCAATGTATCATCTGGATTCTTCTGAAAGGTTCTCAGGGTTTCTGCTTCAGCTCCATGGCTTGGTAGGTTGTTCCACAGCCCTGCAACTCTGCGTAAAGAAGTTCTTCCTGGCTTCAGTCCTAAATGCACTCTTCCTTTATTTCCACCAATGTCCTCAAGTTTGTGCTTTATTGATGCCTTTGAGGATTTTAAATACCTTCATCAGGTCCCCCATGGAGTCTCCTCTGCTTGAGACTAAACAGGTTTAAATCTCAGAGTCTGTCACAGTAGGTCATGCCCTTCAGTCCCATGATGCACTGGGTTGCTCTCCTCTGCACAGCTTCATGTGCTGCTACAGTCCTATGAAAAAGTTTGGGAACCCCTCTTAATTCTTTGGATTTTTGTTTCTCATTGGCTGAGCTTTCAAAGTAGCAACTTCCTTTTAATAGACGACATGCCTTATGGAGACAGTAGGATTTCAGCAGTGACATTAAGTTTATTGTATTAACAGAAAATATGCAATATGCATCATAACAAAATTAGACAGGTGCATAAATGTGGGCATCCCAACAGAGATATGACATCAATACTTAGTTGAGCCTCCTTTTGCTCCTTTGAGCCTCTCGATGCCTCCTATAGCCTGTGATGAGTGTCTGGATTCTGGATGGAGGTATTTCTGACCATTCTTCATACAAAATCTCTCCAGTTCAGTTCAATTTAATGGCTGCCGAGTATGGACAGTCTGCTTCAAATCATCCCATAGATTTTCGATGATATTCAAGTCAGGGGACTGTGACGGCCATTCCAGAACATTGTACTTCTCCCTCTGCATGAATGCCTTTGTAGATTTCGAACTGTGTTTTGGGTCATTGTCTTGTTGGAATATCCAACCCCTGCATAATTTCAACTTTGTGACTGATGCTTGAACATTATCCTGAAGAATTTGTTGATATTGGGTTGAATTCATCCGATCCTCGACTTTAACAAGGGCCCCAGTCCCTGAACTCGCCACACAGCCCCACAACATGATGGAACCTCCACCAAATTTGGCAGGAGGCAGCAGGTGTTTTTCTTGAAATGCGGTTTTCTTCTTCCGCCATGCAAAGCGCTTTTTGTTCTGACCAAATATCTCAATTTTTGTCTCATCAGTCCAAAGCACTTTATTCCCAAATGAATCTGGCTTGTCTAAATGAGCATTTGGATACAACAAGCGACTCTGTTTGTGGCGTGAGTGCAGAAAGGGCTTCTTTCTCATCACCCTGCCATACTGATGTTCTTCGTGCAAATTGTGCTGAATTTTAGAACGATGTACAGATACACCATCTGCAGCGAGATGTTCTTGCAGGTCTTTGGAGGTGATCTGTGGGTTGTCTGTAACCATTCTCACAATCCTGTGCATATGCCACTCCTGTATTTTTCTTGGCCTGCCAGACCTGCTGGGTTTAACAGCAACTGTGCCTGTGGCCTTCCATTTCCTGATTCCATTCCTTACAGTTGAAACTGACAGTTTAAACCTCTGAGATGGCTTTTTGTAGCCTTCCCCTAAACCATGAGACTGAACAATCTTTGTTTTCAGATCTTTTGAGAGTTGCTTTGAGGATCCCATGCTGTCTGTCACTCTTCAGAGGAGAGTCAAAGGGAAGCACAACTTGCAATTGACCACCTTAAATACCTTTTACCACTCATGATTGGACACTCCTGTCTATGAAGTTCAAGGCTTAACGAGCTCATCCAACCAATTTGGTGCTGCAAGTAATCAGCATTGAGCAGCGACAGGCATTCAAATCAGCACAATGACAAGGGGACCCACATTTGTGCACAGCCAGTTTTTCACATTTGATTTAATTTCATACAACTAAATACTGCTTCACTAAAAATCTTTGTTCAGAAAACACCGCAGTACTCAGATGTTCCTAGGAAATGAAAGACATACCACTGTTATCTTTTACGTTGAAAGGAGAGTCAATTATTATGCAGGCTGAGAGGGGTTCCCAAACTTTTTCATATGACTGTATGTCTTTCTTGTAGCGCGGTAACTAAAATGGCGGCTTTAAAGGACCACACAGGAAGTGACGTCATCGAAGGGGTGGGACCGAAAGTGGCGTCTGGACAGGAAGTGACATCATCGAAGGGGGCGGGACCTGGAAGAGGCACCTTCTGGACCGAGAGTGACATCATCAAGGGGGCGAGACCCAGAAGTGGCGCCCTCTGGACCGGAACATGTGTGTGACAACGTCCTGATCTTTTCTCGTCTTCAGCTGAGTCAGATGCATTACGAAATCGATCAAATCACTTGTAAACAGTCTTAATTGTCGGTGCAGTGTCACTATAAACCGATTTTAACATCTGACGGGTTTCCTGAGCTTTTTGCAATTTGAATCAAAATTTCATGTTAATGCGTTGCTCGATATCCATTATTAACGACAAACCTGAAAAACACACTTGAACTGAACAGTGGCTCACAAACGACTGACAGTATCAGCTGAAACTTGTCACAAACTCGGCTCTAGGATGGACACGTCAGACCCGGCATTGAATTGTTTGGCGTTGCTTTTGGATGGCGCTCTGCATCAACATTCACACCTCATATATGAACCCCAAAGAGTCACTTATTCACTGTTCAGTTGGCACACTACTGCTTATGTTTCATATCTCATCAGCATTCTTTACACACACACATAGGTAAGGTTCATATTGGGCTAAGAAAGAACGTTACATTTATAACGCCGAGAGAGAGCGGAGAGAACGCATTTGCTCCTCACCCTCCATGTGTTCTAAATTTGCCGTTGCGATTCCACAATTCAAACTTATTCAATGCAAATGAAAGTATAGAGTGGTGTACAGAAAACGGATTTCAATTTGACCTTAACTGAAATATTTAGTTGTTTTTAAAAGCTTTTAATTCGGATGCTTTATTCAATTTTAATAGAGACTGTTCAAAAAAAGAAAAACAAAAGAATATTTTATCCATCCATCCATTATTCAACCCGCTATATCCTAACTACAGGGTCACGGGGGTCTGCTGGAGCCAATCCCTGCCAACACAATGCAAGGCAGGAACAAACGCCGGGCAGGGCGCCAGCCCACTGCAGGGCACACACACACACCCACACCGGGGACAATTTAGAATCGCCAATGCACCTCACCTGCATGTCTTTGGACTGTGAGAGGAAACCCACGCAGACACGGGGAGAACATGCAAACTCCACGCAGGGAGGACCCGGAATGTTTTATTTACGGTCAAAATGCAGTTTTTAAATATTGGATTGTTTTTTTTTCTTAGTCTGATCCCGTTTTTTTATAAAATTGGAAACCGTTTACGGTCTTACCTTTATTTGTAAATGAAGTCCATGTGCCTATCCTTCTCCACGAAAATTTCCGTCACTTTCCTGTAAAAGTCCCTCCTTATTTTTCTTTAGTTTAAGAAAATCTTAGTCTTCCTTTTTGGAAGTCAGTCAGAATTAAAAAAATAAAAATAAACGGACCGCTGCAGTGCCCTTGACTTTCTGATATCGCTGACTTCTCGGCGCCTCTGTGGAGAAGAATAGCAGCGACGAGCACCTGTTGGGCTCACATGCGCCCTCTTCAGGGCGTCACGGTACTGCCTGCCTCACCTTGTGCCTGTTCACTGCGGCTTTATGTCCGATCAGCGAGACTAAATATGTCACACACATTCATTAAAGATATCAGAAAGTTAACAACAACAACATTTATTTATATAGCACATTTTCATACAAAAAAAAATGTAGCTCAAAGTGCTTTACAAAATGAAGAAATAGAAAAATAGAAGACACAATAAAAAATAAAAATAAGTCAACATTCATTAACATAGAATAAGTAACGTCCGATGGCCAGGGTGGACAGAAAAAACAAAAACTCCAGACGGCTGGAGAAAAAAAATAAAATCTGCAGGGATTCCAGACCATGAGACCGCCCAGTCCCCTCTGTCAGGGTGTATAATAAACGTGTGTGCAGACCTTAATTGGCGACATACAGAGAGACAGCAGCAGGCACGTGCCAATCGCACACATCAGCCCCGTGTGTGAGGGAGAGCGCAGTCCGAGGGGAGGTGAGGCTCGTCGCTGCCGCACCTCGCGTTTCTCCCCCGGATTTGAACAGGAAATGTGCTAATTCAGCGATTTTTCACTATAAATATTACCAGTTATTGGAATTATAAAGAAAACAATTTATAGCACAGACCAGTGGACACCTTTATTTTTTGTTATCATTCTTAGTTGCGGCAGCACGGTGGCGCAGTGGTAGCGCTGCTGCCTGTGTGGAGTTTGCATGTTCTCCCACAGTCCGATGACATGCAGATTAGGTGCATTGGCGATCTGAAATTGTCCCTAGTGTGTGCTTGGTGTGTGGGTGTGTGTGCCCTACGGTGGGCTGGCACCCTTCCCGGGGTTATTTGGCTGGGATTGGCTCCAACAGACCCCCGTGATCCTGTGTTAGGATATAGCGGGTTGGACGACGATGACTGACTGGCTGACTGATTATTAGTTGCCTCCCCTGACCGCACGTCCCTGTCCTCTTCCTGCTTACCACAAATCACAAACCAATGGTGTAGAGAATGGCCATCATTCCAAAAACCAATCCTAAACAGCCATACTTTAGGCCAATAGATTTAGTTTTCCTGTCCCTTCCTCGCCAGTAATCAATGAAAACTCATTTACGGCCTTCCTGAGGTGGACGGCTTGTAGGCCCCTGTCAGTCCAAACACGGTCACCCTTGCCAAGCTGGTTGGATGCTCCATTCTTCGTCACCATAAATTCCTCACCCTAACTCTGAGTCTCTCCTAAAGACTTGGGGGGTGGTTTTCAATTAAACATCAAAGCATCGCTCTTCTCATCCATGAAGTAAAACATGCCACCGGAAACACAAGCTAAGATCACATTTGCTTTCTCTAGTTTAAAGACATAAATAATACTCACCAGCTTATACGCTAGAAATCAGTCCACCACAGCAGGCATCGGTGATGCTCAAACATGGTACAGTCCATCATGGACGTTGTCACCACTTTCAGTCATTTTGTGCTTTGACCCTGACCTGCCACAATTGTCGGTCTCTCTCTGTCAATGGCCTGCAGTGGCCACGCCAGTCCAACAGGTGGCACACAAAGTTCCACCTGTGAGTGCCAGGCATGCTGAATCCTCGTCTTCAGTTGGCACACTGGGTGGCTAAAATGTTTGTAAGTACAAGTAACGTAAGAGATGAGAAGAGAGGAGTCCTAGTGAATTGGGGCAGCCAGCCAAGGTCCGTAAAAAAGCAGGCGAGGACACCATTGAAAATGAGGAGAAGGTCACAAATGACCACAGGCGAGCGCGAGGTGACAAGGACGTCAGAGCAGGGCCTGGAAAAGCAAGGAGAACGAGGACATGGAACAAGAGAATCAACAATACACAAAACGGTTGTCAGTTTTGTGATATTAGCTTAAAACTGCCTGAAGAACATCGGGTTTGGCACCAGCAAATTTGACCATTCATGGATGGAACGAGTGCTCAGCGCCTGAATGGAGAGAGCAAGAGAGAAAGAAAAAGGACAAGGCTGTCACCCAGGTACTGCTTTCCAACTTCCCACCGTCACCTCCCGCTACTGAATGACAATGAGCTCTGAAGCCCTGTAGGTGTGCTGCATGTAGACACTGGCCACTACCTGCCGCTGTGTTTTAATTTGTTCATAATGGCTTTAAAAATATTGGTGACATAAATCCACAAGCTAAGTGTCAATCTCAGGAAAGAGAAGTCAGAAGGGCGAGTACGAGCAGGCCCTGTAATTCAAGGTATTACCAGTAGATGGCACTAAGTCAGTTGTAGACACTTCCGTCAATTCTTGAACCCGTGTTGTCCAGTTCAGGGGTGTGTAGGCTGGAGACTATCCCAGTAGCATCACATGCAAGGCAGGACCCAACCCAGTGGGCCGCAGAGGTGAACAGACGCTTAATATGTTCCGCTTCTCTTAAAACAATCCTGATTTTGCCCAAACATCCTAAAGCTAAGTGAAGAGAAGCCAGCAGTGAGAACGCCTCGCCTAAACCACATAGCAGACAGTGAATGACAAAAAAAAAACAAAGTTCAGCTGAAACCCCCTTTTTTTTCCTCCCACCTTCCTTCCCAAAATCTAACCTTGCAAAATGATTCCTTGAATTGCTGCTCCTGTGTGTGCAGAAGTGCAGCCGTGTTCATTTTCAGCTTCAGGCGTTTGACTTCTGGCCAGGAATCGTTTTGCTCCGTCAGCCTGTGGTCGGGAGCTCACCTCACTGTTTCAGAGGGCACGTCTCGCAAGATGGCCAAAGCAGTTTGGTTTTGTGTGTTCTGTAAAGGCACTATATAAAATCAATTTTTGAAGTGGTGGCGTCATGGATGAGGTGCACAGCATGGATGTCCTGGCAGTGTGAGCTCATTCACTCCGCAGTCCTCGACCAGCAGGTGCTTTTACCTTATGTTATGTCATGCTGAACTCTCATGGGATTCTGGGATAGGTGCTATAAAATACAGAACAGTGTCATATTCCTGTGTGCTCTTCAAGACAGCCGGTGGTGGTATACTGAAGAGTAGCACTATGTAAAATGGAGATCAGTACATAGTATAGATTAGATAGATAGATAGATAGATAGATAGGAAAGGCACTCTATGATAGATAGACATACAGACAGACATATGAAAGGTTCTATAAGATAGGTAAGATAGATATATTTAGTTCTATATATACTGTAGATAGATAGAGATATGCATAAGAGATGAATAAATACATATGGCACTAGGTAGTAGATAGGTGTTAAAGGCATTATATGATTAATAGATAAATAAGAAAGGCACAATATAACAGATAGACAGACAGACAGGCAGATATGAACAGTTCTATAATTTAGGTAAGACAGATATATTTACTGCGGTGGGCTGGCGCCCTGCCCGGGGTTTGTTCCTGCCTTGTGCCCAGTGCTGGCTGGGATTGGCTCCAGTGACCCTGTGTTTGGATATAGCGGGTTGGAGAATGACTCACTGACTGACTGA
>JANRMT010062827.1:12888975-12907413 GCA_026402145.1 Polypterus bichir lapradei
ACTTCTTCCTCTAACAGTAAACAATCCATTCCAGTCTCCTTTTCTTCCTCTACCACTCCCAGGCAAATTTCTCCCTCCTCCTCCTCTACCCTTGACTCCAATTCTCTGGGCGACATGACTGGTACCCTTTCAAACTTCACTCAGGAGTGCTTCTGATGCCAAACCCTGGTCTCCAGGAAGAACTTGTGCGTCAGGTGGGCCCATCTTGTGACAGCTCCCAAACCCAACAGAACTCCCATGCTGCCCTGCAGGTGTCCAAATGGAATTTGACAAATGTGATACTGTCACCCAGTGTACTGGGGAAAGGCAGGCAGATGGGTGGCAGATTCCCGCTGCACCTAACATTTTTTGGCCTCCTGACTAGGAAAGAGAACATCACCTATCCCGGTCAGGAGGCTGCCTCATTCAAACAGTCCATCCATTATACAGGCCTCCTGGCCAGGTAAGGGACTTCTATCCATCCTTACAGGGACAGTCAGCTCATCTGCCTCTCTCAACACACTGACCTCCCATGCCAGAGACAGAGAATGCCCTGCCTCTCTTCCAGACCTTCCATTACATGTGCCTCCTGCCCAGGTAGAGTATGGGGTCCATTTTAGCCAGGATGCCAGCCAATCCATGACTAATATATATGTGTATGTGTGTGTGTGTCCTTCATTCAGAACAAGGAGCTTAGCCATCCAAACCTTTAGACAGCCAATCAGAATTCTTATTCCAATGAGTTGCTTTTCTCTAATTTCTCATTTGTTGTTCAGCATGGCAGGGCTTTTCTGCATTTTTTAATTAAAAATGGAAGTGCAGTCACTTGTAGAGAAACGTGCCGTCACATCCAAAGGCTTGTCATATGAATCCCATTAAACCTAAAATAACTGCAGCTTAGCTTTTCACCCCTGATGGATTGGAAGTTGTATTCCTTAAACTTGTTGGCCAGTGAGTTCACATCCATAGCCTCGGTTGTTGTTCCTTTTTCTCATTTGTGCTTTGCTTGTATGCAGTACATGATGGGCTTTTCACTTTCTGTGTCTGCCGTAGGACAATAATTATAAAAAGGTTTTGAAGACAATGCAGTGTGAGTTAGAGTTTTGTAGCCACTTCAGCCTTTTTGGTCTGTGAACAGCCGTGCTCCATGTATCTCTCAGCATACCAAAAGGCTTACATGTTAAAATGTGATTTGTACAGCGCTCGTCTTCAGTCTTAACACAGATTAACTTCCCAAAACAATATAACTAGCTACAGATGTGCAAAAGTATTCCTGCATTTTTTTCTTTCTTGTACTTATGATGTCCATATGCATGTAACGATATGTTGGAATTACCAGCTCATTTTTACTCATGATTGGGAAAGGCGCAGCACCAAAGTCGTAACCTTCAGGGCATGAGGACTTGTTGTAGGTCTTCATTCATCCACCAGACAGATCATTGACCACGATGAGTAAGCACACTTTATCCGAATTGGAGCGCATAGCCACCACTGATGCAGGTGCTTAGTCTGTCAATTCAGTTCAGTCACCTTACAGGCTTGAACCCTCAGAGCGGTCTACTCCCACCCCCTGGCCTGTTTCTGGTGGTCCATGTCACGTTAACTAGGGAGTGGAGTGGAGTTAGAAACCACAAGTCTGGACACCTGCCAGGCTCCCTGGGCGGCCCTGGCTGAGTCCTGTGAGCCACCTGTTGTCCAGTCCTCTACCAGGGTATCTTTGTAAGGGTGGCATTGCTCTTTCATTTTGTTCTATTATCTTGTCATAACAGCCTGTGGAATGTCCATGAAGGCAGAAAATCCCCTTTACACACCGTCATTGCTTGCTTAATGCTGGAATTGTGTGGCATTCAAAGAGGAGACATTTGAGCAGATACTGTATTTAGCATTTTAGGGATGGCCGTCTTACATGTTTCTGATTCTATAGAAAGGCAAGAGAAAGATCCAACTTAACCTCCAGCTCAGCTTCTGAGCACTATACTATACTGTACTATACTGTACTATACTGTACTATACTATACTATACTATACTATACTATACTATACTATACTATACTATACTATGTAGCTGTTTAGTCTGAGCTGGTTTAGTAAAATGATGATTTGATGAATATTTGTCTGTTGCTGGTAGCTTTATTTTTTTACTATATTATGCTATACTATGCTACGCTATACTATACTATACTATTCAGCAGTATAGACTGAGCAGGTTTAATAAAATGATGTTTTGATGAATAAATATGTGTCTGTTGCTGCTAGCCTTATTTTTACTATGCTATACTATGATATGCTATACTATACTATTCAGCAGTATTGACTGAGCAGGTTTAGTAAAAGGATGGGTTGATGGATTGATTAGATTGTTTGTTGCTGTTAGCTTTATTTTTTTATTATACTATACTATATTATACTGTGCTTTGCTATACTATACTGTATTGTGAAACACACCCACTTATGTAAGTTCCATCCATACATTCTCCAACCCACTATATCCTAACTACAGGGTCACCGGAGTCTGCTGGAGCCAATCCCAGCCAACACAGGGCACAAGGCAGGAAATAAACCCTGGGCAGGACGCCAGCCAACCACAGGGTATACACACACACACACCCACAAACCAAGTTGAATGAGGTAAATTCAACATATTATGAAATACCATTTAAATTGAACTATACTATACTATACTATACTATACTATACTATACTGTGTGAAATGCCCACTTATAATTGGAATGAGGCAAGTGCAAACATCATGCATTACCATTGCAATTAATCTATATTATACTATACTGACATAATATACATTATCTAATAGTGTAATGATGTCAGTTAAGTGGTGGATTGATGAACAGATGCTTGTCTGTTGAAATTTGCCTTAATGTTTACTATACTATACTCTGCAAAAATACTAAAACAGGCAAAACATCAGTATTACCATTACAACTCAACTATACTATTCTATGCTATACATTATGTAAGAATATACACTAAGTGGCTTCAGTTAATTAACAGAGTGATGGGTAGATATGTGTCTGTTGCCTCTGGCCTCATTGTCTACTATACTATATTACACTATACAACAGTATAGACTTAGTTGCTTCATTTAATTGGTGGATTGATGGACAGATATGTGTCTTTTGCTGTTAGATTTACTGTTGATTATACCATACTATATTGCATAGCATGCCCTCTTATGTAAATGGAATAAAATAAATAAAAAGCATCATGTATCAGCATTACAACCAAACCATACCATACCATACCATACCATAGCATGTAGCTGTATAGCCTAAGTGGGTTCCATTCATCTATACTATAATGTACTGTACTGTACTATACTATACTATAGCATGTAGCAGTATAGCCTAAGTGGGTTCCATTCATCTATACTATACTATACTATACTATACTATACTATACTATACTATACTATACTATACTATACTATACCATACCATACCATAGCATGTAGCAGTATAGCCTAAGTGGGTTCCATTCATCTATACTATAATGTACTGTACTGTACTGTACTATACTATAGCATGTAGCAGTATAGCCTAAGTGGGTTCCATTCATCTATACTATACTATACTATACCATACCATACCATAGCATGTAGCAGTATAGCCTAAGTGGGTTCCATTCATCAATACTATAATATACTATACTATACTATACTATACTATACTATACTATACTATACTATACTATACTATACTATACTATACTATAGCATAGCATGTAGCAGTATAGCCTAAGTGGGTTCCATTCATCTATACTGTAATGTACTGTACTGTACTATACTATACTATACTATAGCATGTAGCAGTATAGCCTAGGTGGGTTCCATTCATCTATACTATACTATACTATACTATACTATACTATACTATACTATACTATACTATACTATACTATAGCATAGCATATAGCAGTATAGCCTAAGTGGGTCCCATTCATCTAAACTATACTATACTATACTATACTATACTATACTATACTATACTATAGCATGTAGCAGTATAGACTAAGTGGGTTCCATTCATTGGTGGACTGATGGAGAAATCTTTGTCTGCTGTTCTCAGCCTTCATGTCTGCTGTAAATTGCTCTCTTGTGACATGAATGCAAAGCCTCCGTATTACCATTACACCTATACTCTACTCCACTCTACTCCACTCTACTATACTAAGAGGAGGGCGGCACAGTGGTAAGTGCTGCTACGCCCATATTCAGTTCCCGGCCTGCTACTTATCTCCTTGTTTTCTTCCAGTGACTTCTTTGCTGAGTGCTGGACTGAAGTCCCTTCCAGACTTTGTACCTCCATTTTGCCCTGCTACTTCTGTGATTGTTTGAGCCTGCATGGATTAGGCTGAGTAAACCGGTGGGTTGCTTCTGCTTGCTCAGTCTTCCCCCTCAGGTTTAACATTCCCTTTACTGGTTGCTTCCTTAATTCCTGGTGAGTGTATGGGGAGGCTCAGATTGGGTACACTGAAGCTTACCATTAAATTCCCTTTGTATACTAAAGAATATTGCAGACCCTTCATGCCACCCTCAAGCCTGGCGCCAGCAGTAGCGCACTACACAAGTGGCCAGCCCGATGGTTTGTTCCTTTGTTTCCGTGAGGCCCATGGAAGGTGAAAGTGCGACTCATTTGCCGGGCAGTGCCTCTCCACGCCAGCACGGCAGTTCTGCAGTACCTCGATATTATCAAGCAGGGGTCCTGCTCTGTCTTGCTTTGGATTCAGTGACTCACAGGGTCCCCTGACACTAAACTGGCATCATGCCTGCAGGGCTGAGCCACTCCAAACATAATAACACAATTGCCCATGACAGCTGGTAGAATAATGTCCCGCTTCCATTGCCGTTTTCTGGGTGGCTGGGTGGAGGCTTGGCTGGAAGTGCTTTCCATTGCCATTCAGCCGTGCCCACCATTGACCTCAGAAGGCCCGCTCTTGTATCTCCACACAGAACATCGTTATAGGTGGGTCTCACAATCGAGACAATGTTCTTGCTGTAGTGATGTCAGTCGAGAGCCATGCTCATGCAGCTCAATGCTTCTTTTACAGCTTTTGGAAAATGTGCACAGAACGGGCGATTTCGACAACGGTGGGGTCCACCCATTCCGTCATCAGCGGAGCTTTCCTCTCGAGCACAGCTGTCGCTGAATTTGGACTTTCAGCTGAGTCTTCAGTTTGGAATCATGTACCCAGCTGAAATAATAAATGGCAGCAATTTCCACGGGTCTCCTAACAATGCTTACTCCAGTTTAGTGTCACGGGGGGTCTAACAGCACAAGTGAGGGTAGCGAGGCAGAGAGGGAGAGCCCCCCTCGCAGTTAGAAGCCTCAAACAGATTCTGTACAGAGAGGTCTTTTTCCTAAGGGGCTGCTCTGGAAGACCCCCCCGAGTTTAAGCAAGAGAAACCATGAAATACCCCTGGAAACATCACTGGAAATGCTTGGCACCTGCTGTGAGGTTACTGATAATGTCATTTTAACTAAATTGAAGATCAACACAAAATATACCCGAAAACAAATGATTAGACATGAATGCTTTATTATATTTTAAGCTCACACAGAATTGCTACTTATACCTGTAATACTCTTTCATTTTATTCTGTGATTTTATTAAAGCAACTTGTCGTTCGTCCAAAAAAGCAGAAAAGCCTCCGCCTAAAGCTTGAACAGTGCGGAATTTAAAGAAGAGACATTTTACCAGACGCTTAGCACTTAAAGGACGACGCTCTTAGGCTTTTGATGCCATTGTAAGGGTGGGGCCTGAAAGCAGAAGGACCCCACTTAAACCCCAGCTCAGCTTCTGGGTGCGACACCAGACCGTGTTAAACTGCTTGTATTCTTCTCTGTTTTGTGAATTTTGTCGGCTAAGTTGTGAGTTGATTTACGACTTGTAGATTTGTTGGTTTCTGCTGTCCTGCTGCCTGACAGCCTCAGAGGATTTTTGTTTCAAACCCAGCGTCTCCCTCTCTCTGTGCTCTTGACTGATTCTTTTAAGGTTCACTTGGGTTTTTTGGTGAATGCTTTGTTTTTCTCACAAGATCTACAGAGTAGGCAGATTCAAAACTCTAAACTGGCATAGATATGTGTACTGACTGTGCCATGTCTGCTGTGGACTGCAGTCCCATCTGAGGTTGGGTCCTGCCTGGGCACCATGCTGTTAGGTTCAGCCCAAGCTCCCCATGACCCTGAAAGCAGAGGGAGTAGGTTTAGTAAAAAGCTGGATTGATGGGTACTTGTTGGTTGCTGCTTGCATACCCGACTATACTATAGCATACTCTACTCTGTAACATGCCCTCCAAAGTAACCAGAATGGGATAAATACAAAGCATCACACCTCACTACTGCAGTTTAACTCTGCAATAATATACCATACTGTACCAGAGTTATACTAAACTATGCTGTCTAACAGTATGGGGTCCTATACAATGTAGCATGTCCTCTATAGTAACTGGAATACATACGAAGCATCATGTATCACCATTACAGCTTAACTCAAAAGTAATATACCATACCATACTCTACCATACTATACTAAACTAGGCTCTCTAACAGTATGAGGTCAACAAAAGGGTGTTTGTCAGTTGCTGCTTGTCTTAATGTTTACTATACTATGTATGTTATCCTATACTATTCTATCCTATACCATACAATGTAGCGTTCCCTCTAAATTAAGTGGATAAGAATAAATACAAAACTTCACACATCACCATTACATTTTATACTAGACTAGACTAGACTAGACTATGTAGCTGTATATACTGAGTTGGTTTAGTAAAATGATGGTTTGATGAATAGATATTTGTTGCTACTTGCCTTATTTTTACTATACTATACTATACTATACTATACTATACTATACTATGTAGCTGTATATACTGAGTTGGTTTAGTAAAATGGTGGTTGGATGAATAGATATTTGTTGCTGCTTGCCTTACTATACTATACTATACTATACTATGTTGCTGTATAGACTGAGCTGGTTTAGTAAAATGATGGTTTGATGAATAGATATTTGTTGATGCAGCCTTATTTTTACTATACTATATAACAAAAGTGCTATGCTATGCCACATTATATTACACTACACTATGCTATACTATACTACACCGCACCACACTACATGCTATACTATACTATATTATACTATTCTACACTATACAACTGTATACACTGAGATAGTTTTGTGAAATGATGGTTTGATGAATAGATATTTGTGTGTTGCTGCTAGCCTTATTTTTACTATACTGTGCTATATTATACTGTCTAACAAAATTGAATCAGGTTAAAGTTTTCTTGTGGAATATTTGTCAGTTGCTGCTCATAAATAATGTTTATTACGCCAGAGTATACTATACTATACTGTAATGTATTGCACTGTACTGTACTATACTATAATACAGACAAGCTATGCTATGCCACATACTACACTATGCTATATTATACTACACCACACTACATTCAATACTATGCTATATTATACTGTCTAACAGTACAGAGTCGGGAAAATGGTTTCTTGTGGGATTTTTGTTAGTTGCTGCTTGCATTAGTGCTTATTATGCCAGACTACAGTACACTGCACCACACCACACTCTACTCTGCTATGTAACATTTAAAGTACCCTGGGTCAGTAAAAGGGTAGATTGATGGATATTTGTTGGTTGCTGTTTATCTAAATGTTTATTATTTAATACTACACTAAACTACATTATACTTTAGTAACATATCCCCTAAAATGACTGAATTGGGATAAATATAAAGCATCATGCATCACCATTACAGTTCAACTATATTACACCATACTATATCATACCATACCATACTATGAAATAGTATGGGTTAAGTAAAAGGGTGGATAGATGGATATTTGTTGATTACTGCTTGTCTTAATATATACTATATCAGACTATACTATGCTATACTAGACTATACTACGAGTAGCATGCCCAGAATGGGATAGCTAGAAAGCATCAAGCATCACCATTACAGCTTAGCTCAACAATAATATACCACACCATAGCTTGCTACACTATACCATGTTATTTAACAGTATGTACTCAGTAAAAGGATGGATTGATTAATATTTGTCAGTTGCTGCTTATCTTAATATTTACTATACCAGACTACAGTGTGGATTGATGATTGTTTGTTGGTTGATGCTTGTCTACTATACTATACTATACTATACTATACGATATGCCCTCTAAAGTAAGTGGAATGGGATAAATGCAAGGCATCATGCAGCACCACTACACCTTAACTCAACAATAATGCACCTTACCATACCACACCATACTATTAACAGTACAGGTTCAGTAAAAGGATGGATTGGTTGATATTTATTTGCCATTGCTTACATTAATGTTTACTAATCCAGACCCTAAGCCTAACCCTAATCCCATAGTATACTACACTATACTTTAACATGCCCAGAGAGAAACAGGAATGGGATAGATACAAAGCATTGTGCATTTCCATTAAAGATTAACTCATGCCAGCGTACTATAAACACATCAATCAATTCATTTATTTCCATTCCTTCATACAGCAATGCATGCCACCTGCTGTGCTGCAGATTTCTAGTTCAGGGAGATTGCGATGGCTGTATAGGCAGGGTGGTTCTGCAGTTCTCTACACATCACAGTTTTGAGTTCTCAGCTGGTCTTTTTTCCAGGTGGAGTTTGAAATTGTCACTTTGTGTTTGTGGTTTTGTCCCACATCCTCAAAGACTTATACGTTAGCATGACTGGTGACTCTGGCATTCTTTGAGTTCAAAAAGTCATTTTGCAATGTTGCAGCCTTGTACTAAAATCCCTTAAATTAATTTTTTCCCTCATTAAGCAACACTCAACACACCAGAATGACAAAATGAGAAGATCATTTTAGACAATTTTGCATATTTCTTAAAAATAAAAATGTGAAATATCCTGTTGACACAAGAATTCAGACCCTTTACTCAGAAATTAGTGGAGGCCCCTTGGGCAGCCATTCCAACCTGGAGCTGTATCAGTTATTGTCATTTTTGAATTATTTATTTCTTTATATGTTAATGTATTTTGTGTTATGCTTGTATTTACAGTATATACTGTGTCTTTAAATGTGAGGCCACTCTGTGTACGTTGTGGGAGGAGCCTTCAAGAGGTGTGGCCACACTGACATCCCTGCTGCTGGCTCCTCCCCTTGCCTTTATCAGGAGGCCTGAGCGAGACACCCAGCCAGTGGATCACTGAGAGTTGATATCAGGAGAATTTCTGGATTTGGATTTTTGCTTCCGATTTTGCTTGTGGATTTCATATTTGGACTTGTGTACCTTGGATTGCCTTTGTAGGAAAATCCTTTTTGTCTCTTTTTGCTCTTTTAAGCATTTTGTTATATTTTGTTGTAATGTTTTAAAATAATGAAGCTATGCTTTATATAGATTCTTTGTGAGATGTGTCTCTTCTAGTCAGAGTTTTTTAATAGTTTCTCATTATAGTTATGCATTTTTCCGAACCTTTTGTGGTCTTTTTTAACTTTTTTTTTTTTTTTGTTCTTTATTTCGCATTATACTATTTCTTGTATTAGGAATTTGTTAGTTTTTGCATACCCCTTGAGGTCAGAGCACAGGGTCAGCCATTGTACAGCGACCCTGGAGTAATTACAGGTTAAGGATCTGCTCAAGGGCCCAGCAGAGTAGGATCTCTTTTGGCAGTGACAGGGATTCAAACCGGAAACCTTCTGGATACCAACGCAGATCCTTAGCCTCTGCCCATTTCTGGGCCTGCTAGCCTGGAAGCAAGCAGGTAGTTGTCTTGGCCAAGCTGATCTGAAGTGAGCCTCTTCTGGGCTGCCAAGGGAAGGTTCCTGACCTGTTTTATGCAATTTTAAAGACCTCAACCCCCTTTTTGCCATGCTTGTGTCTCAATTCACAACACTGATATCAATTCTATCAATGATATACTTTGTCTTTTATATGTTGAGCCCAAGGGGGTGGGGCCCCTGATGTTACACTGGTGTGGTTGAGGCTCAGCCATTTTTGCACTCTTTGGATTCTGGTTTTTTTTTTGATTTCTCTTTGAGCCAACTTTCTCGTATTTTGCGTTTTACATTTATTGAGTTCTCTTCTTCTTTATATCCTTGAATGTCTGAAATAGTCCATCCATCCATTATCCAACCCATTATGTCCTAACTACAGGGTCACGGGGGGTCTGCTGGAGCCAATCTCAGCTAACACAGGCAGGAAACAAACCCCGGGCAGGGCGCCAGCCCACCACAGACAATATCCATCCAACCATCCATTATCCAACCCGCAAGATCCTAACTACGGGGTCACGGGGGTCTGCTGGAGCCAATCCCAGCCAACACAGGGCGCGAGACAGGAAACAAACTCCGGGCAGGGTGCCAGCCCACCGCAGAGCACACACACACACACACAAACACACACCAAGCACACACCAAGCACACACTAGGGACAATTTAGGATCTCCAATGCACCTAACCTGCATGTCTTTGGACTGTGGGAGGAAAACCACGCAGACACGGGGAGAACATGCAAACTCCACACAGGGAGTCCTAACTGCGAGGCAGCAGCGCTACCCACTGCGCCACCATGCCGCCCTCTGAAATAGTCCTTTTACAAATAATTATAAAGTCTTGTGAGGTGTTCCCAGTATGTAGTGGTCAGTGCCTACCCAAACTGGTCCAAGGAAGGATGGACCAGCAAACAGGGTCATGGGCACCCAAGAGTCATTTATGCACATGGTGTGTCAAGTCTAGGCTTCACAGATTTTGTTTTTTTTTTTTTGTACTAATCTTATTTTATTTCATATCTCATTAAAAACAGTTATGAATATAAAATCATATAAGTTTTTCTCTTATAGCTCCTTTTCCTTCTCCCGAGTACAGTTCCCCGGGGAAGCAGCCAAGGCAAGCCGATTGCATAAAAACATAACATTCACTACAATTTTAAAAACATCACAACTATATAAAGTTTATTTTACATTTTTCACTGAGGTAAAGCTACACAAACACAGGTAGATGATGCCAATCCCAAGTGGACTGGGTCACGAGTCGACACCTTTATTACTGCTCCTGGTTTCTGCCCACTGTCTGGCTGAGATGCTGCCCCTAGTTGTAAAGCTTGTGTTAGTTTGCATTTGAACGTGGCAGAGATCTAAAAGCAGACACTGGCCCAAAGAAGACTATAAATGTGCTCAGCTCCACCCCTTCTGTATCCAGAGGTCTCTTACCATTGGTTGGTCGACAAAGCTCACCCTTCCTGTTCTTCTAAATTGTCTAAAATAGCATCAGGTAGAGATTGAAGGACCCTGAAGTCCTGCTCTCCACCACACTACCTGGTTGTGTCTTCCATTTCTCTATGGTTCTTTGTCTGAAGAAAAACTTCCTTCAGAGATTGTTTCCTGCCTTGAACTTAAAGCTGCTGGAATGGGCATCGCTCTCCATCACCCTGAAACTGGTTCAAGTTGCTTTGAGAATCTTACATTATGTTGTTGTTTTCTATTTTACAAGACTGGCATCATATTCAGGGTTGGCTCCTGTCTAGTACCCAGTGCTGCCAGGATAGGCTGTGGCTCTCCTTCACCCTGAAATAAGTTCAGTGCCATCTGAGAATGTTACACTAAAAGAGTGTTAACCCATCCAGGAGTGACACCAGCCTTGTGCCCAATACTGGCCAGATATGCTGCATCCCACCGTGACCCCAGATCGATCGATCGATCTATCTATCTATCTATCTATCTATCTATCTATCTATCTATCTATCTATCTATCTATCTATCTATCTATCTATCTATCTATCTATCTATCGTGAGGGTTGATCTTTTCATAAACTGAGATATCTTCTTTAATCATTTTAATCATCCTCTGTGGAGATAAAACTTTTTGCATATTAGTTAATGCACTCCTGGCATTCCATAAGACCCCTTTAACCACATTTATTCTTTCTCATTCTTTTCTCCCAACCTTTCTTTCTCCGGATCTCCCAAACACTACTATGTCGTTGTCCAGGTTGGCCTTTACTAATGAGTCCCATTTCGCCCCTTTCCATACTCTCATGGCCGTGGGGGGCTAGGCTTCACAGATGGGTCAAAAACGTAATGCGCGCCATGAGAGAAATATATCAGAACACACAGAGCATTGCAGCATGTTGTGTGTGGGGCTGTGTAGCAGCAGGCTGGTCAGAGTGCCCATGCTGACCCCTGTCTGCCACTGGAATGGGCATGTGAGCATCAGAACTGGACCATGGAGCAATGAAAGAAGGTGGCCTGGCCCGATGAGTCACGTTTTTGAGTCTTTCCTATGGATAGCCGGGTACGTGTGCATCGCTTACCCAGAGAGAAGATGGCAGCAGGGTGCATTATGGGAGGAAGACAAGTCAGCGGAGGCAGTGCGATGCTCTGGGCAATGTTCTGCTTGGGAACCTTGGTTCCTGCCATTCATGTGGATGCCGCTTTGACACGTACCACCTACCTGAATATTGTTGCAGACAAGTTTTCAGGAATGGTTTGAGGACCATGACAAAGAGTTTAAGGTGTTGACTTGACCTCCAAATTTCCCCAGATCTCAATCCCATTGAACGTCTGTAGGATGTGCTGGAAAAACAAGTCTGACCCCTGGAGGTCCCACCTCGCTACTCACAGGACTTAAAGGATCTGCTGCTGACATCTTGGTGAAGATACCATAGGACACCTTCAGAGGTCTTGTGAAGTCCAGAGTCATTTTTGTGACACAAGGGGGTCCTGCACAATATTAGGCAGGTGCTTATAATGTTGTGGCTGATCGGCATACGTACTGTAGATATTGGAAATGAGAGCATCAAAGCGTTGGGTTGTTAAAGTGGAAAAAAGCATTAAGCTCACAAATGAAAAGTTCAGGACCGTCAACCTAAGAGATGTCTTGGCCTTCTCTTAACGGAGAACTGTCCTCTCTGAGGTTGGGGGTCCACAAAGAACGCTGACTTCAGGTTTAACTTTGGCTTTGGGAGGAACCTCGGGCTGTGGGGCGGAAGTGACATCAAAGGTTCGCTTGACAATTCCTAGTCGGGTCTACGGGAAGCAAAAGAAGGAGCTGTCAAGGGCTGCGTTTCCCTCTCGTCCATCTTACCTGCTCATGGTCAGCATGTGTGACATCTCAGTGGAAGACTAAACCAGAAGGAGTGACTCCCCAGTACTGAAGAGCATCGCTGAGTTTGGAAAAATAGTTGACATGCAAAGCTCCCCAAAGGCAAACTTGGCTCAGACTGGTTTGGGACATATTGAGTCCAATGCAAACCGTGGGGGGGTGGGGAAGGAAGGACATGTGCCGCCTGAAAGTAAGGGGGGAGTAGAAAAGAAAACGTCAAGGGTCCTCTGTGGGAACAGTGACATTTCTAGGGTTTACAGATAGCAGAGTCTTAGCCCCCTTCCTGATATTTGCATGTGGTCTTATTCAGCAGTGAAAAATGAATGGGGGGTCCCACATTGGAGTCACTCAATCTAAGAGGGAGAGGTGGCCAGTCTCATTTCATGTGTGTCTTATATGTATGTTGTAACATCCATGAGGGGCAAAGACTTAAGTAATGAACAAAAATATCAGGGGCTTACCGCTACTAATCTAGTTCATTATTGCAAAAAGGGGTCAGAGGTTAGGGCCTCTGATGCCCCCTCTCCAGGCGTCACTGTGTTGGAATGCATGATGGTCAGGAGAGCAACTTCTAAAGTAGGGCAGGCTGCTCTAATGGAACCAAAAGCACATTACAAAGGACACAGTCAAGCAAAGCTGAGGTTCCTGCATCACGGTAAGGCCAACATGGAGTGCCCTGTGCCCTCTTATGTCCATTATCTAGTAGTATATCATGACCGTGACATGAGAACAGGGAGCTCCAACATGACGGTAATCAGGGAGGCCAAATCCATTCTGGGTACATGGGGGTCAGGAGCAGAGAGGAGGATGGAGGGCGGAGGTCAAGCTGCTGGCTGTCAGTAATCTCATCTGACATCCTGGGCACAAAGCCCTGGTCACGCTGCAGGCCACTTCCAGCTCAAGGCTCCATCTACCGTGGTGGTGCTGCTCCAGGGAACAATTAAACAAGCAGCCCTCCGACTTTACGAGATGGGCACGGTGGATCTAGCATCCATCTATCTATCCATCCATCCATCCATCCAACCCGCTGTATCCTAACTACAGGGTCACGGGGGTCTGCTGGAGCCAATCCCAGCCAACACAGGGCGCAAGGCAGGAAACAAACCCCAGGCAGGGCATCAGCCCACTGCAAGGCACACACACCCACACACCAAGCACACACTAGGGACAATTTAGGATCGCCAATGCACCTAACTTGCATGTCTTTGGACTGTGGGAGGAAACCGGAGTACCCGGAGGAAACTCACGCAGACACGAGGAGAACCCGGGAAGTGAACCTCCTTACTGTGAGGCAGCAGGGCTACCCACTGCGCCACCGTGCTGCCCTGGATCTAGCATTTTTATTTAAATGTAAATAGATTAGGCATAAATCTTTAGTTCTTGTGCTCTGCTTACACTTTTTTTACTGTGTTTTGTGTAGTTTGTTTGTGTAAGTGAGAGCTGTTGGTTTGTGTAGGCTGCTGTAACACTCTGGCTGTCCCCGTGTGAGTAATAAAGTTTTATATAGCGCCTTCTGCATTAATGATAAACCTTTATACAAAATGCCATATCTGTCTGTTTTATGTAGTGCCTTTCATATTCATCTGTTTATTTTATCTGTCTTTAAAAAGTTTTATATAGCATCTTTTATATCAATAATATGATACAGTATCTGCCAAACAATAGAAAGAGCACACGACACGTGGTTCACCCTTATTAGGGCTCATCAGGTGTACGCACTTTTGTATCACCTCATGGGAGTCAAACTTCGCACGTCGGTGCATTAGGCGATGCCTCTGATGCTGTGCCACAGCAGCTGGTTCGCTTATTTGGGAGGGTGCAGAGCGGAGTACCGTATTACATTCTTCATTTTCTCAGCTCACAACTTGCCTCGGTGAAATTAAAACCTGGATGGAGCAGAACTCCTGCATATTGACACTAAAGCGCTACTTAAGAAAATGAGCTCCTTCCCAGTCTCTCTTGACGGTGATCTCATCAGACCTTCTTATGATGCAAGGGATCTGGGTGTCATTTTTGATTCCTCCCTTTCTTATTCCGCCCACATAAACCACATCAAGAAACCTTCTTACTTTCACCTCCGTAACAGATCCCATGTTCGCTCATTCCTCTCCTTTTCTAATGTTGAGAAACTTGTCCCTGCTTTTATCACATCCCACATAAATTATTGTAACTCGCTGCTGGCAGGTGCCCCTTCTAATCTTATATCGCAGCCCCAGTTGATTCAAAATTCTGCTGCAAGAGTCCTGACACGAACCAGCAGCAGCGAGTACATCACAGCCATCCTGCTTCGCCTTCACTGGCTCCCTGTGTCTTACAGGATTGAATATAAAATTCTATGAATAACCTACAAAGCTTTAAATGGCCTTGCACTGGACTACATCAGTGACCTTCTCCATCACTATGTGCCTGGCCGCCCTCTAAGGTCCTCTGATTCTGATAATCTTGTTGTGCCTCACACTAACCTGAGCTCTATGGGTGACAGCAGGGCCTTCAGCTCCATAGCACCCAGACTTTGGAATGACATCCCGAAATTAATTAGATCAGCCGACTCCATTCATTCTTTTAAAAAACAACTCAAAACTCCTCTATCTAGGAAGGCTTCTAACTTAACTTAACATTCTGCCCTTTCATTCAGTTTACCTCTCTGTCCAGGTGCTCAGGATCATTTGTGTGTCTGTTGTATCACAAATTAGGGTATTTGTTAGGTTTTTCTTTTAGTATTGAATTTAGTATTTTACTCTGGTTTATTGTCCTTTATTCTATTTATTTCTTTGTTATCTGTTTGATTGTTCTATTCAGGAAAACATTTGTATCCAACGTTACATATACCCTACTGTTTTTTTTTCCTAAGACTCTGTGAAGTGCCTTGAGCATGGGAAAGGCACTATATAAATAAAATGTATTATTATATTATTATTATTATTATTAGGTCTGAATTGCAATCTGATTATTTAGATGGCAACCTACTAGGTAACACTTGTGGCAGGTCAGCCGGTCGGCAAACATCCGCCATGTCCTCTCAGTTGCGAGACGCAGTTCATAGATATGTGATACTGTATCTGCCAAACAGTATTTTGATTATTAGCTGACCAACCACAAGTGTAATAATCACATTGCGATTCAGACTCATATATACATACAGTGTAACCTCGAGATACGAGTTTAATTCGTTCCAGCACTGAGCTTGTATAGTGAATTTCTCGTATCTAGAACAAACTTCCCCATTGAAAATAATGGAAATCCTGTTAATCCGTTCTGCACCCCCAGAAATATCAACATAAAAATCAATTTTCCTAACAAATAACACTGATAAATAATACAGTGGTGTGAAAAACTATTTGCCCCCTTCCTGATTTCTTATTCTTTTGCATGTTTGTCACACAAAATGTTTCTGATCATCAAACACATGTAACCATTAGTCAAATATAACACAAGTAAACACAAAATGCAGTTTTTAAATGATGGTTTTTATTATTTAGGGATGAAAAAAAAATCCAAACCTACATGGCCCTGTGTGAAAAAGTAATTGCCCCCTTGTTAAAAAATAACCTAACTGTGGTGTATCACACCTGAGTTCAATTTCCATAGCCACCCCCAGGCCTGATTACTGCCACACCTGTTTCAATCAAGAAATCACTTAAATAGGAGCTGCCTGACACAGAGAAGTAGACCAAAAGCACCTCAAAAGCTAGACATCATGCCAAGATCCAAAGAAATTCAGGAACAAATGAGAACAGAAGTAATTGAGATCTATCAGTCTGGTAAAGGTTATAAAGCCATTTCTAAAGCTTTGGGACTCCAGCGAACCACAGTGAGAGCCATTATCCACAAATGGCAAAAACATGGAACAGTGGTGAACCTTCCCAGGAGTGGCCGGCCGACCAAAATTACCCCAAGAGCGCAGAGACGACTCATCCGAGAGGTCACAAAAGACCCCAGGACAACGTCTAAAGAACTGCAGGCCTCACTTGCCTCAATTAAGGTCAGTGTTCACGACTCCACCATAAGAAAGAGACTGGGCAAAAACGGCCTGCATGGCAGATTTCCAAGACGCAAACCACTGTTAAGCAAAAAGAACATTAGGGCTCATCTCAATTTTGCTAAGAAACATCTCAATGATTGCCAAGACGTTTGGGAAAATACCTTGTGGACTGATGAGACAAAAGTTGAACTTTTTGGAAGGCAAATGTCCCGTTACATCTGGCGTAAAAGGAACACAGCATTTCAGAAAAAGAACATCATACCAACAGTAAAATATGGTGGTGGTAGTGTGATGGTCTGGGGTTGTTTTGCTGCTTCAGGACCTGGAAGGCTTGCTGTGATAGATGGAACCATGAATTCTACCGTCTACCAAAAAAGCCTGAAGGAGAATGTCCAGCCATCTGTTCGTCATCTCAAGCTGAAGCGATCTTGGGTGCTGCAACAGGACAATGACCCAAAACACACCAGCAAATCCACCTCTGAATGGCTGAAGAAAAACAAAATGAAGACTTTGGAGTGGCCTAGTCAAAGTCCTGACCTGAATCCAATTGAGATGCTATGGCATGACCTTAAAAAGGCGGTTCATGCTAGAAAACCCTCAAATAAAGCTGAATTACAACAATTCTGCAAAGAGGAGTGGGCCAAAATTCCTCCAGAGCGCTGTAAAAGACTCATTGCAAGTTATCGCAAACGCTTGATTGCAGTTATTGCTGCTAAGGGTGGCCCAACCAGTTATTAGGTTCAGGGGGCAATTACTTTTTCACACAGGGCCATGTAGGTTTGGATTTTTTTTTCTCCCTAAATAATAAAAACCATCATTTAAAAACTGCATTTTGTGTTTACTTGTGTTATATTTGACTAATGGTTAAATGTGTTTGATGATCAGAAACATTTTGTGTGACAAACATGGAAAAGAATAAGAAATCAGGAAGGGGACAAATAGTTTTCACACCACTGTATATACAAGTGGAACCTCAGTTTGCGAGTAACTTGGTTTACGAGTGTTTTGCAAGACGAGCTAAATTTTGTAATTAATTTTGACTTGATAAAACGTGCGATGTCTTGCAATACGAGTAGTATGGATACACTTTGTCTGCTGAGCGTCATGTGATCATAACTGAGCTGATGGTTCATCTCTCTCGTGCGCGTCTCTCTCTCCTTATCTTTCTCACTCGCACACACATCTCTCTCTCTCTCTCTCCTTATCTCGCTCGCTCGCCTCTCTCTCCTTATCTCTCTCGCTCGCTCGCCTCTCTCTCTCTCTCCTTATCTCTCTCGCTCGCTTGCGCACGTGCACGCCCCTCTCTCTCTCTCTCTCTCTCTCTCTCTCTCTCTCTCTCTCTCTCTC
>JANRMT010062827.1:12907423-12950423 GCA_026402145.1 Polypterus bichir lapradei
CTCTCTCTCTCTCTCTCTCTCTCTCTCTCTCTCTCTCTCTCTCTCTCTCCTCTTGAGGGCAATCGTCTCCTATTCTCCGTCTGCATGTCCGCGATATTTTTGGATACGCTTATATGGCGAACTGCTACAGCAAAACAATGAAATCACAAGCGCACAAGGGACACTATTGGCAGATGGCTGAGAAGCTGCCCAATCAGAGCACGCGGTTAAGTTCCTGGGTGCTGATTGGTTCAGCGATGGAGCGCAGAATTCAATTCCGCTTTGCGTTAGCCAGGAAATCTCGTCTCGTTCATTCAGCATCGGCGTGTTTCGCTGTGTAAAGAGTTTAATTTCGTCAATGAGCTGCTCGATGCCCACTCCGAGACGCTGAGCGACGAAGATTTGGCTGAGATGACCAAGTCAGTGAGCGAGGAAGATAAGGAACAAGAGGACCAAGCACAGGAAGAACACACCGGCCTAATTGTCGAGCGTCTCGCGACCATTCTACGAATGATCTCCAGATATCGGTTGAAGAATGGGACCAGCAAATGATTTGTTCCTTGCAATTTAGAAATGCTCTTCACGATGCCACGGAAGTGTATAAAAACCTCCTTACACAAATGAAAAAGCAGCGCCAGGAACTGCCCATCACGATGTTCCTTACCCGCAAAACACTGCCTAGTTACGCCTTCAGTGGAAGAAGAAACTCCAGAAGACGACAGCAGTGCTACACAGTCGCCTGAAGAGGCTCCTTTAGAAGAGCTGTAACGCTCTTCTTTGTTAAAATTAAACTCATCGTTATCGGACAAGTCGTCATGTCATTGTTGGTGACTACCCGTAACTAATTTTCTAAATACACTAAACGTACGTACATGTACTAAGTAACTGTACACACATTTTACTGTATATAATTTTTCATGCATTGTACGTATTTATTGTTGGTGGCCTGTCTATCGTAATGACTGTAACATATGTGATATCGGAGACGCTCGATATCTTTAAAATAACATTTAGGTTTTACTGTATATAAACAGTGTGTTTACATACATAATTTCAATAAATCCTACCTAATATCTAAGAGAATATAAAGGGTTTATGCTGTATAACTGTGCGGGAAATGTTTATAAGAGTGTTGGAGAGTTTTTAAGGGCTTAAAATAAATAAAAATAACCATATAAACATATGGTTTTTACCTCGTGGATTTTCATCGAGGAGGGATCACTGTACATCCACATCCCCATATGCGAGCAGCAGAACCGCAATGTGGCTAGCATGTAGCATAGGCCCGGGGGTTGGTTATTCTTATTAAATAAATGCCCAAGTATGGTATTTTTGTTTCATTTTGTTTAGCTAAGTTCTCCGTACCTACTGATAGGAGTTGTGTGAAAATCGGATGATGCTTTAAGTCATATCATGCAGGAATATGGAAAGTTCTGAAGGGTTCACTGACTTTCAAGCAGCGCTGTATCTGATCAGGTATGTTAAGGGGGGGGGTGGATGGACACCCACTCCCAGTATACATTCTGGCACTTCCATCAGATGATGCTTAGGCTATTTGTTTTGCCTCAGTCCACTTTATGGAAGTGTGAGCCTTTACGCTGGCTTTCCAGTGCGGTGCTAGGGCTGCCAGCTGTCCTCATTTTCCTGGACATGTCGTCGTTTTTAACGCAGCATGGACTGTCTGGGAGGAATTTATAAAATTTTGAAAATGTTCGCAATTCTGGCTCCTAAAATTTGAAAATCTCCATATCCTTATTATTTGGTAAAAATTGAAAGCCGTACACCGATCAGCATTTGCGGAAGAATCTTTTTTCTCAGAATCTTCTTATCGATTCCGGTAGTAAACAATGCAGATATTGACGAGAATAGTCCATGTCTGTCCAACTTGGCTTTTTCACTTCATCTTTTGAGTTCAGCTGTATCTTCTTGGCGAGTACACAGTTCATCATAAATGTTGTTCCTTGCCTTCATTATTTGTAATCCTAATTTGCGAAACAAAGTGAATTGATTCAAAATCGAAATTACAATTTCACGTTTTCTAGGTGAGATCTTATTTTCGATTCTTCTTTCAGCAGCCTGGTTACACAAGAAATTTCATACATCCAGGTACAGTCCGTCATATTTAAGTGCGAGTAAGAACTGCTTTGCAATGTTTGAATGGAAAATCTTGTTATTGTTCCAAAGTGGATTTATAATTGTAAATGAATGAGTCAACTATTAAAGTTTCAGTTAATTAAAAAGAATCACACGTTAATCCTGCCATATAAATGCCATTTTGCCAAAAAGAAAGTGCAAGTTCACAGACTGCTTGAACAACAAATATCCTTTGACAAACAACAAAGGAGCCACCAAAAGGTTTGGGGCAGCCACCCATCTATTGTTTTTGGCTGCAAAATGGATAATTTTAATGTATATACATGTACAGGTTAGGGTCCAAAGCACAACTGGTTTGATAGCACAGAGATGGCGGCTTTAAGGGAGAGTGGAGGAAGTGATGTCATCGGTGGGTCTGGAACGAGAAGTGATGTCATCAGGGCCAGGCAGGATTTCCTGTAACTGGTCTACAGAAAAGTGAGAGAGAGAGAGAGAAGAGCCAGTGCAGTCTGCCACCCCCTGGTCTGGTGTGGAATTACATTCATTCAGGCCCTTTAGCTGCCTCCCATGCACATGTGTGTGACACCTTGTTTTATCAGATTATATCAGATTTATTGAGAAAAAGAGCTCCAATGGAAACATTTAAAAGAATGTAGATAAATGCAAATAAACTAAATTGAAAAGCGTAAAAATAATTTTTATTTTACTTGAAGTGAATTTACCATGTGTATCATTTTTGACAGAATTACGACAGTTAAGCTATCCCAATATCGTTCCTCCCCCACACTATGCGACTCTTCAGTTCCACCTGGGGGAGTAAATGCTAACATTATTCAAAGTTATTGTCTACTTTTACATGCATTTTTATTACTCTTTAATTTAATATTGTTTTTTGTATCAGTATACTGCTGTTGGATTATGTGAATTGCCCCTTGGGATTAATAAAGTTTTCTGATCTATCTATCTATCTATCTATCTATCTATCTATCTATCTATCTATCTATCTATCTATCTATCTATCTATCTATCTATCTAAATGGAAGGAATGAAGTCTGTTAATTTAAGAGGCTTGACATATTCACAATATTTAATGGCTTATTAGATTTCCTGTGACTGTGGCCATCATATCATAATCATTGTGATAAACTGCGACTAAAGGTTTATATAATATTAAAAAACCGTAAGACAGTATAAAGGCATATTATGGCATCAAAGGGAAAGGCGTCCTCCAAAGTCCTCATTTTTTGACCCAAATGTCCTCATTTCCAGAGAAAGAGAGTTGGCAGCCCTACCAGAGCCCAACTTGCTTTAAAAACAGAAGATTATGAAGAATAATAATTTCATGATTTTTCTTTGCAGACCAAATGTTTGTGGATCACACTACAATGCCTACTGCTGTCCAGGATGGAAAACCCTGTCAGGTGGAAACCAGTGCATCGTCCGTGAGTACAGTTTGATTGTTGTGCCATTTGGTGTTGATGTTGTAGTCGAAGGTGTCCCAGTCCGAGGGGATGAAATGCAGTTAGCTGGCCACAATGTCCTGTATCTTAATATCAGAGTATAATAGTTTTAAAATCAAATATTAAAGCATTACCTCCCAAGTATTCTGACCCTTTGCTGTGGAACTCCAGATTGTGCTCAGGTCCTCCCTGTTTGCTTGAATTCTCCTTAAGACGTGTCCAGAACTTGATCGGAGTCCACCTGTGGCAAAGTGAATTGGTTGGTCATCATTTAGAAAGGCGCACACCTGTGTATTTAAAGTCCCACAATTCACACGTCATGTAAGGACAAAAGACCAAGCCGTAATGTCCAAAGAACTCTCTGTGGACCTCCATGATCAAATTGTGGTGAGGCACAGATCAGATCAAGGGGATAAAACTGCTTGTAAAGCTCTAAGTGTTCCCAGGCCCCCGATATTTGTGAAACGGAAGAAGTTTGAAGCTGTTGGGACTCTTCCTAGAGTAACCAGACAAGAACGGCCTTGGTCAGGGAAGTCACGAAGAACCCAGTGGTCATTCTAGCAGAGCTTCACAAGTCCTTGGCTTAGATGGGAGAACCTGTTGAATGGACGACCATCTCAGCAGCACTCTTTGTCTATCAGGTGTTTTGTGTTAGAATGGCCAGATGGAAGGCATCTGACAGTTTAAAGGCCTCAGAGGGCTTGATGAAGAAGATTCATTGGTCAGATGAGACAAAAATTGAACTTTTTCAGTAGAACTCCAAGGTGCAGGAATCTCGGGGTGTGGGTCGGGTATGGAGAGGATGAATGGGCCCAAATATAGAGAGGTGCTTGAAGAAACACTGCTCCAAAGTGTACGAGACCTCAGACTGGGGTGACAATTCACTGTTCAGTATGACAATGACCTAAAACATACAGCCAAGACAACAATGGAGTGGCTTCAGGACAAGTCTGATTGTCCATTAGTGGCCCAACCAGAGTCCAGACATAATCCCCATAGAACTCAGAAGTGAAGATCACAGACACTTGTCATCCAGTTGATTGAAACATGAGAGGATCTGCCAGGAAGAATGAGATAAACTGTTTGAATCTGGGTGGGCAAATCTTGTAGAGACTTACCAAGGAGCTTGTAAGTTTGAATCAACGGGCTTCTACACATTAAGGCTGTGAATGAGAGATTTTGGTTTTTGATTAATTTGTGAACATGTTTTCACTTGGGTGGCACGGTAGCACAGTGGGTAGCACACCTGCCTCGCTGTCCTCCCTGCGTGGAGTTTGCATGTTCTACCCGTGTCTGCGTGGATTTCCTCCTACAGTCCAAAGACATGCAGGTTAGGTGCATTGGCGATTCTAAATTGTCCCTAGTGTGTGTGTGTGCCCTGCGGTGGGCTGGCGCCCTGCCCGGGGTTTGTTTCCTGCCTTGCGCCCTGTGGTGGCTGGGATTGGCTCCAGCAGATCCCCGTGATCCTGTAGTTAGGATATAGCGGGTTGGGAAATGACTGACTATCAGGTCATTATTAGAGTCTGCGTTTTCACCCATCATGGGGTTGAAACAGGCAGGTGCCCACCAGTACGGAGTACCACCACGTCTGAATTACTCATTGTTGCGTACCAGAACTGTTTGTTGTATGTCAGCTTGCATCACACTTATATCTATGGATGAATGTTTTCACTTTGCCATTTTAAATTATTCAGTGTAGACTGATGGGCAAAAATGGCACATTTATCCATTTAAATACAACACAATAAAGTGTGCAGAAAGGGAGGGGTCTTAGCACTTTCCGTATGTGTCTGGCCTTTTAAAAATGCATGGCTGTCGTCACACAAAGCTGACTCGGTGTGGCCTGGAATTCAGTGTGGCTGTTTGGACTTACATGTGCATTTCTTTCTGTATAGTCCCTTTCGTATCTATCAATCACTTATATAGCCCCTTTCATATAGTGTCTCTCATATCTATCTATCTTTATCATATAGTGCCTTTCACGTGTATTGATGCCCAATATTGTCAGAGACATTTCCATAAACACCCCCTTTAGTTTAGGAGTCCTGACTTATTCTTAAGAATATATTTTATTCCTGTATGTTAGGCTTTGCCCGTTTTGTCATTGCCATAACTTATGCAGACCTCACATCAACTCTGTTGTTATCCACGAAGCCCTGCTAGCTGCACTTCAGCACATGACGTCTAATCACCAATCACAACAGTTCTGTTTAAAATACCTGAGATCTGACCAATCAGAGGTCCTACGTTTGTAAACTCCGCCCATCCTAGATCAGTTATAATGTCTGAAAAGTGTTCATGTCCTCTCAATTGGCATGTCAGTTTCTGGGAAATGCCCTGTCTGATTTCGGGGACTAATAAAATCTGCATTTTTTTGGTAGATTGCTAATTGTGTGTCTTCTTTAAGAAAGAGCTAACAGACGTTCTTGTGTCACTGCAGCAATTTGCCGAAGCTCCTGTGGTGATGGCTTCTGCTCTCGACCCAACATGTGTACTTGCACCAATGGCCAGCTAGCACCCTCCTGTGGATCAAAGTCAGGTAAGCAAACCATGATGACTCCTCAAGAGTTTATTAGTAATATTAAGTTAAACCCCAATGTCTTTGGTTGTACCTTGAAACGGCAAGGGATATGAGGAGGCTCAGTTTTGTTACTTGTTTCCACAAGATGAAGCCACGTTTTACATTAGAAGATCTTAGTGGGTTTCAGCACAAGGCAGGAAGCAACAGTCGTCAGGTGACTTTATTGTCGTGCCATCCACACTCAGTGTTGCAGCATACAGTGGCACAAAATAATATTCTCAAGGACCACGGTGCAACAGATAGAACATTTGTAATTTAGCACAGGACCAGTTCAAACCAAGTATAAAATTATGCAATACTATAGTTTATTTTGCTAAACGTTACTCTACTATTTAACATAACACAGGACCTTTGCAAGACAAGTAGAAATGATACTATATTATACTCCACTAACTTCTGATCTGCTCCACTATATAACATGTCACAGGACCAGTGCAAGATAAGTAAAAAGTTATCTTATCTTATATTATCCTATCTTATCCTATATAACAAAGCACAGGACTTCTGCAAGGCAAGAAAAAATTCTACTCTACTCTATAACATAACACAGGACAAGTAAAAAAATTATACTGTACTATATTTTACCAAATTATACTCTACTATACTTTACTGTATAACATAACATAGGAACAGCACAAGACAAATAATAAATTATACTATAGTGTACTCCACTATGTTCCACTAAACTCTGCTCTACTCTATAACATATCATGGAGCCAGTGCATGACAAGTAAAATACTATACTATACTATACTATACTATACTATACTATACTATACTATACTATACTATACTATACTAGTGCAAGACAAGAAAAAAATGATAATATGCTACACTATATTCCTCAAATTTATATTCCACTCCATCATTCTATGCTATGCTATACTATAATATACTGTATAACTTAACACAGGAACAGCACAAGACAAATAATAAATTATACTATAGTGTGCTCCACTATGTTCCACTAAACTCTACTCTACTCTATAACATATCATGGAGCCAGTGCACAACAAGTAAAATACTACACTATACTATACTATACTATACTATACTATACTATACTATACTATACTATACTATACTAGTGCAAGACAAGAAAAAAATGATAATATGCTACACTATAGTCCTCAAATTTATATTCCACTCCATCATTCTATGCTATACTATAATATACTATATAACATAACACAGGAACAGCACAAGACAAATAATAAATTATACTATAATGTACTCCACTATATTCCACTAAACTCTACTCTACTCTATAACATATCATGGAGCCAGTGCACGACAAGTAAAATACTATACTATACTATACTATACTATACTATACTATACTATACTATACTATACTATACTATAAGGACTAGTGCAAGACAAGAAAAAATGATAATATGCTACACTATAGTCCATAAATGTATATTCCACTCCATCCTTCTATTCTATGCTGTACTATACTGTACTATACAACATAACACAGGACTATTGCTAGAGAAAAAAATACTCTACTATATACTATACTACACTATACTGTACTATGTAGCATAACACAGTGGCAGTGGAAAGACAAGTTAAAAAAATGATAGTATACTCCACTCTACTCCAGCCACTGCACTACACTATACCATACCATGCTAAACTATATTATGCTATATAAAATAACAGAGAACTAGTGCAAGACAAGAAAAAATAGAGTATACTACACTTTATTCTACTTTGCTATACTATACTTTACTGTACTGAATTATGCTAAACTCAGAGGTAGGTAAATAAATAATAGGTAACTGGATTAGTAAATAGCCGTGTTATCCCAGTATCTCACCCAGATTCTTCTTAAAGGTTGTCAGGGTTTCTGCTTCACCTCCATGTTTCAGAAGTGTATTTCAGAGTCCCACAACTCTTTGCGTAAAGAAGAGCTGCCTGGCCGCAGTCCTAAATGCACTTCCCTTTAATATCCACTGATGTCCTTGAGTATGTGATTTGTTGTTAAGGTAAAAGTTAAATGCCTTTGAGGATTTTAAATACGTGGATGAGGTCCCCACTCAGTCTCCTCTGCTTGAGACTAAACAGGTTGAACTCTCTGAGTCTGTCCCCGTAGGTCATGTCCTCCAGTCCCATGATGCACTGGGTTGCTCTCCTCTGCACAGCTTCTTGTGCTGCTATGTCTTTCTTGTAGTGTGTTGACCAGAACTGCACACAGGACTCCAGATGGGGTCTCAGCAGTGCTTCATATAGTGTGAGCGTAACGGCCCTTGACTCAAATTCAACACTATTTACAATATAAGCTCACATTTTATTTGCCTTAATTTCTTTTGCGCACTGCTTAGGAGATTAAACTGTTAAAGGCGGAGGACGCCTGCCTGTGTCTCCCCTGTCAGCACACATCCACCTGAACTCGGACGCAATCATTAAAATGTCTACTAGTACACAATGACACTGCTTTATTGTTTATATTATATGAAGGGTTAGGGTGAAGGTTATTTAATAAGTTTGCATTTAAATTTTGAAGTTTTTAAGAGTTATTTGAAGATTGTACTGTATGGACTTTTTTGACTAGGAATGAGAGCAAAGCAGGCAGAGATCCTTCATCTACAGTACTTGTACACTTCATATCAAGACACTTTAAAACGTCTGTTTGTGGTGTTTTCTCAGGTTAAAGTTCAACAGAGTGTAATTGCAGACCGCAGTGCCTATGAGGTCAGTCATGTAACAACATCATGGAACGCTCTCAACATCCGTCACGTAACACCCATCGCGTTAGACTACGGTTAACATTAGGGCCCCGTTACACTACAGTTAAGGTTAGGGTTGTGGGAGGGTCATCTGACTCAAAGGGCGTTTCATGACTGACATTGTGGGCATCACCTGACCTGTGTCATCGGTATTGCAGGCTGCAGCTAGACCTTTCTCTTAAAATTTACTTTTACTTGAGCGACTTTTCAGAAAGGTGACTCTACTTTTACTCAAGTATGGCTGCTGGGTACTTTATAGAGCACAGGATTTGAACCCAGGACACTGGAGCGGGGGGGGCAGCAGTAATGACCATATGTGACAAAAACCAATAGACGCAGTAGTAAACAAGGCTTTACTTCATATAGCGAAAAGGTGTAGAAGTTTTTGGGTCCGTCATATTACAAGGTAATCGAATCCTACAGAATCGCCCCTCACTTAGACCTTCCTGCAGTGCACAGTGTCACCTTATTCAAAGAGACAGATGATGGCACAAAGCGAGAGCCGTGGAAATCACGCTGACCTCATCCAGGAGTCTGCCAGCATGAGGTGATGAAGAAGTTGAAAATGCGTCTTTCACTCGTCTCTCTCTCTTTTTTAAGGGCACAGATTGCATCGCTGCGCTGTTCGTGTAGGATGTGAAATTAGCTTTTGGCAAGGGTCACCCTAATTGAAATCAGTTTATGGTTTGAAGTTCCTACCCTGCTTGAACGATGATATCATTTCCTGCCCCTTGCCTAATCCTCCTGTTTTTGTTAAACTGAGCGAACAAAAAAAAAAAAAAAAAAATGTCCCGGGCCGTGCAAGTTGAGGAGACTCTTGTGCCGACGGGTTGGCATTTTGGGTACAGGAGAAGCCAACTGTTGTCGTATCTGAAACATTTAATAGAAGATTCATTACTACAATAAGTCACTGAAAAAATCTGTGACAATAAAGCCGGACAAACAAAATCAAAAAACAACATAAAGAGTTGGTGCCTGAAACATTGCAGCCATTTGCCTTATTGGACCCTTGCTTATCCAGCCTAGTACTGTTCACACCAGTTAGGTGGGCTTACTTTTCAATTTGTCTTTTTAAATCCTTTTTAGGGTCACAGCAGCTGGAGCAAGGCAGGGGATCAACCCTGGCCGGGGTCACATTCAGTACCCCAGAGCCACCTTAGACGTGGCACAGTGGTTAGGGGTCGGCGTCTCTGTGGAGTTTGCACGTTCTCACCGTTTCTATTACTTTAATTAGAAAATGTACATTTCCTCTGTGCAGGTGTGGATGTGTAATGGACGGGCATCTTGTCCAGGGTGGTTTCCTGCCTTGTACTGAGTTACCCAGAATTGAAACAAAGAGGTATGAAAATGCTATGTTGTGTCAGTTAGTGGTATCATCAAGAATGGCCTACTGAAAACTCTCCAGAGCGAGACACCATGGGAGGACCCAACCTGCTCAACAGACCTGAAATCACACATTCACTTTGAGTACAGGGAAGCACGGTGGCACAATGGGTAGCGCTGCTGCCTCGGAGTTAGGAGACCTGGGTTCGCTTTCCGGGTCCTCCCTGTGTGGAGTTTGCATGTTCTCCCCGTGTCTGCTCCGGTTTCCTCCCACAGTCCAAAGACATGCAGGTTAGGTGCATTGGCGATCCGAAATTGTCCCTAGTGTGTGTTTGGCATGTGTGTGGGTGCCCTGCGGTGGGCTGGTACCCTGCCCGGGGTTTGTTCCTGCCTTGCGCCCTATGTTGGCTAGGATTGGCCCCAGCAGACCCCGTGACCCTGTAGTTAGGATATAGTGGGTTGGAAAATGACTGACTGACTGACTTTCAGTACAGTGGTGCCAAGGTGACAGGAAATGGACTGGCAAGTTCTGGGCAGATGAGTCATCCATCACTGCAAGAAGCTAAGAAGTCCGTGCGGTTGGTCAAAACCAGACAACAATTTTAGTGTTTCTTCAATTGTCCTCCTATGTTTTAGGCACACATGTGCTCGCTTAAATGTGAGAGTCAATTTTAACCCTAAACTCAAAGTGATCACTTGATGCCCACCTAAACCAATTACAATTTACTGCAATGTTCTGCAATGATTTACAAGTGAAATAAATCATTTTGAAATCGGATGAATCTTTTTGAATTGCCCTGTATATACTAAAATAAATTTGACACAGACTGTAACCAAGAGGGCGGCACGGTGGCGCAGTGGTAGTGCTGCTGCCTTGCAGGAAGGAGACTTGGGTTCGTTTCCCGGGTCCTCCCTATGTGGAGTTTGCATGTTCTCTCCGGGTGCTCCAGTTTCTTCCCACAATCCAAAGACAGGCATGTTAGGTGCATTTTGACGATCCTAAATTGTCCTGCCCGGGGATTTATTCCTGCCTTGCATGCCCTGTGCTGGCTGGGATTGGCTCCAGCAGATCCCTGTGACCCTGTGTTAGGATATAGCTGGTTGGGAAATGACTGACTATCAGGGCATTATTAGAGTCTGCGTTTTCACCCATCATGGGGTTGAAACAGGCAGGTGCCCACCAGTACGGAGTACCACCACGTCTGAATTTCTCATTGTTGCGTACCAGAACTGTTTGTTGTATGTCAGCTTGCATCACACTTATATCTACGCCACCCCCCACCACCACTTTGGATAGGGTTTTGAAAACTCCACGAAGACTCCCCCCCCCCAAAGAACACCCCTCGAAACTGCAATGGTAACCCATAGTCCCACTTTCTTCAGTCAACCGTGAGGCACTCAACGCTGTTGCTCCACACAGACTTAAACAAAAGGCTACTGGCAATTGTGAACGTCTACTTCAGGTACTGCAGCTTCGAGCCACTGCCTTCAGGGACCTTTGGAAGGAACAATGACAAACTTCCATCAGCATGTGTCATATTTCACTTGTGGACACAACAACTGGACTGGCTTTATTGAAATCTTAAAAGGCTTCCACTGTAAACCTGTGGTACAATTGGGCAGATCTGACCACATCTCACTCCATCTGCAAGCCTGTTATTAGATCGCATCAGCTCTCTTATTAGCCAGGTCAGAGGGTCTTGTGTGCGTTTGGCGGGATGCTGTTTGTTGTAATATTTATATTTTTCTTGATGTGGAGCCACTGTAAAGTCTTAATTTCAAATCAAGAATTTATCTATTGTGGACAGTAGGGGGAGCTCCAGCTCCCCAAACACCCAACACAAGCAGTTTCAGGACACAAGTTCAAAGCACAGAGAGGTTTTACTTGTGGCAAACTCTTCCCTATAAGTGTTTCCTACCACAGCCACAAGTACAATAAACCACAATAGCACAATAAATCACCCTTTGTCTTCTTTCTCTCAGTCACTCGCTGCCTCCTCCACTACTCCTTGCAAGCTTCATCCACTTCCACCTGACTGACTCCCTGATGCGAGTTTGGCAGTTCCTTTTATTCTAGTTGTCCCATAAGTGCTTGTGATCTTCCACATATGGGGTCTGTCAGCACTTCTGAGTGAGGCGAGACCCCATAACATAGGGACTCCCCAGTCCTGCAGCTCCCCCATGGGACTCAACAGGGCTGTCCTCCAGGACTACAATACCCAGCATCCCCTGTGGGCACCCATGTGCACTCTATCTCTATATCTATCTATCTATCTATCTATCTATCTATCTATCTATCTATCTATCTATCATATAGTGCCTTTCAGATCTATCTATTGTGACAAATTGGGGCTGTATCATGCCCTTGAACCCCTGTCCACGACTCCAGACACCAGATAAAAGTCCAAATGATGACTTTATTAATTCGCCATAGTGCACAAAGCACCCTCTCCTCCACTATACTCATAAATAATCACAATACAATAATACTAAACAATCCTCCGACTCCCAGATGCGTTGCCACCCTTCCACCCAGCTCAGCTCGCCGTCTGGGAGCTCCCACAGTCCTTTTATATTCCCTGACCCGGAAGTGTTCCTAGTCCATGTGATTCAATATCACTTCCGGGTCAGGTACAAGTCCTTCTTCACCCCGGAAGCATGTAGCTCTTCCTTTGACGCACTTCCGGGTTATAGGGCACAAAGAAGTCTTCGGTCCTCCCTGCAGCTCCCTCTTGTGGCCCCTGTGGTACCCAACAGGGCTGAGGATAAAAACTGCAAAGTCCATGACTCCCTGCTGGTCTTCGGGGCACCTCCATACTGCAGGGAGGGCTCCATCTGGCGGCCTGGGGGTATTGGCCGGGATGACAAGCCGGCCACATACCACACTATCTATCTGTTATATAGTGCCTTTCACATCTATCTATCTATCTATCATATAGTGCTTTAAACATCTATCTGTATCTACTTTATATTTTATATACCATTCATATTTGTCGCCATAATTCTGTTTTTGTATCCTGTGCCCTCCTTCATTTTTCTGTTGACAGATTGCTGCCCATTCTTTCTCTATCTCTATCTCTATTTCTCAGTTTGAGCTCAATAGCCCCTGGTACGCCTGAACGTTTCTCTGTTTTCATTCCAACAGCTTATATGCTTCTTCTGCTCTATGCTGATTTGGTTATCCCATCTGTTCATTTTCTGGATCAACATTTTCTGAGTCTTTCATCACAGCATCAAGTGTAAGGCAGTAACCTGCCTGGGATGGGATGCCCGTCCATCACTGGGCACACTCACTTCTGGGTCACTTCAAATTTGATATTTTACCTAGTGTTTAGGGAGGTAACCTAAAGTACACCGAGGTAGAGCTACACAAACACAGGTAGATGATGCCAATCCCAAGTGGACTGGGTCACGAGTCGACACCTTTATTACTGTTCCTGGCTTCTGCCCACTGTCTGGCTGAGATGCTGCCCCTAGTTGTAAAGCTTGTGTTAGTTTGCATTTGAACGTGGCAGAGATCTAAAAGCAGACACTGGCCCAAAGAAGGCTATAAATATGCTCAGCTCCACCCCTTCTGTACCCAGAGGTCTCTTACCATTGGTTGGCATAATTCCAGCCATCCTTTTCTGATTGGCCTTCTGCCTGATTGCAGAATTTGTCTGTCTATCTGTCTGTCTATCTATCTGAAGACTAACAGATTTTACAAATTCAACATGAAAAGGAAGGCCACATTAAAAGGCAGCCACATAACTAAAGCCATTGCCTCAGACAGAATATTACCAGATCTTCTAATATATAAAGGTGAATGTACAATTGACTGGTCTATAAATTTCTACCTCCATCAGATTTTGCACAGATTCCCTGTTAGTGCAGGGGGAGATCGTAGGCTTTGTGTCCTCCTGAAAATGTGCCCCTTGAGGAAGTTCTTTTATTTACTGCACTTTATTCAGGAAGTGCTGCAGGAGGCGATTTTAGGACTTGCCACAGGTATGTAAAGTTGCTTCGCACTGACCTTCCAATTTGGTGCCCACGGTTTCCCCTCCGGTGACCGCACTTGCACTTTATTCCACCCCGGGGCAGCGCTGGACATCCCCCTATTGAATGCATGATTATAGAGAAAGGGACCAGCGCAGAATTCTAGGTGACTTAAAAAATGTATACAGAGAACAAACAAGGGAGTGTGGGAAAATATGACAGCATTCAAATCAAACAAAAAACAGCACAAAACACAAATATAATCCTAACAACAAAGGCAATTGTCTTTGAAGTTTTTTTGGAAAAATTGACGTGGCTTACCATGCGTTGCTTTTGCTTTCTGATAATAGTTTGGACAGCATCTGTTATGAATTTATTTCATTTTATTTCCAAGAGGCAGAGATGCAAACAAGCCAAATGGACGAGACAAGACAATAGCCAGTCGTCGCAAGGATCTGAACACAGAGAAACGAGTAACCAGGAAACCAAAATAAAACCCCAAGCCAAACTGGTATCCAAAACACAACGTCTTGCAAACAGATTGAATGATCAAAGCCAGAAATCAAACAAAATCTGAAGTTAATATCCAAAATTCAAATTCCTAACATGTCAAACATATCCAAGATCATGTAACATAACATTTCCTCTTGTGTTTTAAATTTGGTTAAACGCACTGCCATCTTTTAGAGAGGCAGCACGGTGATGTCACAGGTCATATGATCTATCAGGGTCATGTGACTAGCAGTGATGCGTAAACCCTGCTAAAGTTGCTTTGCCTCAAGTTTACCAAATTCGGAAACATTTTGTTGAACTCCGCAAAATGCATTTAAATCAATGGGGAAAGAGAACCTGAGGTAGTTTTGAGAGGATTATAATGATGCAAAGATCTTTTAGGTGTCTCTGACAGCGTAGAAAAGTGTCTACCAAATTTGCCGGACTGATTATTGTGACCAAACAATGTGACCTGAGCTGTGAGGCAGCAAGTGCTAACCACTGCACCACTGGGCCTCCCCGAGATCAAATTCATAAAATTCAATACCTGAACAGTAACATTTCTTGCAGACAGTGGCAACAGGAGCGGGAAGCATGAATTCACAGATTTGATAGCAGGGACTCGCCTTTCTCAAACCGAAACGAATGCACCAATACATTTCCTTCTGCATAGGCATTGCTCAAAGGGTCATTAAACCTTTAATGATGTCTTGGGCACGGCCATCATCAGTGTGTCTGTCTGCAGAGAGAGTGTCGACATCATTGAGAGGTTTACTTACCTCAGCAGTGAAATCTCTGTTGACTCTTCCTGTGAAGTCGGTAGGAGGTTTGGGAGAGCCTGGGGAGGTCATGAGGTCACTTTAAAGGGGTGTGTGGCACTCCAGATATCTCTGCAAAAGGATGAAGTTCCAAGTCTTTAGAGTCCTGGTGCCCCCTGTTTGTCAGACATGGATGCTATCCAGTGACCTGAGATGAAGACTGGACTCCTTTGGTGTCTCTTCAGAGAATCCTTGGGTCCCGCTGGTTTGACTTTGTGTTGCTCATGGATTCCCGAATGAGGCATATGACCTGCATTGTGAGGGAGCATCAGTTACAGCACTACAGCCATGCGGTGTGATTACCCGAGGGTGATCCGGCTCACAGGACCCTCATTGTTGAGGTCCAGAGCGGTCAAGGGGACGCCACGTCACACCTGGCTGTGGCAGGTAGATGGGTGGGACTGGACCGTGTGTCTGCCTGGGGGGTTGGCAACCAGGATCCCGAGCCATTTCGTCATGTGGTGGGTGTGGCAACACGCTGTACCAGTGCATGCTCCCCAACCTGACCTGATAGGCATTGCTGTTACTCCTCTGTGATGTCACACTGGCCTCGCAGAGCATCATGGGATGAGGTGCAGCACCTCCAAATCTCAAGCCTTTGTCCTCAGTAGGAAAAAGGTGGACTGTCCTCTCCAGGTGGGATATGAGTTACTGCCTTAAGTGGATGAATTCAAGTGCCTTGGGGTCTTGTTCACGATTGAGGGGAAAAGGGAAGGTGAGATTGACAGACAGATTGGGGAGTCAAGTGCAGGTATGTGGCCATTATACCGAACTGTAGTGGTGAAGAAGGAGCTGAGCCAAACGATGAAGTTCTTTATTTACTGGTCAATCTACATCCCTACCCTCACCTGTGGTTAAGAACTTTGGGTAATGGCTGAAAGGATGAGATCACAGGTACAAGAGGCCAAAATGGGTGGCTGGGCTCTCTCTTAGAGATGGGGTGAGAAGTGCAGACATCCAGGACAGGCTTGGAGTAAAGCTGCTGACCCTCCGCAGTGAGAGGAGCCCATTGTGGTGGTTCAGGCATCTGATACGGATGCTTCCCAGATGTCTCCCTGTGAAGGTTTTACGGGAGAAACCTGATGGGAGGAGACCTTAGGGAAGACCCAGGCCTTTCTAGATGGATTATATCTCCTAGAAGGTTTGGGAATGTCTTGGGGTCCCACAGTATGAGTTGGCAAGTGTAGCTGGGGAAAAGGATTGCGTGGGCCTCACTGCTTAGACTGTTTCCCCCCGTGACCCGGCTTTGTATAATAGGTGGAAAGTGAATGAATGAAAATCAGTCAAAAAAATGAGTGTAGAATCGAGACAAGAAGTTATAGTTACTCGTTTAGCCAAAGGGTTATCATCTGTCAAAATGGGATAATTAATGCGGCCGGACTTTATACTGTTGCTTGTTTGACATCACCAATGAGTGCATTCCAAAAATTCCGAGATGGGTTTCCATGGCAACAGTCAGCACAGTGCTTGCTGCCTGTGGTGAAAACAAAAATTCGACTTGGTCATGAGGCAAAAAAAAAAACCAAAATCACCAAAACTCAGCACAGTATCAGCTTCTCTGTACTTCGAAATCCCATAATCGATATGTAACCATTTGAAATTATCGCTTGAACAAACACAAAATTTCTAAACATTGGAGATCATAATAATGTAAGTTTTGACAGCATGTTGTCAGGACCAACGACTGTTTCATTTCTTTTCACTTTTTTGTCTCATTATTGTCATTTTAATTTTATTCTTTTTGTAATGTTACATCGGCCACGTCACCATTTTGCAACAACTTTTCCTTGCAAGTTGCTCCGTTTTCTACATTATTTCCATGGACGTAGCAGCATTGTGGAAAGGAACAGGATTTGATGCCCGTCAAGTCATTGTGTCATCATTCTAAGGGTGTGTGTTTCTCAGTGTCGAAGCTTTGGATTAAAGAAAAAGAAATACTTCAGTGACGAGGTGTTATGAGTTTTACCCATCAGACTCTGGGGTCTGTACACAGTGAAAAGAGCGCAATATGAAAATAAATTGAATTACATAGAATCATATACCAGAACAGAAGGCTAAAAATCATTAAAAACACCCAAAAACATCTTATTTAAAGCATAAAACGACATACTGCAACAATTGAGAGTCTTATATAGTCCTGTCAGGTAACTGCGGCTCTAATGACTGCAGCACCTGTGTGGTTTTTTTTTCTTTCTTCTTTCTAAACTTGAACACCCATCCCTGTAGATTCTGAACATTTTCTGGGGGATGAATAAATCCATCAAATTAAAATTAGATAAGACAAAAGTAATGGATCAGCGGGCATGCGTGTTATATTTTTAAATTTTCTTTCTTTTACTTGTTTCAGTTGCCAGGGTAACCTTTCCCATCACTTTTGGAGCTTGGCTCTGGGTTAATCACATGCTGGCATTAGGGTGGGTGGTGGGTTTAACTCTGTTAGAGCTAATTGTTTTTTTTTTTTTTGTTTCTTTTCTCCCAGGGCTGAAGATTTTTCCAAAAACTATCTTTATTTAAAAAAGAACACAAAGCAATTGTTTAACGTATCAAATCAGCAAAAAATATTTACTTTTGACAAATGTTACTGTCTTGCATGTTGTATGAGCCTGCATGCTATATGATTTCTCATACATATTACACAGCAAAGCAAAGTCTGATCTCGCTCAAAGCAGCCAACTGCATACATTGCCACATTGCACTGCTTACAATATGAGTTGCATTGGTGTTTCTTTTTCAATTGTCTGTTGCTGCACTTTCTCACATATATCGTTAGTTTGTACTGTAGAGAGACGAGTCACCCATTTGGCATCGGGCCATGCCACTGCCACCAAGTTTTCTGCCAGCATGAAAACCGTATTGTCGCCTCTTTTCATCTTCAGCCTGTCTGGCTTCAACTGTGAAGGTGTCTCCTGTTCAACCTCACTGTGCCACAAACTCCAATTCCCCTGCTCTGTAGCTCCATGAACAATTCAGGTCATGTATAAAAATGGTCCATGTACACAACATGACCCAAATGTTCATAGCCCCGAAGCAGCTCCAGCACAACCTGACTTGTCAAGGGACAGCTCTCTCTTTGAGAGGAATACTTTCCTGTATATGTAATTACTTTCAAGCAGAAACCAGTGTTTGCTTCTGCCAGTACAAAATCCTTTATGCCATACTTTTTGGGCTTGTCTGGTATATACTGGCAGAAAAAAGGATTTTATCTTAGATTCATCCACAGACAAATCATGGCCATGCTGATAAAATTGTTTATATGTTGGTTCCATGATGTCAGGCAGGGGCTGAACTTATAGCTTGACTCACCCTTTGGGATATGCTTCTGGTTATCACAGAAGCAGGATCAGGTACCTATCATGTACCTATCATCACGCGTCATAACCTGTCCAAAGCCACCAGGGGACAAAGCACATTTGGAGCAATGCTCCCTGAAGTTATATCGCCAGTCTAGTCCCATCTCTATTTGTAAGGCCACAAAGCCCTTCATTTCGTCTTTTGTTGTAGGTTTCCACTTTGAAAAACGAGAATGCGGTGCAAGCGTAGCCCGCGATTCAAAAAATTGCTCAGCATACTTGTTTGTCTCATCTGACAGTAGCTGAAAGGCAGCCTCAGGAAAGACCAGCCTGAAGTAGTCCAGCGGGCTGGTAATCTGTCGTGTCCAACAGCGAGCCATGCCGTCTTGTGAAGTCCAGTAGCCAGTTTGGCTCCCACGGATCAATGTCTGGGTATTCCTGCCACGCGAACCTTTCCGTAGGTGCGTTGGCTGCGCGAATGTTCTCAGCTGGGGTGGCATTGGCTGGGGTCCAATCAGCTGATGCCATTTCTTCACTCTCCTGCTCGATCTCCTGATCACTCTCAACAAAATCAGATTCTGAAAAATCAGAGTCCAACTCAACGATAATGCACAAAACATCGCCTGCTCAGTGTTTTCCTTTCTGCACTCGCTTCGCTCCCTCGTGAGATGTCGATGCCATCTTTCCCTTTTTTACATTTGTTTTCATTTCGTAACTCATGCACACGCAAGGGTTAGATGCCGAGTCAATGAGTCTAACATTCCTCTAAGCACAGAGGGAATGTCTGTAACGTAACAGTGAGTTTTATCACCCTCTAGCCCTGGATGACGACTTCTGTCGACATGTGCCCTAAAAGAGTTAAATGGCTGCCCACTTCACCGTGTCTTTGTCTGAGCTGAGGATTAAAAAAATAAAAAACCTATTGTGTATAGTTCTTGGTTTCTGTCTTGATCTCTTGGGTTCCTCTGTGCTGATATCTCTGCAAAAGGACAAAGATCCAAGTCTAGAGTCCTGGTGCTTCCTGCTTTGCTATATGGTTGTGAGACATGGACGCTATCCAGTGACCTGAGATGAAGACTGTACTCCTTCAGTGCTGTGTCACTTTGGCGAGTCCTTGGTCACCGCTGGTTTGACTTTGTGTTGCTCACGGAGTCCCAAATGAGGCACATTACCTGCAGTGTGAGGGAGCGTCAGTTACGGCACTGCGGCCATGCGGCACGATTACCCAAGGGTGATCCGACTTACAGGATTCTCATTGTTCAGGACCCGAGTGGCTAGACCAGGCCAAAGGGATGCCCACCTAACACCTGGCTGTAGCAGATAGATGGTCATTTCCAGAGGGTGGGACTGGACTGTGTGTTTGCCTGGGAGGGGGTCACCAACCAGGATCTTGAGCTGTTTCGCTGTACCAGTGCATGCTCCCCGACCTGACCTGACCTCGATTTTCGTCTTCATCTTTGGTTTTGTTGTTTTGGCACTTAAGCATCATTTACCTTCATTTTGTCAGCACGTCCCGAGAGTCCCCATCTTTCATAACATGTCGGACTCTTATGATGTGTTGCGTTCTCTTGCATGATGTCAAGTGAGTACCCCAGTTTGATGCCCCGTGGGTCTCCATTTAGTCTGATCAGATACGAGTCTTGCTTTTCACAGTTTATAAAGGTGGACAGGGACCCCTCCACTGAGACCCACTCTAGGCACGTTGAACCCTGATCCATACAGAGTACACACAATGACCAAGCCACCTCTGTCTCTTTTAACCTCAGGTGTTTAGCGCCAATAAATGTGCCAGAATGGGACATGTCCAGTCGAGTGACACCTGTCATTATTTTCTTTTTTTTTTTCCAGTTCAACACTGCAATATCAGGTGCATGAATGGAGGCTCCTGTGCCGAAGACCAGTGCTTGTGCCAGAAGGGGTACATTGGACAACACTGCGGCCAGCGTAAGTGAAGCCCTTCTCCAGTGTCATTGCCTTTTGTGGTATCCCCATCTCTGTTCATTTTAATTAACATGGTTGACCAATAAGAGCAAATTTTTTTTCATAGGCAAAGTATGCCAGTGTGAAAACCTCCATGCCCTGTAGTTCCATCAGTCCAATTAAAAAGATGTCTTGAGCCAAATGTGGGAATTCTGATGTGGGCCTGACCTGCACTATGCCCCGTATACCTCACAAGCACTAATTGGAAATGTTCACATGTAATATTCCCAATATCTGATAGTTCCAAAGAGCTCCAGATGCCCACGAGTCTGGAAATGGGCACACAGGTTGCCGGAGCTCCACCCACACAACAATAAATCAAGAGATGCCATCCTGGCCATATCAGTGTGAAATCATCCAGTGAGTCACAAAGAAGGCCAGAAGAACATTGAGGGATCTCCAGGAACCTCCCACCTTGAAGAAAGTCAGCAATCACTACGCCTCCTCAAGATACTGAGATGTGGTAAAGGAGAACAGCATAATGGAGACCATCACATGGTGAGAAAAACTGCCACTGCTTGTGCAAAGTTGAAAGAAATGTATGTGGAAGATCCTTAGGGCTCCTTGAGGAATTAGCTGCAGTTTGGCCAGAAGAGTCGTCAAAGGGGTCTTTTGGTCTTAATGAATCTACTGTGCTTGATGAACATAAAGCAACACACTCTACACCTGGAGCCTCAGTCTAGAAGTCAAGAACGCTTTGCTACCTCAGAACCTGGAAGACCATCCATCATTAGTGGCAGAGGACACACACTTAGGTTACGCAGAACACAATCCTCAAAATATAAGCAGAGTTAAGAGTTAAGAATGGCAGGGTCAAAGTTGAGAGCTGAGTCCCAGTGAAATGCTATTGATGAGTGAAGAACCTCACAGGGTGGAATGGGACCGACCTCGTCCACAGTGACGCAGGAGACGGGCTGAAGGACAGCTGGAGGAAGAGCATGGGAGCAGCGAGCACCTGAGCCTGAGGTGGCAGTGACTTTACACACATGTGACACTGAATGACTTGAAATATGAAATCAATTAAAGAAGGGTCACAGTTTAGTGCAGCTTGTCCACTCCGCTTCTCTTTATCTCTTATTGGGATTTGGATGAAGATCTGACAACATTTAAGGCTGAAAACTTAGATACTTGTAGAAAAGTTATATAGTGCCTTTATCTATCTATCTATCTATTGTGAATAAGGCGCTATATAGAGATAGATCTATCTATGATTTATATAGTGCCTTTCATATCTATCTATCTATGAGTTATATAGTGCCTTTCAAATATATGTATGCTATTATATAGTGCCTTTCATATCTATCTATCTATCTATCTATCTATCTATCTATCTATCTATCTATCTATCTATCTATCTATCATATAGTGCCCTTCATATCTATCTATCTATCTATCTATCTATCTATCTATCTATCTATCTATCTATCTATCTAACAGTGCTTTTCAAATCTTTATATTTATATTATAGCTTTAATTACTTATCTGTATCTGCTTTTTATTTTATATACTGTACCATTCATATCTATTGCCATTGTTTTGCTTTTGTATCCTGTGCCCTCTTTCATTTTTCTGCTAACAAACTGCTGCCCACTCTTTCCCAGTTTGAGCTCGATATCCCCTGACACACCTGACAGATTCCCTGTTTTCATCCCAACAGCTTCTGCTTCTTCTGCTCTACACTGATACTGTTAACTCATCCATCCATTTTCTGGATCAGCGTTTTCAGAGTCTTTCCTCACAGCATCAAGTGTAAGGCAGTAACCAGCTGAGGATGGGAAGCACGTCCATCACTGGGCACACTCACCTCTTCTGGGTCATTTGACATTTTATCTAGCGTTTAATTGCTCTGTATTTGTGAAGTAACCTAAAGTACACCGAGGTAAAGCTACACAAACACAAGTAGATGACGCCAATCCCATGTGGACTGGGCCACTAGTTGACGCGTTTATTTCTGTTCCTGGCTTCTGTTGACTGCGTGGATGAGATGCTGCCCCTAGTGGTAAAGCTTATGCTAGTTTGAATTTGAATGTGGCAGATGTGGCCCAAAGTAGAATATAAATGTGCCCAGAGGTCTCTTGCCATTGGTTGGCATAATTCCAGCCATGTTCTTCTGATTGGAGTTGAGGTCCTCCAGTCAGGCACTGAAGGGTCGCTTCCTACATTTTGTTTTTATCACCTTGTTTTTGTTTTGGGAACTTTGCATTACTTTGAAGGGGCTGCTCCTTGGCCAATTTGTAAACTGAATATATGTTTGTAAACTTTAGCTGCAATTTCATTTGGTGCCACCATTTATTCTATGTATTACTTTTCAGGTGATAGGAAAACAGCCCAACTGTGATGAGTGTCTTTGCTGGCCTTGTGTGACGGTCGGCTGTCCTTACTGCACCTGTGACGCTTCTCCGCCATGGGAACTACGACTTCAAAGGCAAAGCTAACTTTCTGTTTTTCTTTTTCCCTTTTCTTCTAGCCGTCTGTGAAAATGGATGTTCGAACGGAGGAAGATGCGTGGCTCCAAACCGCTGTGCTTGTACCTACGGATTTACTGGGACACAGTGTGAGAGAGGTAAGGGTTCAATGGAAATTGAACATTGAAGGAGTGAGAAGAGCCTCTGTGTGTGTGTGTGTGTGTGTGTTACTCACTGATTAGTCAACAAATCAAACAAAAAGTAACTAAACGACCAGTCGCACACTCAATACAAGTCAATACACCAGTCATCCAATCAATGAGCCAGTTGATTAGTTAATCAATAACCACATAATTTCCTTTTGCAAAGAACTCAGAGTCCCAAAATATATACTGTAATTCCTAAAACACTTCCTAAAATGCTCACTAGAGGGGGATATCACCATCCAACCCCAGCAAACGCAGAGTCTTTATTAATAAAAAAGAGTGAAGCTTCATGGGAGCACAAAACACTTAGCGTCAGTTTAGATTTGCCAGTTAAGGCTCGCATCTCTGAAGATGTGGGAGGAAATTTGAAGAAAACAAAGGGGACCTCATTCAAGACCCCAGAGATCATATTCGAACCCCAAACTGTGGACCTGAGAAAAAGCAGAGCTAACCATTTCAGTCTGCAGTCCCATGTAGGTGCGACTCTTTTGTTAGAATGCCATATAAGATCTGCCGTGTGCGATGTTCCACCTTCCCATTGTGTCAATGTGCATTTGTAATGTGTGTTCTTTTAAAGAAGCACAAAAGATTCTGTTGATTTTCTACTGAATATTCTGGAAAACAATTCAGGGTTAGTTCTGTATTTTGAGGGGAAATCAATGGGGGATAAGCTGTTGTATTGAGTGCATTTCTCACTGCTGTATCTGTATGTAGACACCGGGGACCAGTGGGAGTTGAGATGTCGGGGATTTGAATTAAAAATCAGAGGTGACAAAAGTCGTAGAAATTTATCATGGACAGTCGTGATTCTATTTTGCTGATCACACTTTTCTAAGAAGTTCAGATCTGTGTCACATATGAATAAAAAAATGTGAATTTTTTTTTCCAGCCGTCTGGAGTTTTTATTTTGTTTTTTCTGTCCCCCCTGGCCATTGGACCTTACTCTTATTCGATGTTAATTAATGCTGATTTATTTTGTTTTCATATTGTGTTTATTTTTCTATTCTTTATTATGTAAAGCACTTTGAGCTACTGTTTGTATGAATATGTGCTATATAAATAAATGTTGTTGTTGTTGTTGAATTGAGCTGCCTGTACCACAAAGAGCAATCCAAGTAAACGAGACCCAATACAGGTAATCAAAGAATTGTCAAAAATGGAGCAATAAAGTCAAAAATCTAAAGAACCACCCAAGCACAGAACTAAACTAAGAAGCTCTCACCAAACTCCCAAGTGCATTTGAAATGAACCACCAGGAACTGTGGGAGAGCTTCAGGCATTACAGGCAGAGGGCAGGAAGTGGTGGTGATTGACAGGTGGCCCCGCCTCTTGGGGATCCACCCACAACATGCATGGAACATCACCGAGGCAACAACACATAAAAACAACCAATAGCAAATAAACATAAATAAAATGAATACATACAGTACAAACAGATCAAAAATGAACAATGAATTTGAACCCCAATCGGGTGGGGTGGAACCCAAACCGCCTGAGATATGATAACCATAGCAACCAGACAATCAGCCTGTCAGTCAATCTGCCAGTCAATGAATAAACCAATCATCATTTAGATATCCAAGTCAGCCAACCTATGAATCAATAAACCAAGTAACCAATTCAACACGTAATAAGCAATTAATTATTCAAGGAAGCAATTGTTATTATTTAGGTTATTTCAGTTATTACTTGTGCAATTATTCAAATTCAAATTGCAATTCAAATTCTAATTATTAGTCAAGCAATTATTCAAATTCAAATTCAAATTGGGATGGTATGGTGGCGCAGTGGGTAGCGCTGCTGCCTCACAGTTAGGAGACCTGTGGGTTCGCTTCCCGGGTCCTCCCTGCGTGGAGTTTGCATGTTCTCCCCGTGTCTGTGTGGGTTTCCTCCTTCAGTCCAAAGACGTGCAGGTTAGGTGCATTGGTGATGCTAAACTGGTCCAAGTGTGTGTGTGTGTGTGTGTTTGCCCAGTGATGGACTGGCACCCTGTTTAGGGTTTGTTCCTGCCTCATGCCCTATACTAGCTGGGATACGCTCCAGCACCCCCTACAACCCTGTTCAGGACTAAGCAGTTTAGAAAATGACATGAAAGTCAAATTATTATTCAAGCAATTATTCACAATCAAAATGTAATTCAAATTCTAATTATTAGTCATGCAATTATTCAAATTCAAATTCAGTGGTAGTGCTGATGCCTCGTAGTAAGGAGATGTGGGTTTGTGTCTGGGGTCCTCCCTTCGTGGAGTTTGCATGTTCTCCCCATGTCTGCATGGGTTTCATCCCAGAGTCCACGCAGGTTAGATGGATTGGTGATGTTAAATTGGCTGAAGTGTGTGTGTGTATGTGTGTGTGTGTGTTTGCCCTGTGATAGACTTGGGCCCTGTCCAGGGTTTGTTTCTGCCTCAGGCCCTGTGCTAGCTGGAATAGGGACAAGCACCCCCCGCGACCCTGTTCAGGACTAAGCGGGTTAGAAAATGACATGACAGTCAAATTATTATTCAAGCAGTTATTCAAATTCAAATTCAAACAGCCACTCCAACAATCAATCCCTCTATTGACAAATGAATCAAACAAATCATCAATCATTTAAGCAATCAAACAGTTTGGCTATGGATCGATCTGCCAGTCAATTAATAAACCAATTAAAAAAATCAATTAATCATTCAAGTAAGCAGGAGCCTAACCAATGAAACAGTCAGGTGATCAGCCTATAAATCAATTAGCCTAATTACCAATTGTTCGTTCATACAAGTTAATCAAACAACTAACAGGCACTCGGACAAAAAAAAAAAGGTCAACTCCCCCCAGCCAATCACTCATTGAATCAAGTAGCAAATCAATTGACTAATTGACTAATCCACCAGTCACACCATTAGTCTCTTAATTAACAATTAAAAAAACTGGTGTGTTGGTTGATTGATAAGTCAATCAATTGATCAGTAAGGCACATAGCACGTCAATCAATTAGGAAATTAATCAAACTGAATTATCAATTCAATTAGCACTCAAGCACTCACCTGCTCAAGTTAGCGCGACAAATAAAACAGAAAGTCAACCACTCAGTTAACTAATCAATCAATCGAGCAAACAAACAAACAAACAAACAAACAGGCCTTCGAGAGGTGCCTCCCCATTCTAGTCTAAGGGGCTGGCACTTAGCCCTAACCCTTAGTCCTGATGGACTGGTGACCAGTCCAGGGTTGGCTCGTGCTTTGTACCCAGCACTAAGAGTATAGGCTTAACACAACCCTTCTACACGCCATAACGACCCCCCCCCCATCCCCTCAAGGACAGATGCAGAACTGGATTAAACAGGTTATGTAATACTAGCCAGGTAGAACTGAAGATGGATGTGTGTGTGAGTGTGTGTGTGTGTGTGACTGGTATCTCATTCAGGATTCAGTCTGACCTTGAACCCGATACTGCAGGAATGAGCTCCGCCCCCCAACCCTGAACTGGATTAAGCAGGTTATATTGGTCCAGTATGAGAAAATGAGGGTGCGTGTGTGTAAGTGAATCCTGATGGGATAGCACCTGGTTTAGAGTTGGCTTCTCACCCAGAGCTACAGGGTTAGGTTTATCGGCACACGCAATTCCCCAACAGGACTCGACAATTTTGACAATTATATGTTAGCCAAGTGTGACTGCACGTGGCTAGGTGTGAGTTTGACTGAGTCCCAGTGGACTGACAACCCATCCAGGGTGCGCTCCTGCCTGTTACTGTAGTCAATCCTGACCTGGATTAAGCCAGTTACATCAGTCCACTGTGAACACGTATTGGCGTGTGCGTATAAATAAGTCCTGACGGACAGGTGCCAAGTCTGGAGGTGGCTACTTAATTGTACCCATTGCTAGTGGGGCAGGCTTAACCCCTATAACTGCGAACTGAATTAAGACGGTTACGTTAGCCAGGTATGAGTGCAGGTGGGGTGTATATGGGTGAGGCCGTCATCCCATCCAGGGTTGGGACAGGCTTAATCTCCCTGTGATCCTATTAAACATACTCATCTACAGCACCATACTGCTCCTAGCGGACTGTGCCAGTCTGTAGCACACACAGCACACCCGGTGCCCACCATGGTAATGGTCAGTGTAGTCAGTAGTGTTTCAGATAGCCACTGATTTCCTCTGCACTGCAGTCGGACTGCTCTGTGTGTTTTATTTGAAACCTTAAGCGTTTATATACATAGCAGCATTCATTTTTCATTTAGGCTAAATCCATCTTTTCTGTGTTTTTTTTTTTTTTCAAATGTAGACCCTCGGATTGAAAGTGGCGTAAATTAAATTATATTGTGTGGAAAATATGACTAAAGCAAATATCCCCAGTGACTGAGTCAGGCCAAGCCCTTTATGACAAAATAGATGAAATTGTTTTTTTTTTTTTTTTTTTTTTCTACTTTGTAAATACAGCTTGGAATTTAAGCTTTTTTTTTCTTTCTTTTTCAAAAATATCCAGAAGGAATGATTTATATTAATTTAGACGCCATCCTCGAGTTTTGCTTGGGTAGCAGAAAACAATGATGTTGAGTGAGATGAAGCAGTGGAGGACGTCTGTTATATTCAAGAGCCTGGGGCTGCCCCGCCCAGATGGGGCGTGGCCATAACATGGAGGGGCGTGGCCACCACCCACTATAGAGATAGGCAGGCTTAGTGCTTTAAAAAGGCAAAGGACCAAAGCAGGCTGAGATCAAAATGAGGAAGACAAAGAGCATCAACAATGACCAAAAACAAGCTGAGCATTAAACTTACTGTTTGAGCCAATTATTATTATTATTATTATTATTTTTAATCCAAAATTTTGGATGAAAGGATTAGAGTTGTAGTGATTTTAATAGGATCGCGATAATGACATCTAGCGATGGGTGAATTTTGACTGATTTGTTCTTTTTGAATGACTTTGTTCAGTGAATTGTGCAAATCGGTTTGCAAGCACAAATGTATCAATTCAGTAGATCTCAACAGGAGTGCTAAAGCACACACATGTTACCGTCAGACTTTTTCATTAGGTGTTGTGGAGGACGGCCAGGACAACCTGACTATGGGAGGACTGGGAGACAGAGTATTTACAGGACAGTTTCTCCCCCAGACCAACAGAGGGCAGCCGCTTTGGTTTCCAGCAGGGCAACAGGTCATGAGCATAGAAGCTCAACCCTGTTGTTGCCCCTGTATGTATGTATGTATGTGTAAGTAAATATATATATATATATATATATATATATATATATGGAAGAGAAGGTCTGTGATACGGTTTGCATATTTGCAGCTGGAGATCCACAAAGGGAGAATGTATACATTAGACAAACCTCAAAAAGAATCGCAACACGTATACAGGAACACCGCAACGCCGTCAGAAGAAAGGACTCACTATCATTGATCTATATGCATACTAAATTAACAGGACATACATTTAATTGGGACGATGTACAAGTAAAATTTAAAGCCAATAATAAAAGTGCCAGAGAACTGGCTGAATCCTGGTTATCAAATGAGAACGCCATCAACAGACACTTGGACATAAATACAGCATATGCAAACTTAAGAAGAACTTATTCTTAATAAACAAGACTTTACACCCAATAACCCACCCCCCGACCACACGGACCTAACCACCCCTCCCCACCTCTCCCCCCCCCCCATAAGTTATTGCTATATATTGCCTTTGATTCTTGTAAGTCTAAGCATTATCCTCTGATGAAGACCCCTGGTAGGGGTTGAAAGCTCAGGAATAAAAACTACTTTATGATACGTGATTCATTTTCTCCCTTTGTGGATCTCCAGCTGCAAATATATATATTCAATGCATTCGTAGTCTGAATTACAATCTGATCGTGTGGGTGGTTACCTATCAGGTAATGCTTGTGGTTGGTCAGCAAGTCGGCTAACGTCCGCCACGGTGCCCTCTTTCAGTTGCGAGAAGCAGATCATAGAATGGTTGAAATAGTTTTTACTGTCAAATAATGCAAAGAGTACGTGACACGTGTTTCGCCCTAATTCTGGGCTCATCAGGCGTACACACTCACTGCACTCCCTCTCGGGAATCGAACCTCGGGCGTCAGCGTCAGGACGTTAGCCGACTTGCTGACCAACCACAAGCGTTACCTGGTAGGTAACCACCCACACAATCAGATTGTGATTCAGACTACGAATGCATTGAATGTAATTACCCCGATCTACAGACTGTCAAATAAACGAACCACACGCCGTGGCGCAACGTGAGAGGCTTCGCCCTCTGACGCTGACGCCCGAGGTTCGATTCCCGAGAGGGAGTGCAGTGAGTGTGTACGCCTGACGAGCCCTGAATTAGGGCAAAACACGTGTCACGTACTCTTTGCATTATTTGACAGTAAAAACAATTTCAACTAATATATATATACCGCGAGGGGGCGACCGCCCTGGTTATGTTGGGGGCCACGGGTAAAGGGCTTGGAAGCCCAGCCCTGTAGGGACCCGTGGCCACCGCCAGGCGGCGCCCCGGTGCCTGTAGAAGTCTGGAGCCCAGCACTTCCTCCACACCAGGAAGTGCTGGGGGGAAGACGACGGGGGACACCCGGACGGCTTCCGGGCGCGCAGCCAGCACTTCCGCCACACTGGGGCGTGTCTACGGAGGAGTGCCAGGAAGCAGCTGGAGCCCATCCAGGTTCCTATTTAAGGAAAGCGGAAGTCGGGTGGAAGAGGACGGAACTGGAGAGAGGACTGGAGGTGGCCAGGAAGGCACAAAGGACTGTGAGGCCTGGATGGAGGGGAATCGGTGCAGGAGGCACTGGGGTTTTGTGTGCACGTGAACTTTGTAAATATTGTATATAATAAACGAGTGTGCTGGGTGCAAAAAAGATGTCCGTCTGTCTGTGTCCGGGCCAGCTTCCACAATATATATATATATATATATATATATATATACATACACATACACAGTGGAAACTCGGTTTGTCAGATTAATTCGTTCCGGAAACATGCTCACAATTCAAAGCACTCGTATATCAAAGCGAATTTCTCCATAAGAAATAATGGAAATTCAGATGAATTGTTCCACAACCCAAAACTATTCATATAAAAATGATTGATTAATATAAAATATAAAGTAAAAATACATCAAACAAATTAACCTGCAATTTACCTTTGAAAAGAACCATGGCTGGTGTGAGTGAGTTTCTAAACTCTTGTGGGATTCCACCCAACGGGACGACACGCAGAAGAGCGTCCCAAAGCAACCGCAGGCTCCCAGCGCTGTAGCAGTTTGCCGTAAAAACGAATCCGAGCTGATCGCAGACAAGCTATAAGTACCTGCCGTTGATGGGTGATACAAGGAACAAGGGACATTCTAAATGCGCAGGGCACAGTACTGCTTGGCCACTCGCTAACCTGCCTGACTGCTGTGTCTGTGTATAGGAGAGCAGCAGATCCCGCTACAATAAATAACCGTGCTGTTCCTGTTTCACGCTGAATAAAGCTGGTGTCGCTAAAGTACTGAGACTCAGCCTCGTGTTTTGTGGCACAAGACAGAGACTCGCACGTCACAGCACACACACACATGTGGTCACCATGCTATAGTAAGCAGTATACGCTCGTACGGATGTTGATTATATAAGTGGGGCACACTGACTGAGACTGAGAATGGGAGGCAATTACCCACAATCCCACAGTGAGAGAGAGAGAGAGAGAAGAACCATCAGCTCAGCTGCGATCACGTGTGCCTTGATTGAATGATGCAAGTTTGGCAGTATTATGTTAGGGATGGGTATAATAATAGCCCAAAAAATTCAACAATAAATAGTGTAACACAACTACAAGAATGTGACAAATGCTTGTTTAAGCAGAACATGTCAAGGAGGTGCCTCTCTAGATTTTGGGAAATAGCGTTAACCATTTTGCAAAGGCGTTTTCACCATTTAGAAAAGATCTTGAAATATCATCAAAAACCTATGCAGTTATCACTGCAGTTCTCCATTACAATTGCCCAGACCATTGAACATCTGTTACATAGTTGTAGTTACATACCCTGATGTTTTTATTACATTTTGAAAGTACAGATACAATGTAACTATGTAAGTACACTTGTTTTTGGATCAGTGATAAATTGTTACATTGTAATTATATAAACTGTGGAATAACAATGACAACTGAGTAATTAACTATGACGTTATTTTGTATTACGCAGTAAGTACGAAGTAATAACTCATAGTTACACTGTACTAATACAGGTAATTACATAGTCGTTACAGTGTAATTATGGACACTTAATGTAAAGTGTTACTGAAATTCCTGTAGCTTTTTGCGGATGAAATATTACCAAAAAGAAGGTGATGGTGTCGGGCAGTGCTGCCCCCTAGTGGCCAGGACTGCCTGCTGACCAGTCTGCACCTCTGACTTCCACTATGACTATTAAAGAGCAGGGGGGCTCCGACTCTAGAAACCTCTGAACATTTGGACCGTATGTGTAAATCAGCTTCAGATCGTCTCCAATACGGCCGCGTTGTTTTATTTACCCCATTAAAAGTTTTCTGGTGGGTCAGCAGCCCATAAGCAAACATTAATTGTTATGAGTGCACTTAGGGTCTCAGTTGATTGCCTCAGAGTTTCCGCGTTCTCCTCTTGTCCTTGTGGGTTTGCACTGTAAGAAGTGCCATATAAAACAAAGTCGGGTTACTGATGGCTGGCAGGGCTGCCTGGCAGTTCTCACTATTTGGCCCAGCAACTCTTTGGAGTTTCCAGATTTTCCCAGTGCTCTCATGGTTTTGCTTTATAAAGAATCTTAGGAGTGTTCACCCTAAAAGCCGATATAAATAAAATAAACATTTACTGATTTTAGTTGACTCCGGTAGTCACATAATAAATTATTTTTGGCAATTCTGTGTTGCCCTATTAGGGGTTTGCACACTGGTGGACTGGCATCCCATTGGTGTGGGTGTCCCATTGACCAGCCTCGCTCTCCTGAAAACAGAAATGAGACGCGTCTTAAAGAGCGATGCACCCTGGTAATGTAATTTGTGACGGGTCGCTGGTTGGTGGGTCCCAGGATGGCACTGCGCTCTCAAATCCCAGTGTGGAGTTTGCATGTTCTCCCTGTGCTGCTGTGGGTTTCCTCTGCCCACTCCAGTTTGCTCTCCTAGACATTCATGTGAGGCTCATTGGTGATGCCTGTGTGTGTGTGTGTGTGTGTGTGTGGGGGGGGGGGTGTTTACTAGCAGGCTCTGCCCACCCCCATGCCCACCCTCTGTCCCCCAGTCCTGTCAGGATGGGATTTGCCCAAAAGTGAGACTGTCTTAGGTGAAGTGGGCAGGCCTGCTCCCCCTTCAGACTGCCGGCTCCCGGCACCCCTGCACTGGATTAAGCAGTAATGGCGACGGCGGGATGGGATTCATTACGGCTTCTCTCGGAGAACACGAGATCGCTTTCCTCAGTAATTTAAACAATAGCAATCGGAGATTTACTTTACCAGCCATTAGAATTAAACTTACATTCTTGTGGATTTGGAGTTTCTTCAGCGCGTTTCTGTCATATCGTATATAAGCAGCGGCTTTGGCACATTGAATCCTCACCCACCACGTCTCCCGAGCCAATCCAGCGGAAAATGACGACCTTTAGAGCTTGGCAAGTCCTCGGCTGCAGATGTTTCTAGGAAGAGCAATTTTATTGTAAATTTAATTTAGGCGGATTTCACGGATTTACTAATTACAGTATGTGTGTGTGCGTGTGCATGTGTGTGTGTGTGTGTGTGCGTGTGCGTGTGTGTGGTAAGCCTTGAGGTTGTGGTTTATCTATGAAACCCCCCCCTCCAACACATCTTTGGTGTGCCTTTTTAATTAGACATTTATTAGTCATTTTTACTGCTCTGTAATCCTCCGATCCAAACTCTGCTTTTTTGGGGGGCTGCTCGCTGTGTTAAAAGCATGACATCTGTAACTGTGGCATTCAACATGGCGAGAGGTACTGGTGATAATAACAAGTGGTGGGGGTCCTGGAAGGAAGGGGCTGAAGAGGTCCATTCTGACTGCAGAAGATCAGGTTCTGTTCAAATCACAGGCCTCTAGGTGGACCCTTTTTGGTTTGGGGGGGGGGGGGGGGGCTTTTGATTAAACTATTAGATTTGTGCAGAATTGTCACTGGACACCAGGAGAACAAACTACTCGGGAGTGACCAGTGAGGACATAAGTCTTAAAGGCTGATGCGCAACTAACACGTGCGGGATGGAGTGTTGAGCGGTCACGATCTGCCTTGTGGTGCCCTTCACATCTGTCTGTCGATTTTTATAGCGCCTTTTACATCTGTTGTATAACAAGAAGTGAGAGGGAGACTGGAAAGAGTTGGGGGGCGGGGGGTCTGTCCGGGCACCCCGTTGAATGAACATGAAACCAAAACAAAAATGAAAGTAAAGCCCACTGGAAAATCCCTGCTGTCTCTGTGCCCGTTTACGGGCTCCTCATGAGTCATCTTTAAGAATTTGTCCCAACAGAGATGGGGAACATTGAACTTGCGTCGCCGTCATTCTTTAAATTGGTCCTGAGCCGGAGGAGGCGGGACCTCCGGGGTGAAACCCAGACGTGGTGTCGGAAGTCGTCTTGGGGACTCCAGCTCCGCCAATAGGAGCCCCCTATGAACACACCATCTATTCATCTAAGATATCTATCCATGTTATATAGCGCCTTGCACATCTGGTCACCGACCGACACTCCCATGCATGATGGGCACTGCTGGGCTCACTTGTGAGGATGTCCAGATTTTGCTGCCTATTCGTGACACCCTGTCCACTGCTGCCCGTTGAACCTCTAAAGCCATCAGCTTTGTCTTGGGGGGTTCTTATAGGTGGCAGGCGGCTTGGCCTTGGCTTTAAAGAAAAAAACAACTGTGTCTTTGCCTACAGAGACATTCGGATCAAATGTTTCTAACAGAGTTTAATAGTTAGAAAGAGTCCATAACAGAACATGTCACTACTTGGCTGAGATTTCTGTCCGTTATTACTTTTAGATTTCACAGAGTGGTCTGTTTATAATTGACTACGGAGAGGCAGGAAATTAAAAAGAATCCACGTACCACGCAGAAGCCATGCGGTACGGCAGTACATGGATCAGAACGCTGGTTTCCTGACTCAGTCCAGGTCCCCCCAAAGGGTGTGGTGGTGGTCCTAACCAGTTTATTAGCTAAGGGGGCTGATTTCTGCGTGGACTCTTGTCCTGGCCGATCGGATACCCATGTATGCCACAGTTTGGTTTGCCTTTCTATGGACGTAATGCGTTGCACCGACTACACCAGAAGGCAGCCTTGTGGGTGAAAAAAAAAAAATGCAGTCGGGAGAAGGGAAGAAAACGTCTAAACCTGCCAAGGTCAAAATTGAACAAGCTGAGTAGATGAATCCAAAAATCACAGTTGGGTGGGGGGCATGCTGACTGCGCCAAAAACGCAGGATGAGGTCAAAAAGGACAGAGGAACGTTCATAAGCAGAGATCAATTCGACTACCCAGAGACTAATGCTGGGGTTTTTGGGTTGTATCCACAAACTTGGATGATCGAGAAGTGCACATCGTGATGAAGACCCCGTGTGTCACTATCTCCTGGCCGTCCCACCTGAAGCTTTTTTTATACTGACCGCGTGAAGCCTGCGCACAGCCCGCTATGCAAAGTGCATGTGATGTCCGCAGCCAGAACGCATTTATACCTGTGGCGACCCGCTCAATTGGCACGTCGATGCCCTCCTAGTCTTGCGATTTCCCAAACGTCGGAAATGAATTGCTTACACGACTTTTCAGCGAAAGACATCGACGGTAGTGGGCAGGTATTTCAGATCCGGCAGTGACAATGCCTTGTGTCTGGGTGTGGAATGACAGGCAAAGTCATTTTGAAAATTTTGGGACACCAACCGGGTCGTCCCCTTTGCTTCGAATTGAATCAAAAAGAAAATTGAAAGCCGGCAGGCGGAAAAGAGAAACAACGTCTTGGGCGCTACAACATAAATAGCTCTCGGATTTTAAGGAAATAGCGGGTCATGCTTGGGAGCTCCCATGAGTGAATGACGCCTCCGTCTGTGTGGCCGGGATTCTTTACAGCATGTGCGTGCACCGGAAGGGGCGGGGGGCTAAGGGCCCTCAGTGAGCAGTCGTGCTCACCCCTTGTTCTTACAGCCAATAGCGCATTGTCTGATGGAGTCGGTGCTTCACGAAGTGTTAACAGGGACAGCACGTTCAATCAAGATATCTGTCCTTTTCTTCTTTTTTCCATTCTCTCATGGTACATAAAACACAAGACACCAGACAGACGAGCTTCTCTTCTGTCTGTGACATCCAAAACCACCCGCGTTTCCTTATTCCTCGTCGCCACGTTATATACGTTGTACTTCCAGGTGAGCATTCATTGGTGTTCAGCTCTCATGCACACAGACCACCACTTGTTTGATTTTGTCGGGGTGAGTCACTGGGCATGTCACATTATGTCACTGGCTTCACCGCAGACTGCCTCCGACTGTCTGTGTCAAAGTCCAGGCCTGGTGGGCCGTAGTGGCTAAAAGGCTTTCATTCTAACCCTTTTCTTAATTGGTGACCAGTTTTTACTGCTAATTAACTCCTTTAACATTCATTTTAATAGCCCTGTCTTTAAGGATTCAGTCCTCTGAATTGATTCGTTTCTTCATTAAATGGCAGCCAAACAGAAATGAGACGTGAAACGAGCCAACGGATGAGCAGCTAAACTGAAACGTCAAACTCCAGCCAATTTAAACTCCAACCGTTTTTTTTTAATGAGAAGCCGATCCTTGCTGTTAATTAAAGCCGTTATTTAACTCCATGGCCTATTGCTGCTCTCATTCTGCCCCAGCAGACATCAGGTTGCAACCAGAGTTTTGGAACGAATTACGGTCGTGACCCGAGGTTCCACTGTATGTGAAAATAAAGAAAAGTCAGTAAGGCTGATCTCTCAGGTCACCAAAACATTTTGACAGAGTTCATAGAAAAAACAGAAAAATCAACAGTTTGGGAAATGTGTGCTGTGGCAGAATGAGAGCAGCAACAGGCCATGGGGTTCAATAACGGCTTTAGTTAACAGCAAGAATCGGCTTCTCATTCTCTTACTGACTTTTCTTTATTTTCACATACAGTGGAACCTCGGGTCACAACCGTAATTCGTTCCAAAACTCTGGTTGCAACCTGATTTGGTCGTGACCGAACTGATTTCCCCATAGGATTGTATGTAAATACAATTAATCCGTTCCAGACCGTACGAACTGTATGTAAATATATTTTTGTTTAAGATTTTTAAGCACAAAAAGTCAATTACACCAAAGAATGCACAGTGTAATAGTAAACTAAATGTAAAAACATTGAATAACACTGAGAAAACCTTGAACAGAGAAAACTAACATTGCAAGAATTCACGCTACAGCCTTACGAACCGCTCGCTGTAAAAACTTTTTTTTTTAATGAGTTTTAAGCACAGGGAAAAAAAATGAAAATGTCAAAAATCCTTAATTTATACAAAAACTAACCATAAACAACCAAGAAAACTAACCTTGCAGCAAATCGCCATGAATCTCCTTGGCTTTCTCACATAACATCGCCTCGCTTACGCTATCCCCCTGTAAGTTGCTTCTCGTTCAGCCACACTAGAAACAGTTTTTCCTCCTCTTCCAGCACTTGAGGCCTCTGCTTGGTTAACATTGTAACTCCTTTTGCAACATCAGCTGCTTTAATGGCCTTTTTCTGCTTTAGAACAGTCGAAATCGTAGATTTTGACTTTTTGTACTCGGCGGCAAGATCGGTAACACGAACGCCATGCTCATACTTTTCAGTAATTTCTTTCTTTAATTCGATTTCAGTTTTCTTCGAACCTTTCTTCTCACCAACACTGCCCCTCTTCACTTGCTTAGAGATTGCAAAATTAATGCAAAAGCACACGAAATAGAGCTCAAAGAGTTCACAGCAAATGCACGCACGTCTGACCGAGAGCGATGTACAGGGAGAGACTGAACACGTGCGGAGATCATCAGAAGGGAAACTGGTTTGTGTGGTCGTGAACAGATGCAAAAGTTTGGCGAACTTTTTGGTCATAACCCGATTTGTACGTCGTCAGAGACGCTCGTGACCCGAGGTTCCACGGTATTGTGTGATGGGTACAGGTGAGCTGGTTATGTGGTGGCTTGTTTTGTGTCTCATGATTGTTTGGCTGCTAATTTAAGGAAAAAGAAACAACTAAGGGGCATGAGTCAAGTTACCGTATATACTCACGTATAAGTCGGGTCGAAAAATCGATCATAAAATCAGACCCCAACTTATACGCCCGTTCAAAAATGCAACACTTAATTTTTTTTTTTTTAACATCATCCTGCCTCCTCCAGTCTCACATCAGTTTCTCAGATCATCAAATTTTGTTGCAGCAGCGCAGTTACCAATTTCTTTCGCCACTTCAACGACTTTTAATTTAAAAGCAGCTTCATATTTTCTTCTGATCGAACGCTCTATCGTAGATAAGGGATGCTGTTATGATAAAGGTATATGAGGGTGTGAGATACAAAAAACACAAATCAGTGCTTCATAATAGTTCAGGTATTACCGTGTGGTCACATAGGCACAACAGAGAGAAAGAGGTTAGGAGCACACGCTGATACGGCACATTGCCGCAGCCACATAGAAATAAAAGGCCGTGTGCTCCGTGGTGTGAGCTGGGGGGCTGATCGCACCCCCAGAGAATACAGACGTTCCTGGGAAAACCCCTGAAAAACGTTGACAGACTACCTTAACATTGCTCCTTACCTTATTGGCGGCTCTGTCGCGTGGTAAGCCTCTCGCGCGGTACTCCGCTTACTGGTGTGCTGGAGAGGCAGCATAAAGAAGAAGGACGCCTCACGTCTGGACAAACTGGTGAGGAATGGCAAGCTCTATTGTGGGCACGGAGCTGGACAGTTTGACATCCGTGGCAGAGCGACGGGCGCTGAGCAGGCTCCTGTCAGTCATGGAGAATCCACTGCATCCACTGAACAGGATCATCTCCAGACAGAGGAGCAGCTTCAGCGACAGACTGCTGTCACCGTCCTGCTCCACTGACAGACTGAGGAGACCCCACACTATGCGACTCTTCAATTCCACCCGGGGGGGTAAACGTGAATATTATACAAAGTTATTGTCTGTTATACCTGCATTGTTATCACTCTTTAATTTAATATTGTTCTTTATCAGTATGCTGCTGCTGGACTATGTGAATTTGCCCTTGGGATTAATAAAGTGTCTGTCTGTCGGTCTGTCTAACTTAAAAGCCTGTACAGAACCTGTTAGATTTGGAATTGATTGTTTGCTTCTCTCTCTCTCTCTCTCTCTTTCTCTGCTCCTGGCGGAACTGTCATCTCTGACTTGTCATGGAGCACATTTAAACTTTTGAAAAAGAGACAAATGTTTGTTTGCAGTGTTTGAATGAAGTTCCTGTTTCTACAACTCCTGTGTTTCTGTGCAAATCTGTGACCCAAGCGTGACAAGTGGTACCTGAAGTGGGGTGATGATAACGGCCCAGTTTCATTTGTCCCATCCCAACAAAGTGGACCCTTGCCCAAAAGCTAAAAGAAACATCTCTGGGTCATTGGAAGGACCCATCTTCGTCAGCACATTCTTAGAATTTTCAGGGAGAATGTCACATTAGAACAATAGAACACTCTAGACGAGAACAGGCCATTCAGCCCAACAAAGCTCACCAGTCCTATCCACTTGTTTCCTCCAAGAAAACATCAAGTCGAGTTTTGAAAGTCCCTAACGTCTTACTGCCTACCACACTACTTGGTCGCTTATTCCAAGTGTCTATCGTTCTTTGTGTAAAGAAAAACTTCCTAATGTTTGTGCGAAATTTACCCTTAACAAGTTTCCAACTGTGTCCCCGTGTTCTTGATGAACTCATTTTAAAATACAAGTCTCGATCAACTGGACTGATTCCCTTCATAATTTTAAACACTTCAATCATGTCACCTCTTAATCTTCTTTTGCTTAAACTGTAAAGGCTCAGCTCTTTTAATCTTTCCTCATACAGTGCATCCGGAAAGTATTCACGGCGCATCACTTTTTCCACATTTTGTTATGTTACAGCCTTATTCTAAAATGGATTAAATTCATTTTTTTCCTCAGAATTCTACACACAACATCCCATAATGACAACGTGAAAAAAGTTCACTTGAGGTTTTTGCAAATTTTTTAAAAATAAAAAAACTGAGAAATCACATGTACATAAGTATTCACAGCCTTTGCTCAATACTTTGTCGATGCACCTTTGGCAGCAATTCCAGCCTCAAGTCTTTTTGAATATGATGCCACAAGCTTGGCACACCTATCCTTGGCCAGTTTCGCCCATTCCTCTTTGCAGCACCTCTCAAGCTCCATCAGGTTGGATGGGAAGCGTCGGTGCACAGCCATTTTAAGATCTCTCCAGAGATGTTCAATCGGATTCAAGTCTGGGCTCTGGCTGGGCCACTCAAGGACATTCACAGAGTTGTCCTGAAGCCACTCCTTTGATATCTTGGCTGTGTGCTTAGGGTCGTTGTCCTGCTGAGAGATGAACCGTCGCCCCAGTCTGAGGTCAAGAGCGCTCTGGAGCAGGTTTTCATCCAGGATGTCTCTGTACATTGCTGCAGTCATCTTTCCCTTTATCCTGACTAGCCTCCCAGTTCCTGCCACTGAAAAACATCCCACAACATGATGCTGCCACCACCATGCTTCACTGTAGGGATGGCATTGGCCTGGTGATGAGCGGTGCCTGGTTTCCTCCTGGCATTTATACCAAAGAGTTCAGTCTTTGTCTCATCAGACTAGAGAATTTTGTTTCTCATGGTCTGAGAGTCCTTCAGGTGCCTTTTGGCAAACTCCAGGTGGGCTGCCATGTGCCTTTTACTAAGGAGTGGCTTCCATCTGGCCACTCCACCATAAAGGCCTGATTGCTGCAGAGATGGTTGTCCTTCTGGAAGGTTCTCCTGTCTCCACAGAGGACCTCTGGAGCTCTGATAGAGTGACCATCGGGTTCTTGGTCACCTCCCTGACTAAGGCCCTTCTCCCCCAATCGCTCAGTTTAGATGCCTGGCCAACTCAAGGAAGAGTCCTGGTGGTTTCGAATTTCTTCCACACTGATGATGGAGGCCACTGTGCTCATTGGGACCTTCAAAGCAGCAGAAATTTTTCTGTAACCTTCCCCAGATTTGTGCCTCGAGACAATCCTGTCTCGGTGGTCTACAGACAATTCCTTTGACTTCATGCTTGGTTTGTGCTCTGACATGAACTGTCAACTGTGGGACCTTCTATAGACAGGTGTGTGCCTTTCCAAATCACGTCCAATCAACTGAATTCACCACAGGTGGACTCCAATTAAGCTGCAGAAACATCTCAAGGATGATCAGGGGAAACAGGATGCACCTGAGCTCAATTTGGAGCTTCATGGCAAAGTTTGTGAATACTTACGTACATGTGCTTTCTCAATTTTTTTTACTTTTAATAAATTTGCAAAAACCTCAAGTAAACTTTTTTCACGTTGTCATTATGGGGTGTTGTGTGTAGAATTCTGAGGGAAAAAAAGGAATTTAATCCATTTTAGAATAAGGCTGTAACATAACAAAATGTGGAAAAAGTGATGCGCTGTGAATACTTTCCGGATGCACTGTAATTCAACCCCTGTAGCCCTGGAATCAGCCTTGTTGCTCTTCTCTGGACCTTTTCTAGTGCTGTTATGTCCTTTTTGTAGCCTGGAGACCAAAACTACACTCAGTACTCAAGATGAGGCCTCACCAGTGCGTTATAAAGGTTGAGCAGAACCTCCTGTGACTTGTACTCCACACATCAAGGCGCTATATAACCTGACATTCTGTTAGCCTTCTTAATGGCTTCTGAACACTGTTGGGAAGTTGATAGCTTAGAGTCCACTATGACTCCTAAATCCTTCTCATAAGGTGTACTCTCGATTTTACGACCGCCCATTGTGTATTTAAACCTTATATTTTTACTTCCTATATGTAATACGTTAGATTTACTGACATTAAATTTCATCTGCCACAAATCTGCCCAAGCCTGTATGCTGTCCAAGTCCTTCTGTAATGATATAACGGATTCCAAATTATCTGCTAATCCACCTATCTTGGTATCATCTGCAAACTTAACCAGCTTGTTACTTATATTCCTATCTAAATCATTTATATATATTAAAAATAGCAGTGGCCCTAGCACTGACCCCTGTGGAACACCACTCTTAACATCACGCTCTTGTCATGCTTGGGTCACAGATTTGCACAGAAACACAGGATTTGTAGGAACAGGAATTTTATTCAAACACTGCAAGCAAACATTTGTCTCTTTTTCAAAAGTTTAAATGTTCGCCATGATAAATCAGAGATGACAGTTCCACCAGGAGCAGAGAAAGAGAGAGAGAATGTCAGCCCCCCAGTTTACAGTGGTTACTCTCTCAGGTGGGCATTAGCATATCATAATCTCTTGGACCAATAGCGTGAGTTTTCTGCATTCGATTTATATGACCGACATTATACAATACCAGAAATTATACGGTAAAATCAAGCCACATCTTATCTGCGAGTATATACGGTAATTACAACTAAGGCAAAAGAAGTTAATTAGCAGCAAAAACTGGTCACTAATTAAGAAGATGGTTAGAATGAAAAGCTGCAGCCACTGTGGCCCTCCAGGACTGGAGTTTGACACCCGTGACGTAAATGAAGGGTACAACTGAAAATCACTGCAAGATCTAACCTAATCTAACCTAATCTAATCACTGCAAAAGTCGTCTAATGTGACATGGCCTTTATTGTATTCCTAGTTACCGTCGATCATACCGAGTGCTCACTTCTTGAATGTTCTTTATCCCTAAATAACAGGTGACAGCTTTTGGTGTCTCTTGTAGATTCATTGCCTGAATACTTCAGTCCTGTGAATAGCACTAAGCAATACAATGAGATGATTAACTGCATTTAAGAAAATTAATATGATTGCACCAATAGACGCCATGTTGTGTCCTCTCCAGCAGAAGCAGCTAAGCCATTGAACTGGGAAATTGGAATTTTGGCTTCTCCTGTTGTTAAAGGCAATGGGCACCAAACAGAAAACTACGCAGCAAATACCATCCGGATAATTCGAAGCACCCCTCCCTCCTCCACTTTACGATTTTTCAAATGAGCGTCAAATTGGAATGTTTTGGCAGTAATAGAGATTTAATTAAATTGTTAACATCCCGGGGATTGTATGCTAATGTTACCCCTGGTACCTTTTTAAATTCTCGACTGATGAAGTGAGCACAGGGTGTAATGACGGAAAATGTGAAAATGGACTTTTGGAACAGAAGACTGGAAATCGCTTATTGCTGCCGCATGTAAACAAATATGCAGGACTGCTGCTTGGAGGGACTCCTTTTGCTGTTGGGAGATAACAAAAGTTTTCAATAGGGAAAGAAACAAACAATAATTGGGAATTGCACACAGTGGATTTAGAAAGCATTCAGAGCTTCACGTTCTGCACGCTTTATTGTGTTTTAAATGGATACATTTGCCATCTTTGCCCGTCAGTCTACACTCAATATCCCATAATGATGAAAGGTTTGCAAATTCATTACAAATCAAAAACTGAAATTAACAGGACTGCTTTGAATGCAATGCCAGAGACTGATTTAATTAAAGTATACAAATCTTGTGAATGGACGTACATTAAAGACTAC
>JANRMT010062827.1:12980907-12993019 GCA_026402145.1 Polypterus bichir lapradei
TCTATCTATCTATCTATCTATCTATCTATCTATCTATCTATCGTTCCTTTCATATCTATTCTGTTCCCCATTGGTTCCTGCCTTGCATGCAGTGCTGCCTGGGTTGGCTTTGGCTCCCTGTGATCCTGAACTTGTGTTAGTAAATGGAGACCCTCACCCTCACCTGTGCAGCCCCCATGTCTTCAGATCGATGCAGAGCGCACCGAGTAAGTCATTTCATAATCGCATCAGTTGTGCTTGGTTTCCGCCCAGGAATCTGAAAAGCGCAGTCAGATGACTGGGACGGTACGTGTTTGTGTTTTACTTCTCAGGTAGCCTTCGGAGTGCCTGCTGATAGCTCAGGGAGTAGAATGGTGGCGGCACTAGCAATGCATCAGTGACTTCTAACTCAGTCTGTCACGAACGCAGGGGCCAGAAAGCATTTTTGTTAGGGTGCCAAATTGACTTGGGCCACATTTTTGAAATAACTGCATAGCAGGCAAAACGCGTGCGTAGGACTATACAGACTGGAGGGGCTGGTGGGCGGATGTGTTTGAGGAGCGGGCGGCCACATTGCCAAACGCGCTTCTTTTGGTTTGTTCTGCTTCCTTCACTTGATCACATTTCATGAACTCTTGCTGGTCTTGTCATGAGGTGTGCTGGGAAAGGTGCTAGAGAATAGAAATCCTGCTTCAGATAATTGAGGGATTTGCACATCTGCCATTCGAGACAACGGCTTTCATTGTTTGACTCTGTGCTAGCCGGACTCGTTGGAGTGCCAGGCATGGCTTTTTATTACTTTAATGTGACATTTCAACAGTTAATCCAAGTTTGACTGCACTGAATGCCGGTTAGACCTTCCAAATGTCTGCTCGCTGACATCCATCCATCCATTTTCTGAACACGAGTTATGCACTGCAGGCCTGAGGGCTGGAAAAGAAACATAGCCTGGGACATGTAACACGGAAAGCCCCTCAGTATTGGGGGCCAGGATTGTGCTACCTACTCAGTTTTGCCCATCCGTTAATGAATTTACTTAATTAACATAGCAGCCATGGGTCCTGATCTGGTGGTGCTTGGGGTCTCGTGTATAAAACTGCTTTGTTATGTAGGGCTCTATCCCCCCTATCACGACTCACTGAGGAGGTTAGAGAATAACATAACAGCTAGATGCAAAAAGGGCCACAGAGAATCTTTTATGCAATAGAAGATTTATTATCACCAAAATGCTCTGTTAGTCCATGAAGCTCCGTACAGCGTGTAAGGGAAGAAGGTATCACCAGAAAATCTGGCAAACGAGAGCAGTCCATCAGGCTTGTGTGTTTAGCTAAGAGCTCAGCTGTCCACCAGTATCCATCCATCCATCCATTATCCAACCCACTATATCCTAACTACAGTGTCATGGGGGTCTGCTGGAGCCAATCCCAGCCAACACAGGGCGCAAGGCAGGAAACAAGCCCCGGGCAGGGTGCCAGCCCACCGCAGGGCATCCCCCCAGTATCTCATCCTGATTCTTCATAAAGGTTCTCAAGGTTCCTCCATGCCTCGGTAGTTTAAGCCCCACAAATCTTTGCGTAAGGAGTCTTCAATGCCCTTTCCATTAATTTCCACCGATGTCCTCAACCATTAAGCTGAAAGAATATTACTGGATCTGCTTTATCGATGCCTTTGAGGATTCTAAATACCTGGATAAGGTCCCCACGCCATCTCCTCTGCTCAGACTAAATAGGTTTAATTCTCAGAGCCTGTCACAGTAGGACATACCCTACAGTCCCATGATGCACCTGGTTGCTCTCCTCTGCACAGCTTCATCTGCTGCTATGTCTTTCTGGTACTGTGGGGACCAGAACTGCACACAGTAGTCCAGATGTGGTCTCACCAGTGTGTCATATAGTCTGAGCAAGTCCAAGTCTCTTTACACAATCGGAAGGCAATCTCACAAAACAGAGCAAAATGGTTGAGAATCCAATGAGTCAAAAAAGCAAAAGCACAGCAAAGCCACGAGTAACACTCACCAAATCACCCCAGATAGCTCATTCAGAATGAACCGCCAGAAACTGTGGAAGATTTATAGGGTGGAGGACCATTCTTGGTGGTGATTGGCACGTGGCCCCGCCTCTTGGGGGACCACCCACAAATCACATGCAGTATAGCACAGGCATAGAAAACAAAGCAGATGATAAGCAAAGGTAACACAAACAAAGCACAGAGACTCAGAATTGAACAAAAAAAGACAGAAAATAAGACTTTGAACCACAGCCAGGAAACCAAGTGTGGCTGAGATAATAACAATATGTTATAAAACACCTCAGTATTACAACATGGTGTCTTAAAATCTTTTTTGTCATGTCTTCGAGATTCATTCCTTGTTGATTGCCTGGATAATTGCCCTATTTGATTCCCCCTTGGAGAGGGGGAGGACAATGTTCGGAGCAATGTTCACAAAACGTATACAATACTGTATATATAACATATATAACCACAAACATTTGTAGAAACAAAATGCATTGTTACAAATTATTTGTGATGCACCATCTGCTGGAACGACATATGCAATGTATATGCCTCCATTATAGGCCATTTGATATTTAATTCATGAAAGCAGCATTAATGTTTGTGATGCTCCATCTGTTGGAATGACAAATGCAATGCATTTTTCTCCGTTATATGCTATTTTGCTATTTGATTCATGAAAGTCGTGTTAATGCTTGTGGTGCTCCATCTGTTGGAATGAAAAATGCAATGCATATGCTTCTGTTATATGCCATCCATCCATTATCCAATCCGCTATATCCTAACTACAGGGTCACGGGGTCTGCTGGAGCCAATCCCAGCCAACATAGGGCGCAAGGCAGGAAACAAACCCCGGGCGGGGTGCCAGCCCACCACAGGGTGCACACACACACACACACACACACACACACACGCACGCACACACCTTCACAAAAGTCGTGTGAATGCTTGTGATGCTCCATCTGTTGGAATGACAAATGCAATGCATATGTCTCTGTTATACAACATTCAGTATTTAATTCATGAAAGCAGTGTTAATGTTTGTGATGCTCCATCTGTTGGAATGACAAATGTAATACATATGCCTCCACCATATGCCATTTGGTATTTAATTCACGAATGCAACGTTAATGTTTGTGATGCTCCATCTGTTTGAATGACAAATACAATGCATATGCCTCCATTATATACCATTTGATATTTAATTCATCATGAAAGTCGTGTTAATGCTTGTGGTGCGCCATCTGTTGGAATGACAAATGTCATGTATATGCCTCCGTTATAGGCCCTTTGATATTTAATTAATGAAAGTTGTGGTAATGTTTGTGATGCTCCATCTGTTGGAAAGACAAATGCAATGCATATGCCCCCATGATTTGCCATTTGATTTTTAATTCATGAAAGCAGTGTTAATGTTTGTGATGCTCCATCTGTTGGAATGACAAATGCAATTAATTTTATTATGACATGCATTATAAAATACATTCCAAAGATGGTGCACTGCAAATGTTAACGATGAGGTCTAAGTTGATTATTTTGATTTCAACCTGTCTTAAACAGATAGCACAGCTGGTAACTTCCATCCATCCATCCATTTTCCAACCCGCTGAATCCGTACACAGGGTCACGGGGGTCTGCTGGAGCCAATCCCAGCCAACACAGGGCACAAGGCAGGAACCAATCCCAGGCAAGGTGCCAACCCACCGCAGGACACACACAAACACACCCACACACCAAGCACACACTAGGGCCAATTTAGAATCACCAATCCACCTAACCTGCATGTCTTTGGACTGTGGGAGGAAACCGGAGCACCAGGAGGAAACCCACACAGACACGGGGAGAACAAGCAAACTCCACGCAGGGAGAACCCGGGAAGTGAACCTGGGTGTCCTAACTGCGAGGCAGCAGCGCTACCACTGCGCCACCGTGCCACCCCAGCTGGTAACTTATAATGTATAATAAATGTATATATTGGTTCTATCATTGATTGTGTGCAGGATGTGTGTCCTCACTTGTGGTGTACCCACTATCACCTGCTATACTCCTATATGGACTTAGGGAGAAGACGCCAACTTCACACAGACAGTGACCGGGTGTGACTTAATCCTGTGTCCCCAGAGCTGTGAAGCAGAGCCGCTAACCACCATGGTCTCCTTGTTCCTCTAAATAGAATGCAGATGACATTTCCTGGCCATGTCACTCACTCAGGTGTTCTGCTGCCCAAACCAGTACAACAGCAGTGCTGAACAATAAACATCTGGAAATGATTATTATAAAACATACTTGCTGCCTCCCTAGACTTGCAGCCTCGGCACTCGTCTATAAGAGAGGGGAAAATAATGAACAAAACATTGCTTTGTGCTACCTGGCTCAGTATCGTCTTTCTTTCATTATTTCTTTAAGGCACACAAGGCCGAGACTGAGCCTGCCATAACTTTTCAAGTTTTATCCCACTAGTGGTTTAGTAATAGAAAATCATGGAGATGTTCCCAGAAGCAAAGTTTTGCTCCCCTGTTCCGAAGGCAGACATCAGGCTGCTTAGGAGATGGTTGGGGTGGGTGGGGTCTTCACCTTAATCTCCTTTATAAGGGGGAGGCAGGATAACCCAAGTGGTTGCACCATTCGTTTAAGGTGTAGAAGGCCTCTCATCAGTGTGATTACCACCACATGAGGGCGCCAGACTTGACAAGGCTTTGGGTGAAATGAAAGTCTGTCGTGAAAGCACAAATCACAAAAACTCTTTCAAAAGCTGTACACTTGTAGGGACACCATCTTAAACCCCTAGTAGGAACCCAAAGAGCCGAGAACAAATCTCTCTTATATTAAAAAGTTTACCATCATGTCGACGTTATGCAGCCTTGACCACTCCCCTCCACACCCCTTGCCCAATCGTTACTCCCGCTGCGCACATCCTGTCTCTCTCTGTCCCACCCCTAGGCACTCTCAGTGCTGCTAACCTGCCCTTCAGCGCAGTCGCTTATAACGGCAAGGCAGAAAAGCAAATTATCTATTCAAGAACGTTGAATTTTAGATCGCGATAGAAAAAGAGCTGATAATGAATGTCAAAAAAAAGAAAATGAACAAAAAAGAGCTGGATATGCTAAAAATGAAGAGCAAAGAGAATCGACCAATAAACAAAAAGGAGAAAAATATCCCAATCAACATGCGAACAATATGCAGAAAAAGCAACATTTATAGAATGGAAGATAGAGGATAAAGTATTTCATAATGTTGTTTTTGACGGGGCGTGTAAAGGTGGGGTTCTCTGTGTAAAGAAAAGCTTCCTAACGTTTCTGTCAAATTTCACCCTCACAAGTTTCCAATGGTGTCCCCCTGTTCTTGATGAACTCACTTTAAAGTCACCGTCTCCATCCACTGCACTAATCCCCTTTATCACTTTAAGCACTTCAGTCAGGTCTCCTCTTCATCTCCTGTAAAGGCTCAGCTCTTTTCATCTTTATGCCTCATCACTCATCCCCTGTAGCTATGAATCAGCCCAGTCGCTCTTCTTTGGACCTTTTTCTAGTGCTGTTATGTTCTTTTTATAGACTGGAGACCAAAACTTCACACTGGACTCCAGATGAGGCCTTACCAGTGTGTTATAAAGCTTCTTAGGACTTGCACTCCACACTTCAAGGCGCTATATAACCTAACATTCTGTTAGCCTTCTTCATGGCTTCTGCACAACACTGTCTGGCAGGTGATAGTGTGGCGTCCACTGTGACTCCCAAATCCTTCTCACAAGGTAGACTGTGAACTATGAACTATATATTGTCCTTTTTGTACCTGGAGACTAGAACTGCACTCAGTACTCCAGATGATCGATACTAAAGATCAAAGAAAACCAACCAAACTGTAAGAATGGAGGGGTCAGAAAGTAAATCACAGAAATCGTGGTGTTTTCAGCCAGTCTCGAATAGCAAAGAAAGCCCTGTGGCGATCTTTATACCGTCACACTTACACTCCCAAAGGATCATGGGACATCACCGTACCAATGGAATATGCTAGCCTCTCAAAACAAAATGGAGTTGAAAATGAAGGTAAAATTTTGTTAACTTTCAATAATAAAGCAGTAACTTCCAAAACAAAGAGCAGAATTTGATTCCTGAGGTTGAGGGACCCCAAGATGAAGTTTTCTTAATTTTTATCTATAAACAGTGGCGGACCAACGTTTTTGGGGCCCTAGAGCATGAACTGTTATGGAGGCCCCTTTGCCCCCATATATTTAGAATATATTTAGAATGACACATCTTTAATTTGAATGTTTTTTCATTTATAACTAGCCTACATGATACTTAATAACCTTTTAATTTATGTTTTAAATATTATTTTGTATTGAATGACCCTATATTATTACAATTATTATAATTTTTTAAAACCTTCTCATACACTAGACACCGAGACTTTTTAAGCAATGTGGACTAAAGTTGCTTCTGGGCCTCCTCTGGGAGTAGGGGCCTTGAAGCTTAAGCTTCATTAGTTTCATAGTCGATTTTCCTTTGTCTGTAAATAAAATTCCCCCTAAAAAATAAAGAAGAATGTAGATCGTAATAACAAAAGAGGGAGAAGGGAACCACAAAAACCCTGGCCTCCAAGACCAGAAAATAAAGTTCCTTTTCTATTTAGAGATTTATTAAGAACATTTTGAAGAAACCAAAAACAAGCAAAATCATATAGAGCACAAAAAAAACAAAACAAAATCAGTCTGAATGTCAAAAATCAATAACCAATTTTAATTCAAATTCAAAAAGCAAGTTATTATGAAAATCAGAAATCTAAAATTTTAATCAAGGAGTGTTAGGAGCTTCTTGGTCAAAATATAAGGATACACCAAAAATGTGAAAACAAAGCCTAAACTTCCAAATGTATCCCCAGTATTTTCATCCTGTACGTTCAATGCCACAATGAAGACTTAAATCTAGACTCAGGCTTCTTGGGGGTCTAATCTCTAAAGTGGGCCTCTCCTGAAACCAAGAAGACACAAAATGGGGAAAGCCCAGACGTTACACAATCCTGTAGAAAGAAATATTTGAAGGGAAGAGAGGAAACCTCTAGTTCAAAAAATATTCAGATAAAGCTCCTTGAAATTTTTGAAAGTTAATTGCAAAAAAATAAGTATAAATAAAAAATATTTAAAAAAACAGTACCAGACAGTGTGCCGCAATATCCTGAAATCAAAGTACTTACCGTGATTATTCGTCTCAACTCAATGCCCATCTGGACGGCCTGAGCCTCTCTCTGGACTTAAGTAGGTAGTAGGCGGTCCTCCAGCAGCATGTCATTGTAGCCCCGCCCCGAAGGTCTGCCTTAAGGGGACAGAGCACATAATCAAGTACGCTAAAATGTAATTCATCTCTCTATATATATATATATAAAATCCAGCGTCTACCTGTCTGTATGTCTGTCCGCTTTTACACGAGAACTTCTTAATGGATTTAGATCAGGCTTTTTTTCTATAATTTGCTTGAACATTTCGGCTGATTTTATGACTTCTCTCATCATGCCAAGTATGAGGCACCAATTTATTAGCGCGAATCCCAGAGAGACTCATCGGGCTGCGGGGAGGGACCCTCCTCATTCACATGTCAGCCTCGGGGCGTAACCTTATCTCCACTTAGTTACCAAATGGCAGAACTACTTAATGGATTTAGATCGGGTTTTTTTCTATAATTTGCTTGAGCATTCTGGTTGATTTTGCGACTTCTCTCATCACGCTAAGAATCATAGTTCGCTTACAGGAGCGATATATTTGCGCTAATCTGAGACCGAGGTTGTGGGGAGTTGGGAGCCAGGCCGGGCCCTCCTCACTGTCCTATTTCACTACTACACGGGTGGATCCATGAGGGACGGCTAGTAAATAATAAACAAAACAACATTCAAAACCCAACCAAAAAAAAAAAATGACACAAACATTATAGATGCAATTATAATAGTTAAAGCAAAACAAAAAGAGCACGGAAAATGAAAATAGACTCGAAACTGGACAAAGAGAAGCTTTTAACAGTAATGCTAATACACAGTACTGTGACAGTTGCAGTTTTATCAGGTCTGGAGGCCCCGTCCCCTTAGGTTTATTGTAAAGGGGACATGGAAGATAAACAGAATAAACTAACATTTAAGTAACACATTAAAAAATTTCTCAATACAAAACCAAGAAAATTTAGACAAGAAGAAGACAGGAACATATTTAACAATATAACTTGCAGCAAAATATATTCAGAACAATAAATTAAATGAATGAAGAAAAAGAAAAACTAGCAAGGGGTGAAACCCTGCATGCACCACGAACACCGTCTTCTTCCTGCACTCATGTGAATTGCACCTTACCTAGGATGTGTGGTCATATGGTAGAAAAAGAAATACCCTCATTACTAAAACATGTTAACAGTAGTGTTGATTAAATGAGGACTTTGTGAGAAAATTACGGTCTTTGGGGAACCAAAACGGTTTGTTACTATTCAGCCCTGAGCATTGAATGTGTGCTGTGCCTTCCCAAAATCTGACCAAATAAGAAAGTACTTAAAATCCCATTCCAGGCCATAATGTGTTTTCTCTTTTGGAGCCGGCTTTTTCAATTTAAATAAAATGTGACCTGGCGATTAAAGTGAAATTGAAAGTTCCGTACACCTCGTCCAACAGTCGAGTCTGCACTGATTCTGTCTGCAGTTGTGATTGTTAGCAAAAAAACGCAAAGGGAATCTAAAGTGAGCGGCTTAGAAGCCAACGTCAAGTTTTCAATCCTTTAAAATGAAGAAACACAGCAGCTGTTCTTCAAGGTCTTGTAGCCCACCATATCTCAGTCCCCCATTTTTTGGTTTATTTCAATGCTTATGCACTTCAGTAAATATTCAGACCCTTACACTTTACTGTGTTGTAGACTGAGTGTTAAATGAACAGTTTCTCGGTGTCGTAACCAAATGTTTTATTTCAGCCGAGGTTTCTCACCTGGATGGGCCCAGATTTGTGTTTTATTTCTTTTTTGCTCATTTTTGAGTCTTTAATTGTGTTAATTAGAATATTTGAACAATCTGGACAAGAATAGGCCATTTAGCCCAACAAAGCCTGTCAGCACTGCCCTGTTAATTCTTCTAAAATAACATGAAAATAAAGCCCTCTTGTCCACCACACTACTTGGTCACGTATTCCAAGTGTCTGTCATTCTCCATGTGAAGAAAAACTTCCTAGTGTGTGTGTGAAATTCACCCTTAACAAGTGTCCAACTATGATCCCGTGTTCTTGATGTACTCATTTTAAAGTCGCCGTCTCAATCCACCGCACTAATTCCCTTCATCATTTTAAACACTTCAGTCAGGTCTCCTCTTCATCTCCTGTAAAGGCTCAGCTCTTTTCATCTTTCTTCATAACTCATCCCCTGTAGCCCTGAATCAGCCTCATTGCTCTTTTCTGGACTTTTTCTTGTGCTGTTATGTCCTTTTTGTACCCTGGAGACCCAAATTGCACACAGGACTCCAGGTGAGGCGTTATAAAGCTTGAGCAGAATCGCCTGTGACTTGTACTCCACACATCAAGGCGCTATATAACCTGACATTCTGCTAGCCTTCTTAATGGCTTCTGAACACTGTTGGGAAGGTGATAGCAATGAGTCCACTACGACTCCTAAAGCCTTCTCATAAGGTGGGCTGTATATGAACTAGGATATCATACGAATGTATGCTGTAACCTATCATTTAACTAGTCTGTAGTGGTCCGGTGCCGCTCAGATTCACACCATCGAAGGGACGGTGATTTGTTTATTTTTTTGGTGGGGATCCCAGGAACAGTCAGCATTGGCCCAACTTGCAACACTCATACGCAGAGACACAAATTGACAGCAAATCAAATAAATAACTATGCGGTATATCTAAGATCCAGGCCTTTAATGACCTCTTGGGCACGGCCATCAGCAGTGTGTCTGTCTGCGGAGAGAGTGTCGACCTCATCGAGAGGTTTACTTACCTCAGCAGTGACATTCATGTCCCTGGTGACTCTTCCTATGAAGTCAGTAGACGGATTGGGAGAGCATGGGGGGTCATGAGGTCGCTGGAAAGGGGTGTGTGGTGCTCAAGATATCTATGCAAAAGGACGAAGGTCCAAGTCTTCAGAGTCCTGGTGCTTCCTGTCTTGCTATATGGTTGTGAGACATGGACGCTATCTAGCGACCTGAGATGAAGACTGGACTCCTTTGGTACAGTGTCTCTCCGGAAAATCCTTGGGTACCGTTGGTTTGATTTTGTGTTGCTCATGGAGTCCCGAATGAGGCACATGACCTACATTGTGAGGGAGCGTCAGTTACGGCACTACGGCCATGTGGCGCGTATCCCTGAGGGTGATCCGGCTCTTAAGATCCTCATTGTTGGAGACCTGAGTGGCTGGACCAGGCAAAGGGGTCGCCCACGTAACACCTGGCTGCAGCAGATAGAGGCTCATTTCTGGAGGATGGGACTAGACCGCTTGTCTGCCTGGAGGGTTGCAAACCGGGATCTTGAGTTGTTTCGTTGTGTAGTGGGTGCGGCAATGCACTGTACCAGTGCATCCTCCCCAACTTGACTTGACAACAAAAAACACAAACAACAAATAAACAGCTAACTCTCCCTTTTCCCCACGACGATATTAATACTAACACAGCAATAAACATCTAACAATAAACACTAATGACTCAGTCCATAAACAGTCCAAATGCGACGGTAGCGGATGAAGTGGAATGGAGGAAAAGATGAGGACCCATGGAACAGCCTCCTGTACGTAATATATTAAACAGTCCTACCGGCAGTCCTGATGCGGTGCGGGGTGAAGAGATTTAGGGAGCGCTCCCTCCAATGCAGTACGACGACCAATCTAACATTACTCACACAACAGGCAGGCACGAGACAATCCATACATAATAAATAATAATTTATAGTGCACCTTTCAAAGACCCAAGGTCACTTTACATAGAAGAGGAAAAAAACAAAAATCCATACATCCTTACAGTAACGACGACTCAAGATAAAAACGATATTCTACAGGTGGTATTGCAAATGAGACAAACGGGTGAGTGCAAACACAAACAACAGGGGGTCCTTTGCTGCTTAGCCGGTTCCCTTTTAAAGTTCCTGCTGGTTCTTCTTGTCCCCAGCAGAACCCTGCACCCGTTGCAGACGTCCAATCAGGGCAATACCCTTGGGGCAGCTGGGAAATGGAGTCCATTAATCTGTAGCGCTACTACACATTTATCACAAATGAACGAATGAATCATTGAATAAGTCAGGCCTGAACAACTCGGCCACATCGAAGGACCTCCGAATTCTTCAGTCTGTGTGTATGTCGTCTACGGTCAAAGAGCATGAGCAAGAATGTGATCTGAAACACACAAGCAGATCTACAAACGAAAATGTGAAAAATGCAAAGTTTTGGAACGCCTGTGACCCCAAATTGTATTAATGATGGAGGGACAGATGCGGTGGCCAAGTCAAGGTTCAGAAATGATGTTGGGGTAGGCCCTAAAATGAGCAGTTCATGATCAAAACTGAACAAATCTCCCAGAGTTCAGGCAATGGGTCACAAATCCACCACACCAAAATTAGAAACCGATCAATTATCATAGTAGGCACTTGGGTGATGGATGACAAATGAATACATAATGGAATAATATTTAGCACTAACATTTATTTAGTGTGGGTAATTCATTCATTGAAGTCTTCTTCTACTTCCTCTTCATCTTTTCCCACTTCTATTTTGGGTTGATATGCTTGATCAACCTTCTCCAAACAGCTCAGTCCTGCCCTACATGCCTGTCAAGCCCTTTTCCTTTACCTTTAAAACTGGTTGTTTGCACGGCTTGGCTTTTCTTACCTGTAGAGCGTAACTTCTTACTTGGATTAGGTCCGAAAGGTGTCTACCAAAAACTATTCCATTGTGGCAGATGATGTTTAATGGAAGTAAATATAAAGTATTACACGTAGGAAGTAAAAAATGCGAGGTTTGAATACACAATGGGAGGACTGAAAATCGAAAGTACAAGGATGTAGGAGACGTAGTGGACTCGACACTATCAACTGCCAGACGGTGTTCAGAAGCCATTAAGAAGGCAAACAGAATGTTAGGTTATATAGCGCCTTGATGTGTGGAGTACAAGACC